>MU224250.1:419865-461011 GCA_018584345.1 Thuja plicata | reverse complement strand
TTTACATAAAGCTTGCATGACCATCAAATTATGATTTAAAACAAAATAAAACTCTATAAATAGAATTACATTGCTTTATCCGTCGTGTAAAAATTAGATCCACAATTTGTGGGTTCTTTATCTGTCTGTCAGTTCTGATGGTCAATTTTCTTGGTCGTCGGTGTTCCTTTCTTGAACTTGTCATCAGGTATGCCTTTTCTGTTCCTATCGGGTTAGTTCTGAAAATTGTGTCGCCGGTAATGCTTGTGATTGTCGGTGATGCTTGTGGTCGTCGGTGATGCTTGTGGTCTGGCGGTAATGCTTTAGTCTGCCGGTGATCTTTGTCAATGTTTTTCACTGAGTATACTAATGGCAAATTAATGTCATCATGTGGAGCCACCAAAGAGGACAATAGACCTAGGAGGCAGAGACGACAAGATCATTGGATACAATTTGGTCCATCTAGACTCCAATGATGTAGAAGAAGAAGATGAGGCCCAATCTCCTTAGATGATATCAGCAACAATTCTTTGATATACTTGTAATTTGGTATAAATTGTAACATCTGATAAATATGATCTCAATAGTACTGAGAGACTAGCGTAATACTCTTATTTTTTGACTCCTTACCGATGAAAATGTAAAACACTCTATTTATATTTTATATGCAATAGGAAAAAAATAATCATGGAACAAAATGCAATCATGGGAGACACTACATTTTGTATTTTATCCCAATATCACAACCCAATTTTATGCACATTGTAGACATCCTCATATCCAATTAGACCCCCAACCCAAATATGTGCCTTTATTGGCCAGTATATAGTAACTAGGTAGGTATTGGGTGAGTCCACTTGGCCCTTACCTAGTAATTTCTCGACACCCCAAAAAAATGAGTTCGGATTTGAATGGTGTAGCGGTATTTTGATTTTAGCAAGATTTCTAAATCCACATTGGTCTCCTTCAATTTTTATGCCCCAAATGGGTAGATGAGGTATAAAATAAAGGCTACCTCCCTCATTTTTGTATCTAATGCATTTGAATCCATACACATACATGTATTCATTCAATCAAGCATTCATTCAAGTTCAAGTATTCAAGGAGCATTCAATTATATCAAGCATTCAAGGTATTTTTTCCCACCATATCCTTCATCATGGAAAGTTTCAACAACCATCATGCAAACATGTCTTTCGTGATGTCCTTTTAGGTCTTTCAAGAGTCATATTATTGCATCAACATTTGGGATCTAATTTTAAGAAGCATTTGCATCATCAAGATATAAAACATCTTGTTCTTAGATTTAGCCTCCACTTTCTATCAACATGCTTTCATTTAAAGTTATTTTCAATTCAATTTCATGGTTAATTCCAAAATCAATGTTTGACTTAGGCAAACCCCTTTCCACAACCATTTTCCTATTTTTATGTGTACAGGTGACAAGTGGCGTACGTGTAAAAGAAGTTGTAGGAAGGTTTGATCGAGAGCTATAGTTTGACATACTTTTCATCAATTTTTTTGGATCAAAGGTGACTAGATTCACCCTTGACCTCCTCGTCACCCTTGACCCACCCTTTTAGACAGAAAATCAGATCACAAGTTAGTTGTCGTCTTGGCTTCCCAGATTTGGTGTCATATTGGTTTGACAATCTGTTGTTTTCCTGCATACATATCAATTCATTTTTCTTTCTATTCTTTCCCGAAATATGACATTTAAATTTCCTTTCACATAGTGATCTTCCACTAACAACAAAGGATCGTTGCATCCTCTCAGCGCTTGAGCCTCCTCAAGCCTAGTGGTTCATCTTCCTTCCAATGTGTGATAAAACATAGGGGTGAGCTTCCTAGTTTGTCCATTCATCCTAGTGAATCCCATCATTTGTATTTTCTTTCATCACAAATAATAAAATAATTAAGAATGAAAAAGATGGTAGAAGTATGAGAATAAAAGGTTATATAATGTGTGCATTTACAATTAAATTTAATGGTTATTTAAAATCTATGTTTCAATTGAGTTAGTTATCTCAAAACAAGTGCTTAATTATAAGAATTAGAAAGGAGTAATTTTCTCTAATTTTTTAACATCACTTGGCCATTTTTTTTATTGCGGGAATGGGTAGCCTCTTTGTGTTTGGTAAACTTTTTAATGTGACTGGTTATGCTAGTGTGGCACACCCTCTGGTACAAGGTGAGTTGTGGGGATACTGGAGCTCATAACCTCATGCTACCACATGAAGCTCTCCAATAAATCCTTGCCACAACCCTTATTAGTCAACCGTACTTGAGCTAGTACAAAAACTATTGTTTTCGGTAGGTAAAAAGACTAAAGTTCTATTTATTATTTTTATGAGTAAAAGGAATAAGATATATAACAATATATCTTCTATAATAACGAGATCATCTGCAAACAATTATTATATAGGTTGTATGAATATAAATCTTTATATGCATGTTTTAGGTAGGTATGACAAAAAGCTTGTCTAACTATTCTAATGAACTACCTATCAAAATTGTTATAATTTGATGCTAATTCCCAAAATAAAGAAAAACTCTTTCAAAATTAAACTCTTATAATCCAAAAAGATAAAAAGACAACCCATACTTAAAATATAATAAACCAAATATAATTTACATAAAACTTTGTAATGTTATGTCAATTAGAAAACCCCTAAATGACAAATTTCTAAACAAAAAGATAATATTTCAAATATTTTGAATATATGTCTCACATTATTATAAACAGTATCTTATCACATACCACCTAGAACTCCAACCAGGGCATTTATAAATATATTGTCCACAATCTAAACATAATATATCCAAACCAAACGAAAAAATCCTACATTGGGAGACGGTTTCCACATAATTAGACAAAAAAACAAAGCCACATACGACTAAAATGTCAAAAAAGAAGCTTCACTAACTTGTGGAAAACTAGTCAATATTTTCGCTGAAAAATAATGGGCAATTATTCAAAGGGGAAAAGACCTAACAAGGTAGAAAGTTAAAAAAAAAACAATTGAACGTGTGATTTAGAGGACAATGTGCCAAAGGAATTTGAGCCTCATTTAGAGGACGTTTAAGGAGGTCAAAAGTGCATACCAATCAATTCATCTTAATAATGACATCTCAAGGAGATAGTGAGATAATGATTACTACGAAATATAAGGCTGAGATTATAGATCTACGAATTTGAGTTATAAAGCTCTGTAATTTTAATTATTAGAATTTGTTATTTAATATGTTTCCATGTATTTATTAATTTCAATCTTTAATCAAAGTATTATGTTTGGTGAAAATTTTACTTTATAATAATATTGGTTCAATTTGAAAATTTGTTGTCTATGTAAATTAGATTATATTAGTAATTCTATATTATGAATAAATCATGTATATGATTTAATATTTTAATTATAAATTTCAAAATTTCTTATTTACTGACAATAGATCTAAATTATACTTACTACTTGTCAATAAGCATATAAAAGCAATTATATTTTAGATTGTCTCCCTAAAAATTTATCATAAATCACTTTGATCATATAATCACATACTCACATCACAAATTTGATCAACTTTAATCTATATCTCAACTAGCTCAATTGTGGATAATCAACGATTAATATTCTCATGTCTCTATATTTTAAACAACCTCGTGATCAAAGTGTCATCAAAGAATCAAACATTTTTTTTTTTATATAATAGTAGTCCTTAGAGATGTTTTATATAAAAAAAATGGAGGGTTTTTCATCTACAAAGTTTGAGAATGCAACCTTAGGTTGAAACCTCTTTGGCTAAGATCCAAGGACTAAAGGGTATCCATTCTACCAAATTTGTCGAAGGCACGATCTTGGCCTCATCTCTTATGATGTCGGAGCCTTGCATTCAGCGAGAGTTGGTCCCTAGTGGGCTCATTAAGAACCATTCAACTTCACTAATAGACCAACATTGACAACGATAGTTTTTTATACCACTCTTTTTAGAAACAACTACATACAATAGCAAAATAAGTTCTAAAAATAGTAAAGATGAAACTCTACAACAGATAGCACTATTCCAAGAAGAAATATACATAAACTAAATTGTAGATATGATCTAATAATAAACACTAAAAAAATTAAAATTCATTTTTCATTACATGAAGAGGTGTACTATACAGTCGCAGCATAGAGCATATGCTTAGCATATTCCATGTAAAGAAAAAATATTTGGGCACTTTAGAATTGACAAATGGCATTCTAAAAAAATAGAGAATATTGTGCCCCACTTGGCACTTAAATCCCAAAAATAAAAAGCATCCAAAAATCCTAAAAAAATACCTCCATGCCTCACTTGGCACGGAGGTTAAAAAAAGTTTTAAATTTTTTTATAAAAATAAAAAACATTTAAAAGCGGGTCCCCCACCCAACGGGACCCCTCACGGGATCCACATTGGCATGGATTGCTCCATGCCAATTGGAGTCCTGTGGGGGCCCGTGGTAGTGGGGTTCCCCACAACTGTTGTAGCTCGCAACTGTTCTGTGGTCTGCAACGTACGTTGCACGGTCCGCAGTGCAAACTGCGACTGCAATGACATGTAGTAAAGGGGAGCTGATGGGGATGGAGTCCCTGCACCCCTCCACCAACTTTTTTTTTTTTTTTAATTTTTTTTTTTTAAATTCTTCAACGCCCACCGTACGGGCATTTTTAAATTATTCAATAATACTTATTTATTAGTATAATACTTATTAATTAGTATTATTAATATATACTAATTAGACACTTAATACTTATTTAGACACATTGTAATTAGCATATTAGTTCCTCAGTTTGATTGTTAATTAAGGGTTTACTTGCAAAATTAACATTAATTATTATACCATGATTCCAATCATGATATGAACTCTAAACTTAACCATAATAATAAACATGATCTTAATCACAAGCCCTAAGCATTGATCTATTATTGATGTAATAGATGTGTCAATATGCAATATATGTCTTTCCCATCAAGAGTTTAATTGGTAAAATTAAAATTTAAAATATATATTTCAATATAAAAAATGTATTTTTTAAGTGATAGATTTTATACATAAAAATACACAGAGAGAGAGAGAGAGAGAGAGAGAGAGAGAGAGAGAGAGAGAGAGAGAGAGAGAGAGAGAGAGAGAGAGAACNACAGAGAGAGAGAGAGAGAGAGAGAGAGAGAGAGAGAGAGAGAGAGAGAGAGAGAGAGAGAGAGAGAGAGCTAACCATAACTCTAACAATAAGTTTAAATCATAACCATAACAAAAATTCTAACCCTAATAACCTTAACACTAAGCTTAACCCTAACCTCAACCTTAAACTCTAATTGTAAACTTTATTCTAACCCTCACTCTAACCTTAACCTTAGCCATACCCTAATATGAACCCAAAACAAATTAGAATCTGAATACTAACCCTAATCCTAATCCTAACCATAATTCTAACCCTGACCTTAATCATCATATTTTCATCACAACAATAATCTTAATCCTAAATCCTAAACCCTAATCCCAACTATAATACTAACAATGGCGTAGACCCTTACCCTAACACTAACTCTAACTATATAATAGTAACTATGATATAAGCTCTACCCTAATCATAATGCTAACTCACGCATTAAATCCCAAGCCCTTTAATCCTAACCTAACCTAACCTAAATGCTAACTCTAATAAAAACCCTAAGCATAATACTAACCACAATGTAAACCCTAATGCTAATGATAATTCTATTCGTAAACCATAATCCCAATACAGTATAATTATATATTAAAATTCATATAATGTCTTCCATGTTGCGTCACCTACTAGCTTATATATACTTATTATATATATAATATACCAAGAGATATCCTTCTCGAAGCTCCTCTTTTCATCAAATTGTATGGTGCAATTGGCACTTCAAGAAGGATATCTCTCGACATATTTTATATATAATAAATATATATAAACTAATATATTTTCAATCATAAATTTAATATCAACTTTTATTTTTTTAATTTGTATCATAATAATTCAACATATCAAAATAATAAAATTCTACATTGTACCAAAAATCAAACAAACGACTCGTCATATTTTTCATTTATCATTCTATATTTTAAGCCTCTAAATAATTAATAACAAATAGAATATAATAAGGCCTACCTAATCAACACACAAATATCTTTAACATTGTTTGAGACTCCTTAAATTGTATAACTTTTTTATTCTTACTTTAAAAAAAAAGCATATCTTTAAATAACTTTTAACAAAAAAACAAGTAGGATATGAATAACTACTTTTACACGTGAGCCACTTGCCTTTTTGTATCCGATTATGTCAACAATCATAACTAATTCCTTAACTAGAGTTCATTATATTATAATATTTGGGTTAAGAATTAGGATACATTACCTTTATTACTATTTTATAGATGATACTCTCCTTGATTAAATGTTATCCTTCTTTTTTTTGGTTTTTTTTGTTGCATAAAAAGGGTGTTGTATTTCCTACACTTCTCTAGGTTTTCATAAATGTAGTGACAAAAAGTGGCACTTTTTTTGTTTTTTCTTATTTTAGTGTGGAATTGTCTATAAAATTATATTTTCTATAACAATAAAATCTCCTTTCATGTCCCAATATCTACTCTTTTATATCTAATATTTAGAATTTTGGTGTGTTATGTTTACCTTTCTCTTTTGGATGGGAAAATTAGATTTTCATATGTATATTTCTTTTTATTTATTTCATTCTCATCAAGTTCTACCTACTTTCTAACAATAAAATATACTTAAATTTGACGTAAAAATAAAGGATTTAATTGCAAATGAATCTATGATCATTTGGAACATCTAAGAGAGCACATAAGTAGAACTCACACAAGTGCAAAAGTAACCATATAATAGGTGTCTCCTTTTTTTGGACATATATTACCATAGTTTTAGGCACCACATTCTACCTAAGGAGTTTTGTGCACATTTCAAGAATTTGCAATACTTATGTTAAATCAACTTGAGGATTTAGTTGAAGTAAATCCTTAGTTGTGTCACGAGCAACAACATCTCCCAAAATAAACATTATTAGTGTCCATACAATTCCAAATGATATTGAAAAAGGTTGAAAATTTAGTTGCCAAAAGTTGTAAAGGACATTAATATATCCATAAGCTTAACACTGATGTGCTCTAGTCAAACACTAGCATGGTTGTATAGGACACCAACTCATCAATTAAAGACTAATGTGACTATAGTGGACAGTAGCACATGCAATGGTAATGTGTTCATATAACTAATATCACACCTCATTAGACATAACTACGCATGATCCCACCCTAGTCGACATAAAGGCAATGCACAGAAAACATAACATAAATCCAATAATGACATCCCTCCTTCCAAAGTCCTTCATGTATAATTTTCTTCATTAGTTGCAAAAATACACAAGCCTTTCTGACCCTTATTATATCATTGCATTTTTATTCATAATTCAATCTCACCTTCTTCTCATAACTATCTAGCTCTAAATTTTTAAATGTGTTTAATGACTTATTATAATTGTAGTTTTATATTTTAAATTGAAAATAAAAGTTTGATAAATTAAGAACATATGTGATGCAGAGGCATCACCTCTGATCTCCTTACTAGGGAAACCTTGGTCCAAGTAAGCCACTTGATCTTCTATCCCTTCAAATTTATCAACACCTTTCCTTGTGAAAGGTTCTCTCAATTACCTTAACCCTACCTTTGGACTCCACTCCTACCATCATAGGATCTATCCCAACCATGGACTTTATCATGAACTTTGATCCTATTTTCTGAACTTGGTGACTATCCCCACTCACTCTTCAAACTACCTTCAATGTGACCAACTCAATATCCTTGATTGGATCAACACCTCCAGACTTGGACTTCCCCAATGCCCATCCACGTGTAGGACCTCTTGTACTTTATATTAGATCACTCTCTATGGTCCCACCACTCATTGACACAATGGGGACTCTGTAAGTATCCCCCACACAACATCTCAAACTCTCAACTCCCTCATCAAACTCTTTGTGCACTGTCTACTATGAAAGTCCATAACAATGTTCAAAAGGATAGTTCCTTGAGTGCCCAATCTGTGTATCCCCTCATCGCTAAGTGCATTGAGACACCTTAACACCCTTCCAACCTTCCATCCACTGCAACCAACCTCCTAAGTCACTAAACACAATACTATTCATTAACCAAAATAGATTTACCAATTCACTATCCTACTGTGGCAGTCTAGACAACTCCTTTGGAACAATCACTATAAACACCCTTTGCAAAGGATCCTTTGCCCCCTAACATCTTCAACACTTAGGAGACATACCCCATTTCCTTCTCAAACCCTTGCCTCCTTCACACAACCCCTCTGACACATGCATGATGGACTCTCTTCACAAACTACCTTGTCACTGTCCTCTTTGTGACAAAATAAAATAACTTCCTTGGCCCAAACACGTGCCAAATCATTGCATGGACCCTTGCAAATTAAAAAGCAACTAGAATACATCCCCTCCTCATCACTGCCTTAGATGAGAGGCTTCTTGGACATACTACCTAAGAGAAATTACATTTTATCCCTCTTAGGTTACCCTATGTGAGGGTTTGGACAATCTTCAACCAAACAAAGATATCTTATTGTTTACTCAACCAAATATAGTCCCACAAAAAAAATTGTGCTTAATTCAAGTTAGAAACATTCCCAATCAGTAAACTTTCAAAACTCAAGCATTCCAATGGAGGAAAACCCTTTTTAAAATGATTGTTATAGAAGAAAAATAGTAAAATACAGAGAAAGCATCCTTTTTATTGATTCAAACTAACAATATCTTCTTCACCCTGACTGCTACTCCACTTTTGTTCTTTTACATCATAAATAGGCCTCTTACAGACCCAAAAGACTGACCAACTACCTTGTAACTACCCACAAAGTGAATGAGAAAAGTTAGAAGCGACCGTCCTCATATTTTGACTATTACAAAAGAGATAAAGTGTTGTCAAGTTGACAACTAAGTTGTCAACACGACAACTACATGTCTAATTACTTTAAAAACTTTCAAATGGTTATTAAAATACTTGAAAATCATTACCCAAGCCCTATTGCTACCCCTTAGACCATTAGCCCTCATTGGGCCTTATTTTTCCTACATGGCATCATTACATCACTTTGGCACTTTTAGTGCAGTCCATTACATTTTGGTGGCTCTAATGGTCAAATTACATCATTTAGGATCTTATAGGTCATATTCCATTGAAAAGTGACCATGAATGGTCTTATTTGTCTTCTCCTCTCCTTGGATCTCCATCAAGGCTTCATGGTGACACCTAGGCTCTAGGTGCTCCTGCACCATACTCCCCAACTTTGAAGATTTTCCATGTCCTCTTGGGCATGATACTTGCAAAACAAATCATTACAAAAAACATATAGGTCTTCATCTTGACCTTTGGCTTAAACATGGCTTCATCATGCCATCTTGTCGTTGCGTGTGCTTCAAACACCTGGAACTTTCTTATCGTGACTTTTGGTTTCCCCCCTATGGGCAAAATGTGGACCACCTATTTCTACTCTTGGCCCTCCACTCTTAGTATCTATGGTGCAAACTTCATCAAATGCATCACAAATGCCTCAAAAGGACACTCCTCCTTGTTGACACCTTCAACATGCCATATCTCCATGTTTGGAGAATACACCAACTCTAAGGCCTCCTCATGGCCCACCACTATAATCAACTCACCTTTAGTCCCTTCTTCTGAGACCAGTGTTGCTTTCAAAGCATCTTCATGTCATTCTTCTTGGCACTCAACCACTTCCTCATCCATCTCTAAGGCTACTTCATCTTAAGCCTCACCATTCAAGGTCATAGGATTACCTTTCATGGTACCCTCGAAAGGACATAACATTGTCCCTATCACCAATACCTCTTCATGCTTAAGCCCTTCAAGACTTGATTCCTGATGTCTTCATCAACATCTTCCATCTTTGATTCAACATCCAGAATCTCTTCAACATTGGTTTCCTCGTCTCTTTCAGAAACTCTTCTTCCTTCCTCATTTATCCCTCTAGGAGTTATGAAATCATCTTTAGTCTTGCTTCATTCTCTTCTAGGGCTCTCTCCAAGCTTCTTAACCTATCTTCTTCTTGCTTCCTTTCTTCTTTTATTTTCTTCTTCCTCTCTACTTCCTTGTCATCACTCATGAATTCTTTCAGCAACTTGATCAACTCCTCTGATATTTTGTATTCCATCTTAGGTCTCTCCTCCCAGACCTTTTTACGCTCTGATACCACCTGATGCAGAGGCATCACCTCTAGTCTTAGTAAGCCACTTGATCCTTTATCCCTTCAATTTAAACAACACATTTCTTTTTTAATGGTACTCTTAATGACCTTAACCCTACCTTTGGATAATAGGTTTTATTCCAACCATGGACTTTATCATGAACTCTAATCCTTTCTTTTGAACTTGGTGACTATCCCCACTCACTCGTCAACCTACCTTCAATGTGACCAACTCAAGATCCTTGATTGGATCAACACCTCTTGACTTGGACTTCCCTAATGCCCATCCACATGTAGGACCTCTTTTACTTTGTATTATATCACTCTCTATGGACCCACCACTCATTGACATAATGATGAATCTCTAAGTATCACCCACACAACATCTCAAACTCTCAACTCCCTCAACAAACTCTCTGTGGACTATCTACTATGACAGTTCATAACAATGTTCAAAAGGATAGTTCCTTGAGTCCCCAATCCATGTATACCCTCACCCCTAAGCTCATTGAGACACCTTAACACCCTTCCAACCTTCCATCCACTAAAACCAACCTTCTGAGTCACTAAACACAATACTATTCACTAACTAAACTAGATTTACCAATTCACTATCCTACTGTGATAGTCTAGACAACTCCTTTGGAACAGTCACTATAAACACCCTTTGCAAAGGGCCTCTTTCCCCCTAATGTATTCAACACTTAGGAGACATACCCCCTTTCCTTCTAAAATCCCTCCCTCCTTCACATAACCTCTCTGACACATGCATGAAGGACTCTCTTCACAAACTGCCCTCTCACTATCCTCTTTGTGACATAATAACAATCACTTCCTTGGCCCAAAAACATGCCAAATGATTGCATGGACCCCTGCAACTTCAAAGGAAGTTAGAATACATCCCCTCCTCATCACTACCCAAGATGAGAGGCTTTTTGGACATACTACCTAAGATAAATTACATTTAATCCCTCTCAGGTTACCCTATGTGAGGGTTCAGACAATCTTTAACCAAACAAAGATATGTTATCATTTACTCAACCAAATACAGTCCCACAAATACCAAATTGTGCTTCATTCAAGGTAGAAACATTCCCAACCAATAAAATTTCAAAACCCAAGCACTAAAATGGATGAAAACCCTTTTTGAAATGACTATTATAGAAGAAAAATAGTGAAATACAGAGAAAACATCTTTTTTATTGATTCAAACTAACAATATCTTCTTCAGCCCAACTGCTACTCCTTTTCTTGGTCTTTTAAGTCATAAATAGGCCTCTTATAGAACTAAAATATAGACCAGCTACCTTGTAACTACCCACTAATTGACTGAGAATAGTTAGAACCGATTGGCCTCACATTTTGACCATTACAAAAGAGATAAAGTGTTGTCAAGTTGACAACTAAGTTGTCAACTCGACAAATACATGTCTAATTACTTTAAACACTTACAAATGGTTATTAAAATACTTTAAAACCCTAACCCAAACCCTATTTCTACCCCTTAGACCATTAGCCCTCATTAGGCCTTATTTTAACTTCATGGTATCATTACATCACTTTGGCACTCTTAGTGCATTTCATTACATTTTGGTGGCTCTTATGGACAAATTACATCATTTAGGACCTTATAGGTCATATTAAATTGAAAAGTGACCATGAATGGTCTTATTCATCTTCTCCTCTCCTTGGATCTCCATCAGGGCTTCATGGTTACCCCTAGGCTCTAGGTTCTCCTGCATTAATATGAGTTTACTATAATGGTGAAAATCATGTATGTCATGCCCATAATGACTAGGTTATCATTATATAGTGACCTAGTGTGCAAGATGATTTTATTTTATGTAGAAATAGGAAAATAACCTTATCCGAACACATCTTATCTCTACACACCCCAACATTCCAAATTCACACACTAAGTCTTGTGTTTATAATCTTAATTAGAATCAATTTAGGTCATTTGTGTGAAGCTAAACCCTAAAATTTTAAAAAAAATGGTCCAAATTTCCATACTCCTATTTTCTACCTTAATTTATAGAATCAATCTAGTTCATTTATGTGCCAGTAAACCCTAATTTTTTAAAAAAATAATTAAATTGGTCCACATTTCCCCACCCCTTCTCATTGTTGAATCTTGTCTTAGACCTAGATCTCATGGGTTACCCTGCCATAGTCTTTGATACTTCTAAAGTTGGACTCACTCATCATAGTCAACAAACATTGTAGTCTTCCAAACTCCCCTCATAGGTTGACAATATCTACTTGAGCTTTTTGTTGGATGATATCAGTTCTTGGTACTGATCATGTTATTGATATTCATGTTTTGTCACTGATGTCAACATATGTTTCTATGGAGAGAATAGACTGGTTACTTGACTAGCAAAAGTGTATGGATAGTGTTGACCTTATTTCTAAGGTCACTTAGCTTTATGTTGCATATTGTGGATGTTATAGTTGATTTGGTGAAGACTGGTTTTTGGAATATAACTGTGATGCTTGACATAGCAGGTCTCTGTATTTTGGGTATATCTTACTGGCAAAGATATTTCATATAAAGTGAGCTTACTGGTGGACAATTGACATATGTTTAAATAATGGGTTGAGTTTGATTTTAGTTTTATTACTAGTGACTTCAGTTATGGCGTGTATTCTAGAGGATACCTATTTGGTGGCCGACTTCAGACATGTAGCATGTAAAATGAATTGTGAGCATGGATTGCGAATATGGGAGTATATGTGATGGATTGTAATTGATGTTTGCTTGTTATAGGTACTGTGTGTATCTTAGAAAGGGGTTATATAATTATTTGTGTATTGGAAATCCTTAATTGGCCGACCTAATTAATTGATTATGTATTGGGAAATCTTAATTGGCTAACCTAATGAATTATTGTAAAGGGGTATATATGAGATATCTTTTCTTTTGGAAAGACGTGGTAGAGATTTGTGGAAGCTGCAAGGCTTGTTGGCTGCTAGATGTAGAGCAAATTTGTTATAATTCATTGGAACTAACCAAGAAAATATAGTTGCTACTAGACAGTTCACTGGATTGTATATTCCTATATATACTTGTTCAGATTGTGAATTCTTGAGGGTGGATTTAACCTTCTTTGGGAACTGTGCCTGGGCAGTGAGCCTACTACTTTTCTTGACTTCTAACAGGGTATGTCTCCTAACAAGCAATTTGTAATGTAATTTTTTAATAAGCTCCTAACATGGCTAAATATTTTAACATGGATACTATACTCTCACTACATTACTTTTGGGTGTTAATTCCCACTGGGGTTTTAGCTTTAACAAGGTTTCCTTGCCAATAAGTATTGTGTTATTGTGTTGGAATTTACTGTGTTATCGTTAACATTGAATTTTTTGTTTACAAAGTTTAAATTTTAATAATTTATATTACAACTGATTCACCCCCCTCTCAGTTGTCTTGTGGATTGTTATTCCTAACAATTGGTATCAAAGCTACTGGTCCTTACAGAGAAAGCTTAACAACTTGAGGTGATCCTAAAGATGACTAACTACAAGAAGGATAGTCTGAAATTTGATCCTAAAAAACTTTGACAGTTGGTAGAACAATATGAGAACAAATTTGTTATGTTTGGGAATTGACTACTGGATTATCACAAAGAAGAATGAGAAGATAGCAAATGAGGATGACCTGGCAAAGGCTACTGAAGATGAAAAGAAGTTATTTCTATGTAATATTGTTGCAAGGGAATGATTGATCAGTTGTATCATATTAAAATGGAATCACTTCCATTTTGATAGGTTTAGCACCCTTATTTAGTACACTTGCATATTAGATTTGTATTTAGGATGCATATGCACTTAATTCTGCATTTCTAGGTGAAATTAGGGTTAGGATCATTTTGGTCCTCCTCAATCTCCCTTTCTGTGGCTCAATTTTTAGATAGAACCTATGTATTGGCTCTCCTAAATCTTCATCATACCCACTCTTTGGCCTTAGTGCCTCTATCCAGCATTTTGGTGTGTTTTCTCACCTTCATAGGTCCCCGTTTGACCTGGGAATCCTGCAGATTTCCCAAAGAGACCAGCCTGAAACCTTAGGTCTGGGTTGAGGTTGATTCTGACCTAGGTCAGAATCAAGGATGACCTTAACCTAGGTCAAGGTTGAGGTCATCCTTGACCTAGGTCAAGGTCAAGGTCAACCTTGACCTCTGTCAGGTGGTGGTCCCCGCTTTCAAATCTGGAGTTTATCAGGGTTGTAAAACTTAAAATAGGTCCCCAGGCCTGGATGCACAAGTGTTTTCCCCAATATTTAGATTAATACATCCCCTCCTTGGTTGGTGATTGTAATTGGACCATAATTCAAGGTGAAATTTGAATTTTGGTCCCTTGCATTTCCCTAGGAGGTCTATATTGAGATCTCTATATAAACACTCTCTTTTGCCTTCATTTATTCATGAGAGAAAATCATAAGATGATACGATGAAATTATGATTATGACATGATGATGATGCAAGAAAGAAAGAGGATGATATAGAAGGACAAGATATGATTATGCATTGATACATACAAGAATTTTTGTGGACAAGCCATTGTGGATCTTCTTTGGAGCAAGAGAGAGTTCTTCCTTCCTTCCTTCCTTCTTCTTGGATCCACCATTTTCAACATTCAAGCATTCAAAGGATACTATCATGGGGTAGCAACTACGGATTGTGAGTTTAATAGGAATAATTTAGCCTTGGGGGCTTGGTATGCTTTCTTTATCATATTCAAATCTATGCATTGCTTTCTCATTATTAACTCATGTTAGGGTTTTAATCTAGAGGATTAGATCTTGACATTACACATTCGAAGCTCTTTCCAAGAGCAACAAACACACATACATTCTACTATATTCATCTATTCGTGGAGGTGGAGATCACCAAAATGGGGGTTTGACTAAGGCAAAACCCTATATAGCCACCCCAAAATCTCTCTTTTTCAGATATTTGCAGGTGCTATTTTGGGAGTTACAGGTTCAGAACAGTGGATCAGAGTGCAGATTTGAATACCCTTTTTGGAAAAAATTTGGGATCTGAAAATAGATTCCCTGTCGGAGAATTTTTACGTTGATTTTTCCCTAGGTTGGAATCGGAAATTTTGAGTCAATGGTGACATTGACTTGAGGGTACAAATCGGAACTGTGTCAGAACATAAAAAGATTTCTGGGTTTTGTTCGACTCTGCGTTTTTGTTCCAATTCTTGTCTCAGATTTTCCAAAAACTCAACACATGCTAAAGAAAATGGTATTTTCAGATCTGCTATGATGTGAGGTAGGTATTTTACTCCATTATTCTTTTCTTTCATTTCAAAATCTATATCCCTTATCATTACAATTAAATTTAAATGGTTGAGTATGGCATAGGTCTCTTTTATATGCAAATCTCTATTGTGCAAATCTATTTAGGAGACCATCAAAATTTACACCATTACATTTTGGTGAACCTGCGATAGACAACTCTTTCTCTTTGGTGTTAGATTTACATTTCATATTAGATATTGCATGCGTATAGAAGTAGGTTTTCTTTTATGCTCTTGCATTTATATTCCAAAAATACATAAAAATTATAAAATTTCTTTAAAAACACAAAAAAATTTACATGCTTGTAATTTTATTGTGTGTTCAACATGTATGACTCTTGTTTTGTATACTTTGATGAGGATTTTATTGTACATGAGAATAGATCCCTTAATGAGGTACATGAAAGTGATAATGAAAATGGTTCGAATGCGATCTCCATAGATCCTCTTCCTATTTCATCTTCCTCCACAACTTCTCCAATTGACCTTTACCATAGGTTGTGTGCATGGTTACCTTCATGTTCCACTATTTGCAACATTGAAGCATATAGAATGTTATTCCCTAAACCTTTGATAACAGTAAAAGGTTGTCCTTGAATAAATATTAAGGGTAAACCTAAAGATCCTTTGGATTTATTTGATAATATGGATTCCATTTCACATGCTTATCGCACACGGAATAATCCTCAACCTATTATCCCAGTCTCTTTACCTCCTTCTCAACCCATCCTTCCCCAAGCACCTAGGTTACCTTCTATCTTTAAGGAGTATGACTTAGTTGAGAAATTATGCGCTACTCCAGCTAGGATATCTTTATGGGAATTTCTTTAGACTTCTCCTACATATCATGAGGCATTACAAAAAGCTTTTTCTGGGGAGTTAAAAAGTAACTTTGTTGTTGCTTCCCTTGAAGAAACAATTGAGACAATAAAACCATATTGTGTTGACATTGTGACATATGCCACTCCTTTAACTCAATCTGATATGGCCGATAGATATGGTTCTGGTTATCATTTACTTAGGAAATCAGGATTCAATGGGAAAGGATGTGGAAAATATGAACAAGGTATACAAGTGCCCTTGGACAATGAATTTTATGATTATACTTATGGGCTAGGATTCAATCCTTATAAATAACCATCGGATTTTCCTCTTAATGTCAATCATATCTGTGGTGGACATTTAAAATTGGTCAATCCACTTCTCCTTGACATGGATCAAAAATCTAGTTTGGATATTTTTTGAGAGGATGAAGCCCTAGCTGATTTTTTAGGGGCTTGTCAAGATCTACCTACGTTTCATTATAAAAGAAGAAAGCCTTATTGTCTGAATAATGAAGCCTATTTTGGAGAACATGATGAAAAATATATTTCTTCTTTTCCAATGAACTCTCACATGCAAAGTAATTTATTAATAACTGACACTACGAAAGTTCAAATGGATGAGAATGACTCTGAAAAAATAATCAAAGTAGGGAAATGTTTGAGCCAAGATGAACATGGTCAATTGGTTTCCCTCTTTCTTGAATATAAGTATATATTTTATTGGACATATTTGGATATGTCGGGTATAGATCCTAAGATTGTTACTCACAATATTGTTCTCAAACCTAATGTTAAACCTGTGAAACCAAAAATTGGAAAGATGAATCCGGGCATTGCCTTGTTAGTTAAAGCTAAAATTGAAAAATTATAAGGTGTTGGGTTCATCCGTTCTATTGATTACTCTGAATGGATTTCTAATATTTTGGTTGTTTCTAAAGGAGAGAATAAGATAAGGATGTGCACTGATTTTTGAGATTTAAATAAGGCATCCTTACAAGATGATTCCCCCCTACCAAATATTATATGATTATGGATTCGACAGTGGGTCATGCTTTATTATATTTTATGGATGGGTTTTCGGGTTATAATCAAATATTTATTCCTATTGAAGACCAACTTAAGACCGTTTTTATAACACCTTGGGGAAAATTTTGTTAGGTTATGATGCCCTTTGGATTAAGAAATGTGGGAGAAACTTATCAACGTGCTATGACCTTGATTTTTCATGATTACATTCATAAGATTTTAGAAGATTATGTAGATGACATCTTGGAAAAATCTATACAAAGAGAGGATCATGTGTTTATTTTAAGGCAAATATTTGAAATAATTGGGAGTTATAATATAAGATTAAATCCTAAGAAATATGCTTTTGGAGTTGATTCTAGTAAATTATTAGGATTTATAATCTCTAAGCGAGGCATAGAGGTCGATACTGAAAAAGATTGATGCTATTGTCAACATGCCTCCTAAGAATATTTCTTAATTACATAGTTTACAAGGAAAAATACAAGCTATTAGTTTCTTTGTTTCTAACTTAGCCGATAGAACTATTCCTCTCACCTCCTTGCTTAGAAAAGATACCATTTTTTCTTGGAACCAAGAATTTAAACAAACCTTTGAGCAATTCAAGGATTATCTTGCTAATCCTCCTATTTTGCAACCTTCTCAATTTAATAAACCCTTCTATCTATATACTTCCGCTACTTCCCATGTTGTGAGTGCATTGTTGGCTCAACATGATAGAGAAGGTAAGCAAAGACCAGTATACTACATTAGTCAGACTTTACTTGATTATGAAACAAGATATACCGATTTAGAAAGACAATGCTTGGCTTTAGTTTATGCTTGTCAAAAACACAGGCATTATCTGTTGAATGTTGAGGTTAATGTGATTGTTAAATTTGATCCTCTAAAACACCTTTTCTCAAAAACTGATCTCTCTAGTCATCTAGCTAAGTGGGTGATGTTACTTACGGAATTCAATCTTAATTTCATTCTTCAAAAATCAATTAAAGGAAAATATTTAACTGATTATCTAGCCGAAGCTCCTTATCCTCATTCTAATAAGAGCATCACCTCAATGGAATTTCCCAATGAGAATATTTTAGCTATTAAGCAAGAAGATGTTTGGGAATTATATTTTGATGGTTCTAGATGCAAGACAGGTTTTTGTGTAGGCATCATCTTGATCCCTCCCACAAAGAAACCAATCCCTATGTCATATAAATTAACCTTTCCTTGTACTAACAATATTGCAGAGTATGAAGCTCTTATAGCTGGCTTACGGGCAACTTCATCCCTTCATTTTAAAAACTTGGAAATATACAGGGATTCAAAATTGATTGTTGAACAAATCAAAGGGGTTATCAGACTAATAATGATAAAATGACACAATATAAAGAATTGGCTCTTGATATCCTTTCACAATTTTCTTATTATATGATTCAGACTTTACCTAGGAAAGATAATTGACACACAGACACCATGGCAAGCACAGCTTCCTTGGTTTGCCTCGAGAATAATTCCAAAGACTTTCAATTTACTATCCACACTCTTAAAAACACCCTGAAATTTATAATAAGGTTACTGTTGATTGTTTTAACTTGCATTTGGATGAACGGTATTCACATATCTTTCATTTTTTGAAAGATAATACATTTCCTAAATCGGCAACAAGGAACATTTGTAATCGTACTAGGGATTGCAGCACGTTATATCATTTTGGGTGATACGATTTACAAACATTCTTATAATGGTTTTCTATTAAGATGTCTTGGTAGAACCGAAGTTCCGATAGCTTTAGCAGAAGCTCATTCTGGTTCTTATGGGGGACATTTTGGTGGAAAATCTTTAGTTAATAAACTTCTTAGAATGAGATATTATTGGCAAACAATGGAACAAGATTATTTTAAATTTGTTAAGAAGTGTCCTCAGTGTCAGGAACATGGTAATTTAATTCATGATCCTACTCATGAACTTCGTAATCAAGTTGCTCCGTGGCTTTTTAGTATTTGGGGTTTTGATCTTATTGGAAAAATCTCACCAGGTTCTTCTCAAGGACATACATACATCCTCACGACTACAAATTACTTTACTAAATGGGTAGAGGCTATTCCTCTCTGTTCTACTACTGTGGATATTATTTGTGATTTTATTCTTAATCATATTATAGCACGATTTGGTATTCCTTCAACAATAGTTTCAGATAATGGTACTTCTTTCAAGAATAAAGAAGTCATGAAATTATTGGAAAAATATCATATTTAACATAGATTTTCTACTCCCTACTACCCTCAATCTAATGGTCAAGGTGAAGCATCGAACAAAGTTATTGAAAAAATCTTAAGGAAAATAGTCAATAAGCATGTGAAAGACTGGCAGACCCAACTTACTTATGCTTTATGGGCTTATATGACTAGTATTCATACTGCCATAGGTACTTCTCCTTATAATATTGTTTATGGTTCTGATGCTATTATGCCATTAGAATTAGAAATACCTTCTTTACGTGTTTCATTCCATGGGATAATTGAGAAGGATACTTTCTGGGAACAACGGTTACAAGAATTAGAAATGTTGGATGAACAATGCATAAATGCTTTGGATCATATTAAGGCTTATCATAAATTACTTCAAAAATAGTATAACCATAAGGTGATTGAATGATCATTTTTGGTAGGTGATTTAGTCTTATATGAAAATCAAAGGAATGTGAACGCTTTACCTGATGAAAAAGAGAAATTTAACCCTAATTGGCTTGGACCTTTTGCGGTAATTAAGGATTTTACTTCAGGTGCTTATAAGATTGCTAATATGAATGGTGTTCCCCTTAAGGAACCTATTAATATTATGCATCTCAAACATTATTATCCCTAACACATCAATTTTTCTTTGTGTATTTATATATTCCCTATAGAATAGTTATGTCAGTTTTATAGGTTATGTGATTTGAATACATTCATACATAAATTCATTCTTTCTTTATGTTAAGTTTTTGTGTATTGATGAAAAAAACAAGTAATCAATCATAGAACTAACTGAGCAAGCAAAATTTTTCATATATATATAAACTTCCATGAGTTTGGTACATATATGACACATGTGCCATGTCTATCAATCTCTACCTCTATGCTCTGAGGGTCAGTGGATCCCAGCTCTTTCTTCTCTGTGGTGTGAGGTTCAAGATCTCAGTATGGTAGTTCATGTATGACTCCTCGATATGCTCATCTTATAGTTATGCTCTTGAGCTTTGTAGGTCAGCCATCAATTTCTCTTCTCTTTCTTTTCATAACCTCAGCTCTCATTGGACGCATGCAAAAATATCTATATGTCTGCTGAGATCCCTCTGTCCAATAAGGGACTCTCGCTCACTAGCTGGTAGTCGGTAGGATATACATCTATCCTTCAGAACCTTGGGCACAAATCTCCTCCACTCCGTTACGCTAGCTGCACAATTCAAGCATACTTATATTTTTAGTACTTCTTCTAAAAAAACATTTACTTGAAATATTCTAATCAATTACATATATCATACTTGGATCTCCCTCCTGGGTGTCACCAAAGGATCTAGATGGTGGGGGCATGGAGTGACTACACTCTCCTTGCTCACTATGTCTCGATCTAGGTGGTGGTGTCTCTATATGTGCAGAGGGAAGTTGTCATGATCTCAATGGTACAACATAGATTACCTGATCATCTACACATGTAATACCACCTGGGGGCATATCCTCTGCTCTCTCATATTCTCCCTCATCTTCTCTATCTTCTTCTCTCTCCTCTACCCTCTCCTCCTCCATGGTATCTCCCTTAGGGATGGGATCCTCCTCATCTCTATTATCCTCCTCCTCCTCCTCTGGTAGGTCACCACCTCAGTGTGTCCTCTCTGAAAAATCTAGATCGCCTGTAGGGTAGTCATTAGGGAATATGGGGTGGGTCCCATGTAGACTCCAATATCTGATATAATCTCTACTAACACCTGAATGGGATACATTGGGATCTTCCTCTATATCCTTAGTCTCATTTGTCTCTCTATCTACAATATCTTCTATTGTGGGTTGGTGTATGGTGTCGGGTCTTTGATAGTATCTCGTTGGATATGCATACCGAGGTACTGTTTGAGGAACCCCTTGTGTCAGACCAAACTATCTCATCACTCTATCATAATAATATGACATCACTGCATGACTGGTAGGACCCTCTAGTAGCTTGCGCTACTAGGAGTGTCTCAATTGATGTCTACTATCCATCTATTTTTTCATCTAATAGTATGGTCTCCATATCACAACAATACCTAGTATACGGTCAAAGTGTACCCTCCAAAAGAGGATATCCCCATTCTTCCTGGCATCTCCTAGCGGATATGAAAAATCTCTCAGTGTCCTTGCATCTACCATAAATGGAACACCCTATGGTCGCATACATGTGTAATTCTCAAACATCCAAACCTGTAGCAAGGTGTACATTGTAAGACTCTCCCGCTGAAATCTCACTACCTGACTCAACTCATGGTAAAGATGGGCTAACATGTTGCGGCCCCATGAGAAAATAATCCTATCACTCTCCATCTTGCATACAATATGGGTGAATGGTGCTAATAATATTTTACCCTTTGTGTTGGGTATTACAGCCATAGAGAGTATACATAGCATCACTCTCCATACCAAGGGTGTCGGACCTGCTAGTACGGTTGATAGAGTGATCTGATCTGATCGGATCTTCATCTGTGGTACTCATCCAAAAAGATACTCCCCATCCAAGAAAACCTTGAGAGGTTCCCATTACACTCTCAGTCTAACAGGCTCACCTCGTACTGGAAGTTGTAGGATCCTGTATACATCCTCCAGTGTGATCGTGATCTCTCCACATGGAAGATGGAAGGAAAAAGTGTCCTCATCCCACCTCTCTATCATGGATCGATGGAACCTCATATGTGGTAGGACTAATACCCAGTACAATCCCACATCTCTCAATAGTTTTATCTCATCTTGTTGTAACTCTGACAAGTTCTCTTTGACAGTTAGTAAGAACCCTCCAAAGGGGTGCTCTCGAAGACGGACAAGATCCTGTCAGCACAAATAGTATCATATCAGTACTCTATCATCAAACAACTACAATACCCACTTGACCTAGTCAAGGTCAACCTTTTTGCGTCAAGGTCAACCTTTTTGGGTCAAGGTTGACCTTTCTGGGTCAGGGTTGACCTTTTTAGGTCAGGATTGACCTTATCCCCAAAAAGGACAGGACCTTCCCAGTTATGGTCGATCTTAAAGGGTCAAGGTCAAAATAACTAAGTCAAGGTCAAACTTTTTAGGTCAAGGTAAAACTCCCTTATAAAAACAAGAATTTCTCAATCACAAATACCAAAACAAGGAACCTCTCTCAGGCAGTGGTTGTCTGCTGGCCAGGCGCTCTCTCAGGACCTCCATGCGACTCGCTTGAAGTTCTTCTCTCTTCGGCATTCTTCTCCTTGTTTGCAAGCTCTAAAAATGGTAAGAATGAGAAGGTAAGTGTTTCTTAATCTTATTTATAACTGAAAATTAGGGTTTTATTAGGGTTTCATTTGAATTTACTTATGTCAAATTCGAATTTCCCTTTACATGCATTTAGATAGACATTCACTCTTTTCATCATAACTTGAGTTTGGTAGCTCCATTTTTAGTGTCGTTAGTGGTGTTGGAATTGGGATTCAGATACCTAACCTCTTGAATCATTTTAGGAAGGTTTTGAATCCTCATAACTATTTTAGGAAAGGACTTTTAAATAAACTGCATATCCAGTGTATAGATCTAACCTTATCACCCTGTTTCACCTTTTAGAATTAGTAAGCCGAAATAGGGGGGGCACAAGGGGCTTTATGCACTTCTAAAAATAATCTTAGTAAGGCTTAGGTGCTCTATGGATTTTTATTTGTGTGTTGTAGGTTGCGGATACTAACAGTTTCTTGCAAGATCTCCACATTGAGGACTTGGCTATATCCTTTTTACTTTACAATGTTTTCTTACTTTAGCTTGCATATTCACATTGTGTCATACCTAAGCTAAAGTGGGGGGATAAATGTATCATCTTCTAATGGAAGCACTTCCAATTTGGTAGGTTTAGCACCCTTATTTAGTACACTTGAATATTAGATTTGCATTTAGGATGCATATGCACTTGATTTTGCATTTCTAGGTGAAATTAAGGTTAGGATCCTTTGGGTCCTCCTCAATCTCCCTTTCTATGGCTCAATTTTTAGGTAGAGCCTATGTATTGTCTCTCCTGAATATTCATCATACCCACTCTTTGGCCTTTGTGCCTTTATCCAGCATTCTGGTGTGTTTTCTCACCTTCCTAGGTCCCCGGTTGACCTAGGAATCCTACAGATTTCCCAAGGAGACCAACCTGAAACCTTAGGTCTGGGTTGAGGTGGATTCTGACCTAGGTCAAAATTGAGGTGGACCTTGACCTAGGTCAAGGTTGAGGTCATTCTTGACCTAGGTCAAGGTCGAGGTTGACCTTGACCTTTGTCAGGTGGTGGTCCACACTTTCAAATCTGGAGCTTATCAGGGTTCTAAAACATAAAATAGGTCCCCAGGTCTGTATGCAGAAGTGTTTTCCTTGATATTCAGATTAATACATCCCCTCCTTGGTTTCTGACTATAATTGGACCATAATTCAAGGTGAAATTTTAATTTGGGTCCCTTGCATTGTCCTAGGAGGTCTATATTGACATCTCTATATAAACACTCTCTTTTGCCTTCATTTTTTCATAAGAGAAAATCATAAGATGATATGATGAAGTTACGATTATGACATGACGATGATGCAAGAAAGAAAGAGGATGATATAGAAGGACAAGATATGATGATGCATTGATACATACAAGCATTTTTGTGGACAAGCCATTGTGGTTCTTCTTTGGAGCAAGAGAGAGTTCTTCCTTCCTTCCTTCTTCTTGGATCCACCATTTTCAATCTTCAAGCATTCAAAGGATACTATCATGGGGTAGAAACTATGGATTGTGAGTTTTGTAGGAATACTTTAGCCTTGGGGGCTTGGTATGCTTTCTTTATCATATTCAAATCTATGCATTTTTTTTTATCATTTTCAACTCATGTTAGGGTTTTAATCTAGAGGATTAGATCTTGACATTACACATTCAAAGCTCTTTCCAAGAGCAACAAACACACATACATTCTACTATATTCAGTTATTCATGGAGGTGGAGATTACCAAAATAGGGGTTGACTAAGGAAAAACCCTTTATAGCCACCCCAAAACCCCTCTTTTTTAGATATTTGTAGCTGTTGTTTCGGGAGTTACAGGTTCAGAAACAGTGGATCAGAGTGCAGATTCAGATACTATTTTCAGAAAAATTTTGGGATCCAAAAACAGATTTCTTGTTGGAGATTTTTTAGGTTGATTCTTCCCTAGGTTGGAATCAGAAATTTTGGGTCAGTGGTGACATTGACTTGAGGGTACAAATTAGAACTATGTCAGAATTGAAAAATATTTCTAGGTTTTGTCCCTCTCTGTGTTTCTGTTCTAGATCTGGTCTCAGATTTTCCAGAAACTCAACACATGCTTTGAAAAAATGGTATTTTAAGATCTTCTATTATGTGAGTTAGGTATTTTACTCCATTACTCTTTGCTGTCATTTCCAGATCTGTATCCCTTATCATTACAATTAAATTTAAATGGTTGAATATGGCATAGGTCTCTTTTATATACAAATCTCTATTGTGCAAACTCTATTTAGGAGACCATCCAAATTTACACCATTACATCAACGCACTTTCTGAAGGTGAATTCACAGAAGTAAAAGACTTGGATTATGCACATGAGATCTAGACAAGGTTGGAATCATTATATATAGGAGAAAAATTTACAAAATAGGAAAAACTATAGAAATGTAAGACAAAGATGGAATCACTGAAGATGAGAACATTAGGGCATATGGATAGAGAATTACTTAAGTGGTTACTGAAATTAGAAACTCTGGAGTTACTTAGAGTGAGGAAAAAGTGATTATAAAGAAACTCGTATCTTTGACACCTTCTTATAGAACCAAAGTACAAGCTATAGAGGAGATTATACCTTGGACACCGAACTTCACTAGAGATATGTTGACTGGAAAGATAACTACTTTTGAGGCCATAGAATTGGGAGATACTTTACCTAAGGTTGAGTCAACATTCAAGGCAACTGTGCATAAAAATACAAAGAGCTTATCTAGAAATGTGAGCACCAGCAACAGTGACCTGAGAGAAGAGATTGGAGAATATGCTAATGAATGGGAACAAATACTGGAGGAAGAAAGAAAGCTAGATGAAGTGGTAGCACTGATTGCTAGAAGAGAAAAGAGAGGTAAGGGTAAATTTGAAGGCAAATTACCTTTGAAATTTTTTTCATGTAACAAGATTGGTCATTTTGCATCTAGATGTCCTACAAGGGTTCCTAAGCACAAACCTAAGTTTTACAAATTATAGTATCTTAAAGACAAGGAATGATATTATGATAGTGAGGGTATTTCTGATGATGATGGTGACTATGATGAAATTAGATTTATTCCTATAAAAGATGATGAGCCTATACATTAGGAAAAAGCCTTAGTATCCTGTGTTGAAAATAAATTTGAATGGGTTATAGATAGTGGTTTTTCACATCATATGACTGGAGATAAAAATAAGTTTGTGAGTTTGAAAAGACATGATAGTGGCATTGTTAGATTTGGTGACAATACTCCTAAACTTATCATTGCAGTAAGATCTATTTCTTTGGATGGTAAGACAAATACTGACAATGTAATAATTGTTGATGGACTTAAGCATAATCTGTTGAGTGTTAGATAGTTAGTGGACATGGATTATCAATTGCAATTCATTGATGGGAAATGTTCTATAAGAACTAAAATAGGAGATTTGATCACATTTGGTACTAAATCTACAAGTAATGTATTTGAATTGAACACATCTAAAGCTTTTTATTTTATTGTGAAGGTTGATGATAGTTGGTTATGGCATAGAATATTTTTTCATGTTAACTTTGATAACATTGTGAAGGTGAGTATGAAAAATGCAGTAATAGATCTACCTAAGATTGTGAAGCCATATAACACTATGTGAAGAGATTGTGTTATGGGGAAGAAGACTAGAAGCAATTTTAAAAGCAAAGATTATTCAGAAAAATGGAAGTTGGATCTAGTGCATACAAATCTGTGTGGTCCTACAAGAGAAAGATCATACTATGGTGAATGGTACTTTATACTTTTTGTTGATGAATTTTCTAGGATGATGTGGGTTACATATTTGAGAGAGAAATCTGAAGCATTTGACAAGTTCAAGTTATTTAAAGAAAAATTTGAGAATGAATATAGTTTGAAGATAAAGTGTTTGAGATCAGATAGAGGTGGTGAGTTTATATCAGAGTTATTTAGTTCATACTATGAAGAGCATGGAATATCCAGACAGACATTTGCACCCAGGACACCACAACAAAATGGGATTGCAGAGTGAAGAAACATAACTATATTAGATTCTTCTAGGACTATGTTGCTAGAAGGAAATGTATCACATGTTTATTGGAGAGAAGTTGTTAGTACTATTGTGTACACCTTGAAAAAAATTCAGATCAGAGAAGGTACAAGTAAAACTCCTTATGAATTATGGTTTGATCATAAACCTACAGTGAAATATTTCAGAATATTTGGAAGTAAATTTTATATCAAGAGACATGATGAGATAGGCAAGTTTGATGCTAGAAGTGATGAAGGAATTTTTCTTGGTTATTCTACTAAGAGTAAAGCATATAAATGTTACAATATGAGATTGAGAAAGTTGACTGAAAGCGCCAATGTGAGGACATATGAAAAGTTTCAGATTTAGGAAAGAATATACCACCGTGGTCAGATTACAGAGATGAAAGAGGTTACTGCTGAACATGAAGAACCTTTTATGATAGAAGATGTAACTGAAGATGAACTCATTGAGGCTACTAACACTCCAAAGACTCAAAGGTATGTAAATAAGAACCATCCTGAAGATCAAATAATTTGTGATGTAAGTAAAGGTATGATGACTATATCTAAAGTTAGAGATGAAATCTATTTGACTTCTCAAGTTGAACCAAAAAGTACTGATGAAGCATGTAGAGATGAATCTTGGACTAAAGCTATGGAAGAAGAGATTGAGAAGATAAAGAAAAAAAATACTTGGGAATTGGTTCTAAGTCTTAAGAACAAAAACATGATTGGCACTAAATGGGTTTTCAGAAACAAAATGGATGAGGAAGGAACAATGGTAAGAAACAAGGATAGACTGGTATGTAAAGGCTACTTGCAACAAGAAGGCATATACTATGAAGAAAAATTTTCTCCTGTTGCCAGATTGGAAGCTATGAGATTATTTCTTTCTTATCCTCCACATAAAGACTTTAAAGTTTATCAAATGGATGTGAAGTCAGCATTCTTGAATGGTGATCTGGAAGATGAATTTTACATTGAGCAACTTGATGGTTTTCCTTTGACAAATGATGAAGACATGGTTTGTAAGTTGAAGAAAGCATTGTATGGACTGAAACAAGCACTGAGGGCATGGTATGCAAGGATGGAAAAGTACTTACTTCGTCTTGGTTTCAGGAAATGTAATGCAGATAGTAATTTATACTTAAGAACTGATGAAGATGGAATCTTCATTATATAAGTTTTTGTTGATGATATCATTTTTGGAGGAAATAATAAGATGAGTAAGAAGTTCTCTAAAGAAATGGAAAATGAATTTGAGATGTCAATAATTGGTGAAATGAATTTTTTTCTTGTTTGCAAACTAATCAGAGCAAGAATGGCATTTTTATATCTTAGACCAAGTATCTTAAGGAAATGTTGAAAAATTTTGGAATGGAAAATTGTAAACCTGTCGAAACACCTATGGTGACTGGACATAAACTAACTAGTAATGATGAGACTCAAAGTGTTATTTAGAAAAAGTATAGATCTATGATTAGTGGTATACAAAATCTAACTCACACTAGACTAGATATTACCAATGTAGTCTCAATTATGGCTAGATATCAAGCAGATCCTAAACAGACACACTTTGCTGCTGTGGAAAGAATTTTTGGATATTTGAAAGAACAATAGAATATGGATTGTGGTATGAAAAATCAGATGACTTTACTTTTTAGGCCTATACTGATGCTGATTGGGTAGGTAATGTAGATGTAATAAAGAGTATAAGTGGTGGTGCATTTTTCCTTCAGAAAAGGCTGGTTTATTGGTTGAGCAAGAAGTAGAACTATATTTCTCAATCTACTGTTGACTCAGAGTATGTTGCTGCTGCAATAAATTCCACACAAGTTGTTTGGATAAAACAAATGCTGAAGGACATTGGAATAATTTTTGACGAACCAGTGGTTATCCATTGTGAAAAAACTAGTACAGTGAATATGTCAAAAAATCCTGTAATTCATTCAAATACTAAGCACATTTCTATTAACTATCATTTCTAAGGGAGAAGGTAGCAAAAAAGGAGATTAAACTAGAATACATTAGCAAAAAAGGAACAAATAGAAAATATATTTACAAAACCTTTTCCAAAAGATGCTTTTGAATAGATCAGAATCATGCTTGGGGTGATGTCCCCTCATGGTAATTAATTGATGCATATATGTATCTATCCAGTGGCTTTCAAAGCTATATCATTTTTTGGACTTGATGTATAGATCTAATCCTTAGGGGGAATTATCGAAGGAACACTAGAGAACTTAGGTGATTTTGTACCTCATTGATTGTACATGAAGATTTGAAAAATATACACCTTACATAAGACTACAGATGAGTTATGGAACCCTTTTCCATTTTTTCCAAAGGGGGAAAGAGTCTATGAGAAAATCTCTACTATTCTGGGGAGATTTGTGTTGAGGATATTGAGAAGATTGTATTGAGAGAGTACTCTTTGGGTTGATGTATTTTCCCATATGTTTCCATCAATGCCAAAGGGGGAGATTGTTAAGTGATATCATTGTTCTGTACTAATTATGTTGTTGATATTCATGTTTTGTCACTAATGTCAACATATGTTTCTATGTAGAGAACATATTGGTTACTCGACTGGAAGAAGTGTACGGATGATTTAGAATGGTCAAAGTTGGATATATGAAGAATGATGTGGGCTGACCTTATTCCTAAGGTCACTTCAATTTATGTTTCATATTATGGATGTTACAGTTGATTTGGTGAAGTCTAATTTCTGGACTGTAACTGTGATGCTTAACAGAGCAGGTCTCTATGTTTCAGGTATATCTTACTAGCCAAGATATTTCAGATGAAGTGAGATTACTGGCGGACAGCTGACATATGTTGAAATAATGGGTTGAGTTCAATTTTTGTTTGATTATTCGTGACATCAGCTGTGGCATGTATTCTGGAGGATACCTATTTGGTGGCTGACTTCAGACATGTAGCGTGTAAAATGAATTGTGAGCATGGATTGTGAATATGGGAGTATATGTGATGGATTTTAATTGATGTTTTCTTGTTATAGGTACTGTGTGTATCTTAGAAAGGGGTTATATAATTATTTGTGTATTGGAAAGCCTTAATTGGCCGACCTAATTAATTGATTATGTATTGGGAAAGCTTAATTGGCAGACCTAATGAATTATTGTAAAGGGGTATATATGAGAGATCTTTTATTTTGGAAAGATGTGGTAGAGATTGAAAAGATAGAGATTTGTGGAAGCTATGAGGATTGTTGACTGCTGGATGTAGAGCAGAGTTGATTGTTATACTTGATTGGACCTAACCAAGAAAAGATAGTTTCTACCAGATAGTTCACTAGATTGTATATTCCTATATACACTTGTTTGGATTGTGAATCCTTGAGGGTGGCTTTAACCTTCTTTGGGAAGTGTTCCTGGGTAGTGAGCCTACTACTTTTCTTAACTCCTAATAGGGTTTGTCTCCTAACAGGGACTGTATACTATAATGTTGTAATAAGATCATAACAGGGCTAAATCTTTTAACAGGGATACTATACTCTCAGTACATTATTTGTGGGTGCTAATTCCCACTGGGGTTTTACCTTTAACAGGGTTTCCTCGACAACAAGTATCATGTTACTGTGTTATCATTTACATTTACAGTTTTGGTTTACAAAGTTTAAAGTTTAATAATCTATATTACAACTTATTCACCCCCCTCTTAGCTGTCTTGTAGATTGTTATTCCTAACACTTTATTTATCTCTACCTTTGTTATTATTAGTTTTTTAAATCTCATAATCATCATCACATTACTCACAAATAATGGAATATCCATTTACACTTCTACCTATCCTAATTTTGTTTGAATTCTATCATAATTGACTAAAATTAGATCCCTTTCACCATATGGTATACCTCTCAATGTAGGATATGATATGATCCTCCTGATTCATAGTGTCACAAAATCAATTATTGCACTCATAAATACCTCTCAAGGTTGAGTCATTAGATTTAGAAGAAGATCAAAGAGACGACTATGTACATGATCTAGTACCATATTCTTTGTTGATATCATTAGTACTTCATGGGCCATCTACTCTTTAGTTGATGTGCAGCAAATTTCATGCTTCTATCACACTAATTTCATATAACATTTTATAGGTGTGATAGACCTTTAATCAAATGTCATATTATCATATTAAATAGAACTAATATAGTTATTATTTTCTTTATAATCATCATCTCCCCTTGTATAAAATAGTGGGTTTACATCTAATGATGTTTCCTTACCTACCACAATATTTGTGGATTGTTTGTTGTTCTTTCAACTTCTTCTAAGTCTCCTACTTTCCCATCATCCATAAAATATAATATTGTAGGACATAATTTGACTAGAATTATATTTACACATATATTATTCATACATCATATTCTATCTTCACCCTCACTATCTCACCAATCCCATCATCACAGGTAATCACTTCCATAGAAGATGATATAATCAATCTCCTAAGGCCTGAAGGGTGAACACTAATATCTCTTATATATGTTATGCTTTATGAGTACATATTTTTTAATGCAAACTAAAAAATTCCCATCAGAATGAAACCACTTTAGATAATTGGTGGCCCTCTTATTGTACCATATTAATTGCTTGATATACAATCAATGTTGGTCCTTTGTTCATCCTTTATGTTCATTTATGGATTTTGTGTGATTTCAGTCATTATAATCCATCAAAATTCCCCAACAATATGCATCCTCTTTTCAACTTCTCATATAGCATGCATCCCAATAATATAATATCTTTTGTAAATTTTATATAATATTACAAACATCTAAGGGTTGGTGTATCATAAAATGACCATTCTCTCTATACTATAATAATGGTATGGTCCATAATTTATTTTTTTGTATAGAGAATCCTCTACAAATAATCATATTAGATGCACTAGAATACACTTACTCCTCAATAAATAAAGCCATTATTGCTAAAATTTTGGACTATATTAATCTACATATATAATAGATTGATTGTCCCTAACCATCTAGAAGTATCTATACTAAAATTTATAATAGTAACCACTTGCATCTTGTGGATATTAAACCCTCTAAAATATATAGTAATCATATCAATCTTTTTCCATGACTTGATCTACCTATACACACAAGTTAATGGCCCTATCTTATTGTTGTGTAGTATGGAAATCAATGATCACTATGTAGATCAAGGGATATTCTACCTTTTGAAAAGAAAATATGTCTTACGCTACCTCACTTCTACTAGCACTCTGTGAGCTAAAGGATTAGAATACTAAATGAAATAGAATGACAATAATGTTATTAAATAAATGTGATAGGTAGAAATTGTTAGGCCCAAATGGAGGCAAGAACCACTGAGAGAGGGTGTGAATCAGTTGTACACACATTATAACTTTAATTCCACTTTGTCCAATTAGATCTGAAAGATAAATAGTAAATGCAGGATCCACAAAACATAAAATAGAACACAAAGATTTGTTCTCAAGGAAACCTAGTTAAGGGAAAACCTCGGTGGAAATTAGTATTTCTCAATTAAGAAAAATAAGAGAACAAAGGATGCACAAGAAACCACAGGCTTACAACCCAATCTACATGCATACTTCCCAGAGCTCACTTCTCACAATATAATCACAGATTTGGCTCAGTGGGGTTCATAGATCTATCTTTAATTTAAATAGGGTGGACATACAATCCATTAAAACTAAAATGGAAAATAACATCTCTAATTCCAATTCAGCTCCAATGAAGTAAAAACTCTACTTTAAATGCAAAACACAAGTACCAACAACTCTCCTTAAAATCCCATACTACCACATCTCTCTCCTCTCAACAATTGAAAAATGATCTCTCATTTATACTGATTACAAAGAATAATCAATCACTAGGTCGGCTAGACCTATTACAATAAAAGATGTAAAAAATAATCTTAGTCTCCAAAGTGATACAATCAAGTCAGATAATACTTAGATAGGACCCAAATATTCAACCACAAGCACAATAATGTGTCACAAAAATAGCATCAAGAATCACAACATGTTACTCCATCAAGTTGACTAAGACCTAAATGAAGAAATGCCAACACACTACTCCAAAAAAAAAATGATCACCTCGAACAATGTAATCCAACAACACGATCATTAAAAAATCCAAGAACACTGACAAGAACCATGAATACCATCCAGAATGAAATACAAACCCATCTTCATCTATGATCAAAAAGAACAATAATAATTTAAACTTTGTCACAACAAAAGATAGTTTTTCATACTCTGAATCATGAAAAACACTAGCTGTGAACACAAAGACAAGGCACCATCAAATAACCTTCTTCAAAACCTTTGAAACATAAAATCCTAGACGTACCAATCCAAATACTAGGATTTTGTACATAAGAACACTATAACAACAACAACCAACAACTTGATCAAACCTCGCTCAAACTATCATCCAAAATTCTATGAACCTCTATAGACAAACTACAAAGACCATGGAACAATACCTTTTGATCGCAACTCAAGATCTTTAATATAGCACCTGAAAAACTAATATGTTCTTTACTAAACACACTAAACATACTATTTGAAATAGTAACCAGTATGTTAACATCAAAGAAAAAAATTAATGTCATCACACTCGAAAACCAAACTTTGACATTCTCAATAATCTTCTAACAATCTCCCTTTTTGGCATTAATGGAAACATGCAAAGTGAAAAATTTATGAATGCACAAAGTCATTAATATATCCAACTGATCAATATAAATATCCAACTTCAACACAATCTCTCCCAATCATAATAACTTCTATTTTTTACACACAATTTCTCCCCCTTTGATATTAATGGAAAAGGACTAAAGACATCAAAATGAACTGAACTCGCCTCAAAAGGAAAAATAGAAAAATCTCAGTACCGATCCATAATAACCATAATAATTCTCCCCTAAGGAGTAGTCCCAAACTCATCAATATAGTGAATGATATTCTGATAGGTTTCCTAAATTGATGTCATCCTCAACATCATTAGTTTTGATTAGGAGGGTCTATCACCCTAAGCTTCTCCCTGAGATACACAAATGTATCCTTCAACAAAGGCTTTGTAAACATATCAACAATTTGTTCATTAGTAGACACAAATTTCAATTTCACTTCCTTTTCAATGACTTTATCCTTCAAGACATGATATCTAATAGAAATATGTTTTGCCCTTAAATGTAACACAAGATTATTTGAGATATTTATAGCAATAGAGTTATCACAGTAGATAATAATAGGTTCATCAATGTTTATCCTTATATCCTTCAGCATTTGCTTCATCCAAATAGATTGATTATAGTTTATTGAAGCAGCAAAATACTTAGCTTCAACATTAGATTGAGAAATACAATGGTGCTTCTTTCTAGTCCAAGAAAAAAGTTTCTTACCCAAAAAGAATGCACCTCCACTAGTACTTTTCCTATCAACATTACCTTTCCCAATCAACATCAGTCTATGTACATACAGTAAAATCATCACATTTTCCATACTGTAATCAATATTCAATTGTACCCTTCAATTATTTGTAAATTCTTTTGACAACAATTATATGTGATTACTTCAGTTCAACTTGAAATCTTACAGTAATTCTAACAACATTTGATATCACTGGTCTAGAATGAGTTAGATATTGCAGTCCTTGGACCATAGATTTGTATAATATCTTATTATCACAAGAGAAATCATCATCGTTATTTCAATTGAAACCAGCAACCATAGGAGTTCCTACTAGTGTTGAATCTTTCATGCCAAATTTCTTCAACAATTCTCTAACAAATTTCTTCAGCAATTTTCTGATATTCTCAATTTGCTTTTGCATTTCATCAGAAAAACCTCTACTCAGCTCATCATTACCACCAAATATAATATCATCAGTAAATACATTAGAAATCAAGATATTATCATCATTTATTCTAAAATATAAGTTACTATCTACAGTACCCTTGCTGAAACCAATCTTTGTCGAGTACCTATCTAAACTAGCATACCAGGCTCTAGGAGCTTGTTTTAGTTTATACAAAGCTTTCTATAATTTACAAACCATGTCTCCTTCCTTGGTTGGAGTAAATCCATCAGGCTACTCAATATAAACATCTTCATCTCATTCACCATTTAAGAATGCAGAATTAACATCCATCTGATAGACTTTAAATTTTTTGTAAGATGCATATGCAAGAAGTAATCTATTATCTAACACCTTCAAGTCTATCTACAAGAGAAAAGGTTTTTGTAAATTCAATACCTTTCATCTATGAATATCCTTTCCATACAAATATTTCTTTTTTTTTAACAGCTTTACCATCTTCATTTAGCTTGTATCTGAATACCCATTTCGTACCGATCACATTTTTGTCGCTAGGTTTGGGAACAAGGATCCAAGTCTTGTTCTTCTCAATCTGATAAAGTTCTTCTTTCATTGATTTCATCCAAATTCCATCATTACATTATTTTTTTATATTTTTAGGATATAATCTAGACAAAAAACATGTTCCATCTTTGTAAATATCCTCAAATATTTTGTAAATCTTCTATAAATCTTTATAAGGGGTTTTGGGGTCCCCCTCAAAACCTATTTTTGCCTAAATCCAAAAAAAACAAGCTTCATCCCTAAAAATTATTCCTCTATTTTGAACACCTCTATTCTTATCACCAATAATGAAATATTTAGAATGATTAATCCTTACATACCATGAATTTTTTAGTGTAGATTGTGTAGCAGACCCTTCAGTGTCAATATCCACTTCATTTTCTGTGGGTTCTTTCTTCTTTTTTGATCCATCCTGATTCTGATTTTGTACTCCCATAATCAAATTGTCTTCTTCAGCTATGTTATACCAGCGAGTTCTTTTTTATCTTTGTACATTTTCATCAACTCTAACATTTGCACTTTCAACAATATTTTTCAGTCTGTGGTTATAATATTTATATGCTTTTCTATTTGTAGAATATCCAAGAAATATTCCTTCATCACTTCTAGGATCAAACTTTCCAATATCCTCATCTCTCTTAGTATAGAATTTAATCCAAAAAATTCTAAAGTATTTCATTGTAGGAATATGACCATACCATAGTTCATAAGGAGTCTTACCAGTTCCCTATATAATCTAAACTTGATTCAAAGTATTTACTGCACTACACACTACTTCTCTCCAATAGATCTGTAGAACTTATCATTCAATCATAATAGTCATAGCTATGTCTAGGATAGTCCTATTCCCGTTGGGATTAATGGGAAGTAGTACTAAGAGGGGAGGGGTGAATCAGTACCTCTAAAACTTTTAACACCTTTCACCATTCATCATTAGTAATCATTCATTACTTCATTACCAACCATTATTGTTGTTCTTTCTTATGCATGTAACATTAATTCATAATCTTCAATTTTTTTTAACATTCATAGAAATATTCATGAAAATGATAAACACATAACACAAGATATGGTATCGTAGAAAACTCCTGTTAGGAAGTAAAAACTACGGTGGGGATGGCACCCACAAAACTTCACTATCTGCAGAATGGAAGGGAGCTGGTAAAGGCTTGAAATTGATCACTTCTGATGATCTACCCTGTTAGGATTATTAAGGTGGAGACCCGTTAAGATATATTATGTTAAGAGCTTTAACAACACTTATTTAAGTGTGCACTCGATTAAGAGATTTACAATAGGACTGTTAAGTCCACCTTTCTTGAAAGGATTTCTTATGTGTACTACACTTGTTCAAATGTGTACATATGATTGACCTGACTGTACGCAATCTACAATTTCTGATTAAAGATCCATTAAAGCTCTCATAATAGTAATATCACCTTAAGTGATTAATTAATACCCTTCTCTACTCATCGGTAGCCTGTGTTCCTTTTCTTGAAACTAATTCAATTCTTCTCTGTTCCTCTGCATGAATTTTCTTATTTGGTCTCTAGATGATCTCTATGGCTATAATCTTCATTGAAGAACAACTATTCTCAATATATTGAGCATCTATTTATACAAGTATTTGACCTATCTTTGAATCATGCATTACAATATTAATTCTTAGATCCAAGGTTTACAACTTGACCCATATCTTTAGTTTGCATGTTTTAAATCAATAAAACTAATTAAAAAAATACTAAATACATTGCTTCCTCCACACATAATGGATTTAAAAGAAAATCAAGAAGCTATAAATACAACTTCAGTGATTTATCTGATGTGGAAAGTCAAATCCACTTTTTGCGGGATGTAACTGACTGTCGGTTCTTGGTCGTCAGGTTGAACTGAAAATATGTCAGCGTTCCTTTGTTGAACTGATTGTTAGGTTCCCTTCATCTATTGGGTTCCTCTTTGTGCTATTCCATCGGGTTACACCATTGTTACTCATCGGGTTTCATTAACCTTTTTGTCATCAGATAACACTAAATAGTGTTTGTCAGGATGCTTTGAACTTTGCATTACCGGGTAACCTTGGCATTGGGTAGTGTTGTACCCTCTTTGTCGGTGTAGAGAAAACCAATGGTGTAGATCATGTTTTTCCTTGTGTATACTAATGGAAAAATATATTGCCTTTAATCTCCCCCTTTGACATTAGTATCAAAAACTGATATGTGCACAATACTAAAGTGTTTAGTATGTACGCCATGTCTATATCCTTGTCATTATATGACTCCCCCTAACTGTATGCATTAGTATTGTATAAGTATATATGTACATATGTATACTTGCATATTTACTATACATTCCCTATTCTTTTCTCTTTTAGTTGTATGACTATACATATCATTTCCTCTGTTAATTTTCCCCTTTATACTAACTGAACTGTACATATCATTTCCCCCTTTATTTGATACTCATGACTAAAATGTACAACTTATAAGATGCCAAAATTTCTGACAAAAATGTGTAACTTACAATGTGTCAAGAATATGAGAATGGGTTGTCTTGATGTCTTTGAGCAATTTCTCCCATTTTTCTTTTGGGAGTTCTAGTGCCATGTGCTCTAGCTCTAGCTTTGCATGCATATCATAAATGCTATCTAGGACAAACATTTCTCGGGTGGTAATTAGTGTATTTTCCTCTATCACATTTTGTTGCAGTAGTGAAAGTGTTGGTAAGAGCTGAGCTTGGAGCTCATTTACCTCATCTCTATACTTAGTTTCTGCAATCTGTATGTTCTATCTTAATTTCTAAGCCTGTTTGATTCTCTCATTGTGCAATTTAATTTCCTCTTCATTATTTGTGAGATTTTTTGCACATGTCTTTAGATCAGAATCAATTTGTGATATCTTTTCGGTATACTCTTGTGAGAGTTGATCAAGTGTACACAATTTATGTATTAAAGTAATAGCTTCTGAGATTATTGGATCTATTATTCTTATCAATTCAAAAAGATTTACCTTTTTCAATGCCACTACCTATCTTATCTTCTTAGATAGCTTGAACTCATACTTCTGTTCAAGTCTCTCTTCCATGACCTTTTCAGCATCGATGTTCTGTGATGTGATTGCCTCTATGAGAACCACTAGTTGATCAAGCATCGGGGTTGTCTGATCAAGATCTAGATTCAGTACTATTTGTTGAAGTATCTCTCTTGCCACTTCTAATACATTTGCCTCCTTTGTGGCTTTCCTTAATTTTTCTTTCATTACCTTTCTCTCATAGGTTTTTGCATATTTGGTCAATTCAGTTGGATCCAATGTCCTTGGATCACAAACTGGTATCTCAATGATTTCATCCAGAGTTATTGGATTCTTATGCTTGTCCTTCTTCTTCTTTGAGACTAGTGGGGATGCAGATGTATGAACTACCATTGCTAGTTCATTTGTTCTTTCTGAATTTCTTGGTGAAGGCTTTGTAGAAGATGCTTCTTTTGTTTTTTGCTCAGGTTGCACATGTCGGTTTGGTGAAGACGTCTCTCCATCCACCTTGGGTGTCTCTGTAGATTTTTCTTTTGTTTTCTTCTCTAGCTCATCCTTCTTGTCTTCTTCACTCTTATCTTTAGGCTTGTCCTTCTCTACCTTTTGTGTTTCTTCCTCATTTTGATCAGCATAGTTATCTTTCTAATCGTCGGTAGCAGCTTGCTCTGCAGTGGTGTCCTTTGTAGTATCTGTAGTGTCTATTACTTTAGCATCACCCTTATCTTTGGGTGTGCTTGTGTCTTCTACAGTAGATCCATCATTACCCTCTAGTATATTTATTGCCTTCATTAATACAGGCCTGTTTCTCTAAGTTGTAGCTTGGGTTGTATCTAGAGTGGTGTCCAGCTCGTCAGTTTGATATTTTAGAGAAGTGATATCCTCATCTTTTTCTACTTGGTCTATAGGGTCTAGTTCTATTAAGTCCATGACTAAAGTGTCATGCACTTTCTCATCAGCAACATTAATTTGTTTATAATCTGATGTTTGCAACTCTTATTTTTGTCCCTGATCCTTAAGTGTTATGAATATAACATCATCTTTCTTCTGTGGATCTTTATCAGAGTCATAATTTGTGATCTCTTGAATGTCAAGAACATCCATGACTTTGTCCAAGTCAATTTGCTCCATATCTTCACTTTTGTCCAAAGCAATGTGCTGAGGACTTGCCTTGTCTTTCTCCTCCTCTCTATGAGGTGTGTTGGTGAGAAGTAACTAATTCTCACCACTTGTTTAATCTACTGGTAGATCTAGGAGTTGTCTCCATTTTGCTTTAGTCATTGTGTCCATCTCTATGAACTTTTCCTCTAGCACTTTGTATGCCTTTATTTTGGCTATGAATTTACCTGAATGCTTCTTCATTATTTCTTTGATTTCTTCAATTTTACATTTAGGAGGCATTATTTTGACAAGTACCCTATCCCTTTCTTCTCTCTCGGTCTGTAGAGCATATGACCATTGTTGGGATATTCTATTACCCAGCCCTTTAGGTATTTGGTTGATGACCTTAGCTGGTACATATTTGTACTTGACCATTGCCCTTATTATGGCATCTTGTATCTTGTTGGTCCTCTGGTGTGAGTGTATCCCATTGTCTGATTCTTTTGTCATGCAATGTGCCAGATGCAGCAATAGATTCAGCAGCCTCATCAATTGTTTGATTCCTGTAATTCTTCTTTACTACATCAGACTCATCTTCATTAGAGTCCTCTATGTTAGCCTTAGTTCTGACCATTCTTTTTATCCTCTTTGGGGGTGTTGCCTTAATATTTTGCTTCTTATTTTTCTTTGTTGTCAGTTGCTTCCTCTTATAGGTCCTTACTTGACCTTTCTTAGGAGGTGTGGTGTCAGTTTTAGTAGTTTGACTCCTCATCCTCTGCTTCTTTGTAGGAGGTGGAGGTGTATCAAATTCAATCTCCTCAGAAACTGATTTGTGTTCATCATGCTCTTCTCTGATGGTGCCATGTTCATCGATATCCTCTTGTTATTCCTGTTCCTCCTCTGTAACCGATAGAATCTTCTTGAGATTCTTAACCATCTTATCCTTTTTGTTGACAATCTTCTTTATTTCTAGGCCTCCTTTTATCTTAGATCTGGCCTCTTCATAGGTTTCAAACCTTGGTTTTTTTCTGTCAATAGGCTCATTGATCAAAGCTTCAATTGCATTTGTAGCCTGATCTATGTTGATTTCATAATCTAGTGGTGCTAACCAAGCTATTCTTGGTACAACCAGTTTAATGTGGATGAAATCTGTGTCCACCATAAAACATATCTCATCCCTATGATTTTCAACAAGTTGTTCAGGGATCCTTATTCTTTCCATCATCTTTTCCTTGAATTCAAGGGAGTATGCAGTCATGACAGATTCAAAATTGTCTCCTATTGACTTGATTAGTTCACTAATCTGTAATGTCACTGGTTTTGTAGTGTCCCACTTTATTTTTCCTACAGAAGGAAAGTACTCTTGAAAATAGAAAAAGATACACATGATCAGGGAAAACTTTAAGAAACCCCCTCCCAAAAAAGATATAAAATATTAGCGAATCTTTCATTTTTTGAAGAAAAATATTAATTTCTATTGACGAATCTCTCATTTTTTCAAAAATAAAAATTATTCCTATTGGCAATTGTTTTTTAATCACAATCTTCTTGTAGAAAATATTGGCAAATATCAAAAAAAAAAAATCATTATTCACCATGGCAAATAATTCAATTAAAAAAACAATTCTTATAGAAAATTATTGGGCTAAATGTGGAAATCTTTGATGGGTTGAAGGGCTAAACTATATAATATTTAGTTGTTATTATTTAT
>MU224250.1:328447-353158 GCA_018584345.1 Thuja plicata | reverse complement strand
TTTTGCAAATAAGATAGTTTCAATTTCTAGACTAAATTGCATTGAAATCATGTCTTAGCTTAATCTCTCATATTTCATTTCCTAGCATAATCTTGCATTGCATTGCACTTATCATGATAAATCCTTCATTCTTAGATTGGTCCATGGTTGTGAGACTCTCGTCTTGAGAGCAATTTCAAAAACCCCATCTAGATAGAAGGCAACGGGTCGAATCACGTAGCCAGATAAGATGAATAATCTCATATTTAGTCTTGTGTGTACGTGGTGAAGAAGGACTATGTTGAAGTGTGTGGTTGATTAACAAGGCCAAAATTAACACATACATTATCATCCCTTAAGCTTGCATAACCTGAATCATCATCGCATGTAAGATATACTCAAAACACAGAGACTCGCTTTGTTAATCATCATTGTCATAGTCGAGAAACCAATCGTTACCAAAACATCTTTAGCTCATCCAATATGCAGTATTAAGCCAATCAACCTTAGAAATAATATCATCATACATCCTTCTACATATCTTCATTTTCTCTCATTCTGATTCATACGTATAGTCTTTGTATACTTTTGTCAGTCATTATACAACAGTAATAACCATTTTGTTGTTCCTCCAAAGAAACATATGTTGACATCAGTGACAAAAATTGAATGCCAATAGCATTAGTAGTATCCAGTTCCAACATCATCCCACAATCTACCCCTTTGGCATTGATGGAAACATATGGGAAAATCCATCAGCACAAAATGTGCTCTCTCTCAATACAATCTTCACAATATCCTCAACACAATTCTCCCTAAAATAGTAGGGATTTTCACATAGAATCTCTCCCCCTTTGACAACAATGGAAAAGGGTGTCATAACTCTTCATAAAACTTCTGCAAGGTGTAGCTTTTTCAAATCTTCATGTATGTGACAACCATGTGCAAAATCACACAAATATGTTATGTCGTGTTCCTGCGATCACTCCCCCTAAGGAGTAGATCCATACATCAAGTCCAAAAAATGATATAGCTCTAAAATCCACTAGACTGATGCATACTTGCATCAATTAATTACCACATGGAGGGGTTCTCACCCCAAGCATGCTTCTGAGATACTTAAATGCATCTTTTGGAAAAGGTTTTTTAAATATATCTGTTATTTGTTCCTTTGTGCTAACATACTCTAATCTGATCTCCTTTTATGCTACCTTGTCTCTCAAGAAATGATACTTAATAGAAATATGTTTATTCTTTGAATGCATTACATGATTCTTCGACATATTCACTGTGTTAGTGTTATCATAATGGATAACAATTGGTTCTTCAAAAAAATTTCCAATGTCCTTAGACATTTGTTTCATCCAAACAACTTGTGTACAATTTATAGTAGCAGCAACATGCTTAGATTTAGTAGTAGACTGGGCTATATAATCATGCTTCTTTCTTAAACAGGAAACCAACCTTTTTCCAAGGAAAAATTCTCCTCCACTTGTACTCTTTCTATCATCCACACTACCTGCCCAATCAGCATCAGTATAAGCATGTAAAACAAAGTCATCAGATTTTTCATACCATAATCCATACTATATTGTTCCTTTCAGATATCTAAAAATTCTTTTCACAATAGAAAGGTGTGTCTCTTTAGGATCTAATTGATATCTTTCCACAATTCCAATTGCATTGGAAATATATGGTCTAGTGTGAGCTAGATACTCTAGACCTCCAATCATTGATTTATACTTTGTGTGAAAGGCACTCTAAGTTTCATCATTATGAGTAAGTTTATAACTAGTCACCATAGGTGTCCCAACAGGCTTATAGTATTCCCTTCCAAATTTCTTCAACATATCCTTAAGATACTTGGTCTGAGATATAAAAATACCATTCTTATTCTGATTAATTTGCAAACCAAGAAAAAAATTCATTTCACCAATTATTGAAATTTCAAATTCATTTTCCATCTCTTTAGAGAAGATTTTTCTCATTTCATCATTACCTCCAAAAATGATATCATCATCAAAAACTTCTATGATTAGAATCTCATCTTCACCAGTTCTTAAGTATAAATTATTATTTGCATTACCTTTTCTGAAACCAAGATGAAGAAGATACCTATATATTCTTTCATACCATGCTCTGGGTGCTATTTTTAGTCCATACAATGCTTTCTTCAGTTTACAGACTATGTCTTCATCTTCTATCAGAGGAAATCCATCAGGTTTCTCTATGTATACTTCCTCCTCCAAATCTCCATTAAAAATGCAAATTTCACATCCATCTGATATACCTTAAAGTATTTATATGTAACATAAGAAAGAAATAGCCTCACATCTTCCAACCTAGCAACATGAGGAAATGTCTCTTCAAAGTCTATGCCTTCTTGTTGTGAGAAGCCTTTACAAACCAATCTATCCTTATTTCTTACCATTGTTCCTTCCTCATCCATTTTGTTTCTTAAAACCTATTTAGCTACTATCACATTCTTGTTTTTAGGCCTTGGAACCAATTCCCAAGAGTAGTTTTTCTTTATCTATTCTAATTCTTCCTGCATAGCTTTAGTCCAAGATTCATCTCTACATGCTTCGTCATTAATTTTTGGTTCAACTTGAGAAATCAAACAAAATTCATCTCTTACTTTTGATTTAGTCATCATTCCTCTATTTACACCACCAATGATTTGATCTTCAGGATGATTCTTCTTAACATACCTCAGAGTCTTAGGAGTTTCAGTAAGCGCATTTGGTTCATCTTTGATCTCATTATCAATTTCCAAAGGTTCTTCAGGATTTGCAATGATCTCCTTAATCTCTGTAATCTGACCACGGTCATACATTCTCTCTTGAATGTGAAACCTTTCATCTATCCTCACATTAGCGCTTTCAATCAACTTCCTCAATCTCATATTGAAACATTTATAGGCTTTGATCTTAGTAGAGTAACCAAGGAAGATACCTTCATCACTTATAGCATCAAAATTCTCTATCTCATCATCTCTTTTGATTTTGCATTTACTTCCAAATATTCTAAAATATTTTACAGTAGGTGTATGATTAAACCATAATTCATAAGGAATCTTATTTGTACCTTCTCTGATCTAAATTATGTTCAAGGTGTACACAACGGTACCAACAACTTCTCTCCAGTGAACATGTGATACATTTCATTCCATTAGTAGAGTCTTGGGAGGATCTAATATTATTCTTTTCCTTCACTCTGCTATCTCATTATGTTGTGGTGTTCTAGGATCAGATGTTTGTCTGTATATTCCATGCTCTTCGTAGTAGGTATTAAACAAGTCTGAAGTAAACTCACCACCTCTATCTGATCTCAAACATTTTATCTTCAAGCCTTATTCATTCTCAAATTATGCTTTGAATATATTGAATTTATCAAATTCGTCAGATTTCTCTTGTAAGTATGTAACCCACATCATCCTAGAAAAGTCATCAACTAAAAGTATAAAATATCTTTCACCATAGTAAGATCTTGTTCTTGTATGACCACGCAGATCTGTATGTACCAAATCCAACTTCTCTTTCACATAGTAAGATTTTATTTTAAAACTACTTCTAGTCTGCTTCCCAATGACACAATCTCTACATATAGTGTTAGATGGTTTCACAATCTTAGGTAGATTTCTTACTGCATTAGTCATACTTTCCTTCCCAATATTATCAACGTTAACATGACAAAATCTTCTAAGCCATAACCAATTATCATCAACCTTCACAATAAAACAAGAATCCTTAGATGTATTTAATTCAAATACATTATCGCTAGATTTAGTATCAGATGTGATCAAGTCTCCTTCCTTACTTCTGATAGAACATTTCCCAACAATGAATTTCAATTGATAACACTTGTCCACTAGCTGACCAACACTCAACAAATTATGCTTAAGTCCATCAACAAACAATACATTATTAGCATTAGTTTTTCCATCCAGAGAAATAGATCCAACTCCAATGATAAGCTTAGGATTATTGACACCAAATCTTACAACACCACCATCATATCTTTTTAGACTAACAAACTTATTTTTATCTCCAGTCATATGATGTGAACAACCACTATCAATAACCCATTCAGATTTATTTTCAATGGGGGATACTAAGGCTTTTTCTTCATGTAAAGGTTCATCATCCTTAATAGAACGAAATCAAATCTCATCATAATCAACAACTTCATCATCAGAGACACCTTCACTAGAATAATAAAATTCCTTGTCTTTTGGATACTTAGATTTATAAAACTTAGGTTTATGCTTTTGAACCCTTGTAGGACATTGAGATGCAAGATGACCTATTTTGTTGCATGAAAAAATTTTCAAAGGTAACTTTCCTTCAAATTTACCCATACCTCTCTTTTCTCTTCTAACAATCAGGGCCACAACTTCATCTAGCTTCCTTTCTTCTTCTTTTATTTGTTCCTATTCATCAGCACATTCTCCAACTTCTTCTCTCAAGTCACTATTCACGGTGCTCGCAATTCTTGATAAGGTCTTCTTGTTTCTATGTGCAATTGCCTTGAATGTTGATTCAACTTTAGGTAGAGAATCTACCAGTTCTGTGTTCTCAAAGTTAGTTAGTTTCCCAATCAAAATCTCTCTATTAAAGTTAGGGGTCAAAGGTATAATCTCTTCTATTTCTTTTACTTTAGTTATGTATATAGGTGTCAAGAATATGAGAATTTTTGCCATTACTTCTACCTCACTATAAGTACCTCCAGAGTTCATAAATCCAATATCAACTTCAGCAATTCTCTGAGAATATTCTCTAATGTTCTCATCATCTTTCATTTTCAATGTTTCCATCTTTGCATTCCAATTATGTAACTTAGCCTATTTTGTAAACTTATCTCCTTCATATAGTGCTTCCAATATTGTCCAAATTTCATGTGGAGAATCTAAGTCTTTTACCTTTGTGAATTTACCTTCAGAAAGTGCATTCATCATTGCTTCCCTTGTGACCATGTTACATGGAAATATATTATTTTCATCTTCAATAGCTTTATCTAATTCATCCTCAGCTTTCATCCATTCCTTTCTTTTAGTAATCATCCAATAGTCGATTCCCAAGTATAGAAAATGTGTTCTCATCTTGTTCTTCCAACTATCAAAGTTTTTAGGATCAAGCTTCAAACTATCCTTTCTATAGTAAGTCATCTTTAGGATCACCTCAAGCTATTAAGATTTATCTCTAAGGACCAGTAGCTCTGATACCAATTGTTAGGAATAACATTCCACCAACATGACTGAGAGGGGGGAGGTGACTCAGTTGTGAGACATATTATTAAACATTAAACTTTATAAACTAAAACTTCACAACAAATGATAATACAGTAAATTCCACCACAATAACACAATCCTTTGTTTTCGTGGAAACCTTGTTAAAGGTGAAACCCCAGTAGGAATTATCACCCACAAATGATGTACTGAAAGTATAGTATCCCTATTAAAAGATCTAGCTATGTTAGGAGCTTATTACAACATAATAGTACACAGTCCATGTTAAAGGATAGACCCTGTTAGGAGTCAAGATTAATAGTGGGTTCACTGCCCAGGTACACTGTTAAAAGAAGGTTAAAACCACCCTCAAGGATTTACAATTCAAACAAGTGCATATAAAAAATATACAGTCCAGTGAACTGTCTGATAGAAACTCTTTTCTTAGTCAGTTCCAATCAAGTACAACGAACATATCCTCTGCTCTAAATCCAACAGTCAATCAAGCTTCGCAGCTTCCTCACTTCTCTGTCAATCACCTTCTCTTCATACACATACATACACCCATATTTTCAAAACAACATATCTCTCATATATACCCTATTACAATAATTGATTAGGCCGGCCAATTAAGCTTTCCTAATATACAAATAAATATTTAACACCTTGCTAAGATACACATGGTATCTAAAACAAGTATACATCAATTACAATACATCACATATAGTGCAAAATCCACAATCCACGCTCGCAATCCATAATACACGCTACATTTCTGAAGTTGACCCCAAATATGTCTCATCTATAATACACACCATAGTTGTCATCATCAATAATCATACAACTTATGACCCATTAGAAACAAACCTGAACATGTCTTTTTTCATCCCTTAAGCTTGCCTAACCTGAATCATCATCGCCTGTAAGATATACTCAAAATACTAAGACTCGCTCTGTTAATCATCAATTTCATAGTCCAGAAACCAGTCTTTACCAAAACATCATTAACTCATCCAATTTGAAATATTAAGCCAAGCAACCTTAGAAATAAGATCATCATACATCCTTCTACATATCCCCATCTTTTCTCATTCTGATTCATCCGTACAGTCTTGGTATACTTCTATCAGTCATCATACAACAGTAATAACCACTCTGTTCTTCCTCCACAAAAACATATGTTGACATCAGTGACAAAACATGAATGCCAATAGCATCAGTAGTAGCCAACTCCAACATCATCCAATAGTTTTTGTTGTTGTGTCTACTGTAGTTGAAATTATGTCATTTGTTGTCTTGAATATTGTTGAGATTCCTCCACTTGTTGCTTCAATGTTGGATAAATATGTTGTTGATAATGTGGAGGATTTTTTCCATAATATTGTGGTACATACTGTGGTTGTTGCATAAACTGTTGTTGTTATGGTTTTTGCATCAATGATTGTTGTAGTGGTTGTTGTTGATACACTTGTTGCACTTTTGGTGGGTATTACACACGTTTCATGATAGGATCATATCCTTGACCCACTTTATATTATTTTCCTTGCAACATTTGTTGTTGTTCCTTATGTTCTTGTTTGTATCCCAATTAAGCAAGTATATCACCAAGATTTGGAGCCTTATGCTTTGGTGGTTTTGATTTCTTCTCTTAAGACATCATGTTAACTTGCACTTTTTTTAATACATGTGCTTGTTGTGCCACCTTTGGTGGAATTGGTGAAATTTAAATAATTATCTTCTCCTTTAGTTCAAATGATGCATTTGTCATGATTCTAGTGGTCACAAAAGACACATCTATCATTTTTATCGTAGACACCCTTGTTATGCTTTCAATTTGTCCTTTAGATGATGTAATGGTTGAAATCTTGTCTTACATTGTTGAATGTGTTAACAATAAAGGACTACTTTGTTGATTTTCTTCCAAAGAGGGTACTTGTGGCATTCCCAAAGAAAATGAAAATGGATCCTTTGGTACTTCGTGTTGATTTACTTGCATTAGTTTCTTGAAATCAAATTTCAATGTCCTTTGAGGATTTACTTTGGAAACATGATTAATATCAACTATTCCTTGAGGACTTGGGGATGTTGTCTTAAATAAGGGATTAATCATTGGTCCAAAGGTATCCTTTTGAGGAACTTAAATAGTTAATTCCTTTTGTGGTCTCTTTTTTACTACCTTTTCAATTGGTGTTAGAATTCTTATTTACTAAGAGGGGGGTGAATCAATACAAACAAGCAATAAAAAAATTCAACCATAGATCTGATTAACTGCAGTATTAATTTCCAAACCACAAAGCAAAATAAACAATGTAAGAAAATAAATGAAAATAATATAAAGCATCCACAAACTCATCACACATGACATAGATATTTTTTTCATAGTAACCTTTGGTTAGAGGGAGAAAACCATAGTGGGGATGACACCCACAAGCTCACTACTACAGTAAAGGAGTTTTCCCTATTAGGAGATACAATTACCCTTTAAGAGGGTTCACCCAATTAGGAGTTATTAGTACATTATTGGAAGTACAATTATATTTTCTATGGTATACCTCACAAGAGGATTTCAAAACCCTGTCTAAGATTTTACCTAGTTAAGGGATTTACAAATAGGAACCTGTTCGAGTTCACCTTTCTAAGGGATTTTCTTGCTGTAACTACTAGGGAACAACAAGATGAATGATCTAGATGTAGCACTAGTTTCCTATAAGATTGAATTTTTTCTTTTCACTTTGTAACTTCTCACATCTCTATCTCTATTAGATATCTTATCACAACCTTAAATAACACTAACTGAAATCACAAAACCCTTATCGCAACACTGACAACATCTACCTTTTAATAATGACCAGCTCCAATTATATACACAACTTGCACCACCATCATACACACCAAAAATGGAATTCAAATACTTTCCTGCATAAGCACCATGCACAAAAATTAAAATATTGATGTAAAACAATTTTTACCATGGTCGTGTCGGCCCGAAACAAGATCTACAAGTTATGTCTCCAAGATAGTCAAACACATTTTGACTTCCTCAATGCATCGCTCTAAATCCACCTCATATAATTGCATCGATCCCAAAAATTACAATCCTTCATTTCCATAACCTCTATTCCACATCATAATATCACCAAATATCATCGCACTTGCTATAACACTCACCGATCTAGGATCTACCAACTGTTGCTCAATAACACAAGTGTTCTTACCTTTCTTAATGACTATGGCATCAAATAATATCTTACTGATCAACCATATGAGTTGTGGTCCAAACCACACTAAATTCTAAAAAAAATGATATTGTACCCCTGAGAACTTCTCATGATTCCTCTTCTACCAATATCACCACAAAATTTCTATCCTCGCTATCTACCAATCTTCTGGACTTGGCAAATTCACTGCATTGCCGATCACGAATCCTTCTTACTGATTGTGTCCTCACTTCACCAATTATATTACTTGACTATTTTGACTTATTTTTCATTAATGAAAACCAAAAAATTAACTTCTTATGACTACACCCACAATTCATCAAAATACCAACAGTTGGTTCATCCAAGACTTGTTCCCTCCTTTTCTTTGTCGAAAATCAATAAAGGTTGATTTTCTTCCAAAGTAGATTGTGTTTGATTTTGATCTTCCAATAAATATTGATAATTTTATATATTTAACACTTTGAGATATCATTTTGGATCTTGAGTCATGATGTGTTTCAATTTATTTTGAATTATCTTATCTTTAATAGCTTCATCAAGTTGTCCTTTAATTAAATCCTTAAGTGAAATGTAACTTTATTGTCAACCTTAAAAATTTGAAGAAGTGTTTGTGAGTCATTAGGTTCTTTTTCAACTTGTGATGGTAGATTAGGTTGATTGTAACCAAATCCTATATTATATGTTGGTACCGTGTTTGAGGTAGATCCTTGTTGCAAAGATGTTTGATGGGGTCAATCAAATTCAAATTTCACTTGGTGTTCCTCTTGAGGTGTTGCTGGACCACTACCATATCCTGGTTGCATAGGTACAAAGATTGGTTCAAAGTTTGGTGCAGGCCCCCATTGAATCATGCCATAACTTGGTGAAGTGTTTGATGGGTACCCCATGTTACATAGGTCATTTCTTTGTCTCATATTGGAAGATGTTTGTGTGATGTGTCTTGGGTCATGAAAATTTTGGGTTGTCTCTCTTGGAGGTTGCATATTGATTAGATCAATTTTTTGGGTTTGAAATTTTTCACCTTGTCTTGGATCAAATGGTGGTTGTGATTATCCTTTTGATGTGAACATAGGTTGATAAGTATCTTTGTTCCTTTTAGATGCTTGGGACCTTGTAAAAATTGGCATGATGTCTATATGCAAGTGCAAGATCTTATTGTCATTTTAAGAGACTTTGGAATGAGAATGCAACCTAAGGAATGCAAAGTATTTTTTGAAATGATCTGAAACTTAGGGGATATGAAAATGCAAATGTTTTTTTTCGATTTTTGGAATTTTGAATGAATATGAAAAGCAATCTAAGGCTTATGAAACTATGTTTTTGATATTTTTGACATTTGAAAAATCCTTGGAAAATGCAAACCTAAGAGTATAAACTTAGGAAATTGAATAGGAACCTTGACTTAAAAGGGATCAAAGAGACAAAGATAGTTTGATGAAAGGGACTAAGTCAAATCCACCATGACAAAGATGGAATTTGACCAAAAGATAGAGGGGAAAATAAGAAAAAGAGATAAAAGGACCAAGTCAAGATCTTGTTTTCAATAACACAAGGAAAGACTCTAAGATTTTAATTTTTGAGGGATTTTGAAAAGTTTTTAAAGGTTCTAAGTGAAAAATGAGAACTTATGAAAAGGGACTATGGCGAGGACTAATATAAAAGGTTTTGAAATTGAAAATGAAAAGAGACTAATGAAATGTATGAAAGGGGAATATGATATGGGGATGCAAAATGAGGACTACTACGCATGCCACAAAGCACCAAGGTGACTATTTTGAGATTCCATATGTTCACAAGGGTTTAAGAAAAGGTTTTTGTCACAAATTAAATATTTAGGAATGATTTTGAAAACATTTTGAATGAGGTTTTAATTTGTTATTATGAGTGTTTAAGAGTGTTTTGAAAGTCTTTTTTAAAGTTGGGACACTCATACAAGACACGTCAAGAAGAATGGATATTCTAAGCATGCACACCACAACCTAGGTTGATAAGGACTATATCCACTAAATTTCCATTGAACAAGTTCAGTCGTGCTTACTCAGAGTAGACAACCTAGAAGCTTGGAGGTATGATCTCCTCCTTATAGTGCACTCACTTCTTAGGCACACCAAACTTTGAATCCCAAGGACCATTGTCTCTACTAAGAGTCACAAAAGTGTGGGATGTCTTCAAGGTTTCCCCCTGCACTAATGAATAGAAGGGTTTATTTGGGCCACTACAACAAAGGTGCTTATTCAAGGCATCCATTTCGAAGATAACTTTTGAATCATACAAGGAAACGTGGTCCCACAAATACCAGGCACAAGCAATCTTAGACCTCCAAAATTTTCATTTGAAGGAGGGATTTGATTATAGTGGGTTGGAAGAGGTTGGCTTTTCCTTGTTCCCACTTGGGTCGTTCCATCTTACCGACTATGCTAAAGTACTTTGTAGGCATGCCCTCTAAAAGACATAATAAATTCCTCTTCACCCTCTATTAATTAATGGTTTTTTAATCATTAATTAATCATCTATTTTCTTCTAATTTCATTCCCCAAATCATCTAATAAAATTCCCAAAATTAATTAAATAATTAATTTTGTTTAATTAATTAACCATAATTGATTAATCTCCATTAATTAATTGAATTAAATTTATGAAAGTTTAAATTTAAATATTTAAACATATTAATTAATTCTTCTAATTAAATTAATTTCATTCAATAATTCAATTCTAAACCAACAAGAATTCAATTATATCACATGTTGAATAGTTTAATTACAAAAAATGAATTAAATATTCAATTAAATCCTTTCTTTACTTCAAAAAAGAGAACTCTCGATCAGATCTTTGATTGCATGAATTACTCTACCTATCTCTTCAGTTCAAAAAGGTAACTCCAAATTACCTCTTCAGTTCAAAAAGGTAACTCCAAATTTCCTCTTCAGTTCAAAAGGTAACTCATAATCAGTTGTTTAGTTAACCAAACTTTATCTCCTTTCTCCATAGGAGGTGGAGTTTACTGATGGCTTCTCTAGTTCCCCTTGATCTCAATCGTTCATCCTCTAATCTCTGGGATTGATCTCAATCGTTCATATCATTTCCATATTCTATATAATCAACCCGTCATAACCATTTGAAGGATCCAGGATTTCAAGCTTTCATGTGCCCTTACTCTGTCATATTGGTTCAAGCATCAAGCCTTCTTGCGATCACACATTCAATATCATATTCTCGACGCTCCCAAGTCATAGACACTTCTCATACCAATATTGAGCACCACACACACATCGTTTCAGAAGGAGAAGAGAGAGACAATAAAAGATTCAAGCTTTGTTGGTTTGCATTCATTTGTATTCCTCCTTGATTTCTTGTCATTTTATTGTTTGTAGGTTTGTTCTTAGTAGTTTTATTAATTTAAAATCGGTGCTACTAACCCCCTCGTTATTGAGCGTACAAAACACAGTCTATACATTTTGGTAAACCCGACGTGAACTTACAACCAGCGTGAAATTTGATCATATCTTTCAAACCACGTGGAATATTTTTATGAAATGTCTTTTGCAGGTTGACGCTGATCTAAGGAAAGCACAAACCAAAATTCATATTTTTCTGAGTTTTTTAATTTTTTTTATAATTTTTTTTTGATATTTCATAAAAAATCACTTTTGGGCACAAATCAGAGTTTCTTTTCAAAAAAATTACATTTTTAGAAAGGTCTTGAAATTATAGAGGGGGTTTATTCTCTGTGATTTTAATTTCTATGAAATTATTTTGTAAAAATAATAGATCTTTTAAAATTGGTTTGTTCTGATAAAATGGGTCCCTAGGGCACAAGTTAAGGAATTATGATATAAAATTGTTTTTGCAATTATTTGTTGACAGAAGAGACATACAGTCCAAAATTCAGATTTTTAAAGAATTTTTTATGATTTTTAGAAGTTTTTAATGATATTTCATAAAAAATAATTTTGGACACAAATCCACATTTCTTATAAAAAAGAGTTACATTTTTGGAAAGGATTGAGCAAATGACTAATGGCCAAGAGGATAATCAGATGCACCTTGAGTGCCAGATCACTGAGAGCTTCCATAAGAAGAACTGCTAACTACCGCAAGAAACAAAAAGCCATCTTGGCAATCACAGAAGAAGATCAAAGTGAAGCTTACAACAGGTGTCTTGATTCTATCAAATGTTTTGCAGATAAGTACAAGGTTTCCATTAGCCTTAACACTCTTAATAGTTCTGGAGTTGTCAGATATTCTTCAATTGTTAGTTAGAATATTTTGGTATTAATCACTTTTTGACAACTTGTGGCAAGGAAACAGTTAACAAAGCAACCTAAAATTCATTCATTTGTGTTTTTGGTGCTTAAAATGAACATTTCATGCAAACATTTTGAGCCTCACTTTTCCAAATTTGGTGCTTAAAATTGACATGGTGGTTAAAAATTGAGCAAAGGAAAAAAATCTTTCAATTTGGTGCATTAAAATCGAACAAGCAAATCATCACCTACTTTAGGCTTTAAAATTGAACATTGGTGCTTGTATGGGTGATTAGCTTAGTTCACACTTGGAATTTTGGTGTTTAAATCAATTAACCTTGTGTCTTGGATCATTGGTGCGCTTGCACAAATCTGTTAGATTAAAAACCTTTATACTTTTTGTAGAAACGCATGTATGGGGAATGTGCTTCTTCCTCAGAGAATGACCTTAAACTGGTAATCCTTCTAATTGGTATATAAACAAGATGTGAACCAAAGTCCCATTTTGTATCTATCCAAGCTCGAGAGAGGTGTGTTAATGATAGCCTGGATTAGGTAAACATCCCTAAGTAGCCATCATGGTCAACTAGGATCTTAAGTGAGTCACACACATACAAACCAATTGGATAGACGCCACAGATCCTACTACAACCTTGCTAAATAGAGGCCAACCCGATTCATCTCCAAATAAATACCTTATTATTGTGCAAGCAGTTGTAGAATTTCCCCCCCAAGATCCCCAACATATGTGTTCTAGGATATTGTGGTAGTGAAAGAGATCTTCACTAGGACGGCAACAATATCTGGCAATAGCAAAAACATGAGCACCTACATCATGGACCTTCATGTCCTATTAGTGTGACACTTTCTATGTGAGCTAACAAACATTCAAGCATTGGGCCTATAACATTGTATTTCAAAGCCAATTTTAACCTAGATTAAACATTTTGTCCTTGTTTCAAGACCCATGATAGATTATGAAACACATTGTCTATTGTGCTTGTTCTGTGATCAGTTTCCAAAAATGCAAAACCAACATCAAAAACTATCAAAATGAGTCCAACATGTTCAATTCTAGGATGTGAACATCAAACTTATTATACAAATTAGAATCCTTGTTCCAGAAATCAATTTTATCAAACAGATACACCAAATTTGAGATCTTTTTCCAAACTGTCTCCTTTTGCTGCAATTGCCTGAATCTTGCCGCAATTGACAGAATTATACTACAATTCACCATTTTATTCTCGCACTTGAGCCTTTAAATTATTGCAATGAGTGATTATTTACCGAAGTTGATCTCTCACTTTACCATAATCGATGGAAGTTTTCCGTACTTAGCCAGGAAACTTTGAACATCTATTTTTTCTTGAAAACCTTGGGAAGATTCCCCATTTTGTATAAAATATTTGTGTCTACATCCCAAAAAACATGAAGAATATTGTGTGAATCTCTAAACATTAAAGATCATCCATCCTTTGAAAGCGTGATTATTGTCTAAAACATCATTAATTCAAAAGTTCATACTCAATTATCTTGATACTGTTATCTCAAATCATCAATCTCTATTAGCAACTTTGTCCAAGGCAATAGTCAGAATCCATATCTTATATCACCAAGTCTTTTGAGATCAAGAGAAATCAAAAATTTGTCCCTAGAATTACCCTTGTCCAAACATAACTCAGACTCTCCTAGAAATGTTATCCTTTTTTGTTTTATTTATATCACTTATTTTAGTCAAAAAATATGAAAAACACTATGTCTTATACACCCTATGGAATACCTTATACTGGGTTGAAGGCTAGGACACAACCTGATGATTCCTACATCAACAAGTTTCCCTTGTGGGAACAAGAGCAAGAAGATGACCCTTTCAGAAACACTAGTCTTGCTCTTTACATTGAGAATCCCTGTAGACCAACACTATTCCAAAATGTCACAGAGGAGGAGCTTGAAGACATTGAGAAAGATTCCAATTCAACACAAGTAGTGTATGTTGTGGTAGAGATAAATCCTGAAAGGTTTTCATCCATATTGATTAACAAGGGAGTTAAACTCCTTGCTGAATTTAATGTAACTACACTATGGACAGAGAACCCTCTATCAAGCCAAAACAAAACTTGACCCTCTCAAATGGAACCTATGATATCCCAAGTCTTTCCATCATCGATGATAGTGACATTAGTGAAGACTATGTCAAACTAGACTAGCTCTGCAAATCGAGCTAGCACATTATCAACAACAAGCATGATAGGATCCCAACTAAGTGCACCCTTGGTCACTAATATATCTCAAGCCTTGGCCTTATGGCCTTTAAAATCAAACTCTCATGCTATGTCATCAATTCTGCAAATAAACAACCTATTTGCAACTATTCTAATACTACAGTCATTCTCTGCTAGCCTTGGGATCAATACCTCACTCCCACAGGGATCAGTCTTTGTGGGTCCAACATTTTGTCAATGTCCACCCATGGCTACACCTTTTTCCCTACAAGGATTACCACAACCCAAACAAAACCAACAGCCCCAACAACCACAACAACAACAACAATCATGGACCGATCAAATACCCCAGCATCATAATCACATACTGGGGAACCAATATCAAGTCCCAAGGACTAGATTATATGTCCCAACTCAAGGGACATAGAGGCGCAACCTCATACCTACCATGACACAAAGTTTCAATGTCACCAATATTCCTCAAACTGAGACATACATGTTAATCCAACATGTACAAAGTATACAAAACCAAATGATGGACATGCATAACAAGGGGAAAACCAAGTCCTACACCGCAGAGGATTTGTACCCATACCCCTTTGATCATTCATTGCACATTTCTTCATTTTCCACTCATTTCTCAGTACTCAAGTTTGATAAATACAGAAGCAACACCAACCCTGTAGAACATATCAGAGAGTTCTTTCCCAGTTGCATTGAGGTTGCACATGACAAAACATGCCTAATGTGACTATTCCTACAAAGTCTAGCCAGACCAGCATCTTCTCTTGGGGAGAGTTGGCCAAAAAACTCATTGCTCACTTCCATCAAAATATCAAACGCAAGGTCAACATCAATGACCTATTAGGACCACATAAATTGTTTTTTATCCTAACTAACAAGTCATATGTTTTAAATATTTGAGTCAGGTTTTGTGTTGTTTTAAAACCCTATTGATTATGCTTTCAAGCTTTTGATCATTGGTCTAAAACCCTAAGGTTCTAGGGATTGTTCTAATTTTCAGTTACTTAATTTTTCACTTAAAGTCTTATGAACCCATGTGTTCATTTTATCATCAAGCAGGGCCATACTTTTGTTTATCCTAAAGAACTAACGCTTTAATTATTTATCTTTAGTCTACGTGCCCTGTGAGCCTTGTTATTTTTTAAATCATGTGTCATGCAACTCCAATTTGATCTAACAGACAGTGTGTTTCCTTAATCTCAATATGTGTTTGATCTACAATTCAAGGCATTTCCCCTATGTCACATCTATCCCAGAGGGTCCGGACAATGTCAAAGAAGTCAAAGTAAAAGGCAAGCATGTTAGACTTGATCGTGTGGTTGGCGTAAACCCTTAGTGGAAAGATGACACTAAATCAAAAGAAAGAGGTAGTAATAAAAGAAGAGCCAGAGAGGGATAAGGCCATCCTGAGAAATTATACACATGCTATGATTGTTTCACCTAGGAGATATGTGCTACATCAGAAGAAGGGATAAAGTATGATACTGAAAAAGGTAAAAAATCCTATTGGGGCCAGTTTGAAACACAAATACATGATAAGGAGGTTTCTACCTCAAAAGGGAAGAGGGCCATGAATATAGAATCTGAATTGATATCATTCCCAAAAAGGCAAAGAATAGAAGAAGAAGAAGGAAAACAATTGGAGAAATTGTATTCTTCTTCCCAATCCCCCTTAAACATGGATGAACAAGTAGGTGTTGAACAATTATAGAAGATGGGAGATACAGGGCATATTTTGTAACATCTTAGGAGATGCAAGAAGGGATGCTAGAGACTCCCAAATATACACAGATGGATTTGGTAGTTGCTAAATTTGTTGGTAAGGAATAGGATCCCATAACAAAACAAGCCAGTGGTGAGTTTTTATCAGATGATAACTTTGTGAAGGCTAGGGAATTTTTTCATTTCTTGTGGAGAATTCATATTGAATAATTCAAAGAGAAATGTCAAAAAAAGCAAGAAAATCAGCCTAAAAGAAACAAGAATGAGATTGAGGATGAAGTGAAACAAGATATGTTGGCTAAATTTGAAAATATCACCCCTCAAGAGGGAAGAGAACTAGTTAGAAAGGAAGGAGTCTTTATCCTTCTCGAATGGGATATAGCCGATGCTATAGTATTTGATGCAGTCATAAAATAAATAAAAACCATGCATGCTACAGATGAAGAGGATCAACAAGCACACAAGGGAGTCAAATATAGTGAAGGTTATGTTGTATTGGTGATATGGGCACTAAAGAGGAGAGAAAACATGAAGAATAATGAAGATACCCAAGCTGAGAACTCGGACAACTTATTAGTAAGAAGAGTTGAAGAAACTACAGGGGTAGAAGCAGCAGGCATAACTTTGGAGTCTACAAAATTTGGTCTAAATATAGCAGAGAGGAAAGAGGAAGAAATTAAAAGCTTGAGAATAAAATTGGAAATATTCCCAGAATCTTATAATGATGAAAGGGTGAAGTCTTTGGAGAAGCATAAAACATTGCCAAATTAGGAGGACAACAGTTAGTCCAAAAATCTCCATAGAGGATGATAACACAAGACCCAAAATAGCCATCTTCCTCTAGTCCAAACATTGAATTACCTCATTTGCCTATGCCATTTGGCTCTATTACAGAGGCAGATTTGAATTATGAAAAACATAAACTAGTAGCTGAAAGGACTAGACTAGAAGGGGTGAGGAAATGTTGGGATGAAGAAAGTGTAAAGTTTCATAATGCATAAACACTAGTACAACAAAGATATGAGGATAAGATAAGAGCCATAATCATGGATTTTGTTGACGGTCTAAACCCTGACTCTATTAACTTACATGGTAATAAAATTATGAGCACACTGAATTCTTTCAATGAAGACAAAGACAAGTGGATTCAAATTATGTAAATATGGAAAGGAAGAAAGGAAAAGTTGAAATCTTTTTATTCCTTATCTAAGAAAGGAGATAATTTTGACATTGTATTAACGGCCACTCATAAGTGCCTCAAGAATTTAATTGATTTGGATATAAGGAGAAGTATTATCCGTAAAAAGGCTGATACATTAAGAAAAGAGTATTCAAACCCGTTTTGAGATATTTCCCAATTTATTCAGAAAGAATGGTAAGATAAAAATGGAAGCTTGGTGGATGAATGAAATGGGTGAAGAATTCTCAATCAGGACTAACAACATTATCAATTTAGAGAAAACACTTTTGTTTGTTCAAAGTGTTGAAACCATTGAAGAAGCCAGATCATACTTTGGGTTTTGTAAAAAGGAAATTGAACAGATAAATGTGAGCTGGGATGAATTGAGCAATGAAAAGGATGAATTCATCAACTTCCCTTGGCCAAGTGATGAGATGTTCTCATCTTGGAAGGACAAATACAATGCAGGCAACCAAGAAGAAGAGGATGTTGTGTGATGAGCAACAGATTTCAGTTCTTGTTAAAAATAACAGTCCATAGGACAACTAAGAGGGGGGGTGAATCAGTTGTGCAATAGATTATTAAAATTTAAACTTTATGAACCACAACATCAAAAATAAATAACACAATAATTGCCAACACCATAACACAATGTTTGTTGTCAAGGAAACCCTGTTAAAGGTAAAACCCCGGTGGGAATTAACACCCACAAAATAATGTATTGAGAGTATAGTATCCCTGTTAAAATATATTAGCCCTGTTAGGAGCTTTTTATTACATTACAGTACACAATCCATGTTAGGAGATAGACCCTATTAAGAGTCAATGAAAATAGTAGGCTCACTGCCCAAAGAAGGTTAAAGCCACCCTCAAGGATTCACAATCTGCATCAAGTGTATACAGCAAATACACAATCTAGTAAATTGTTTGGTAGCAACTATCTTTGCTTGGTCAGTTCCAATGAAGTACTAACTCTACTCTCTATCCAGCATTCAAGCTTCACAGCTTCACAAATCTCTACTCTCTTCTTTCTCTACCACACTTTTCACAAATGAAAAGATCACTCATATATACCCTCTTACAATAACTCATTAGGTCGGCCAGTTAAGATTTCCTAATACATAATTAACTAGGTCAGCCAATTAAGGCTTCCCATCATACAAATAATTACATAAGCCCTTGCTAAGATACACACAATACCTATAACAAGTATACAATATTTACAATTCATTACAAATACTTCCAGATCCACAATCCATGCTCAAAATTTATTTCCACACGTTACAAGTCTGAAGTCGGCTACGAAATAAGTCTTCTCTAGAACACATGCCACAGCTGACATCATCAGTACCCAAACAAAAATCAAACTCAACCCATTTCACCATAATATGTCAGCTCTCCATTAGTAAGCTCGCAAGTTCTGAAACATCTTCCTCAGCAAGATATGCCCAAAACACAAAGACCTTCTCTGTCCAGAATCAAAGTCACAGTCCAGAAAAATAGTCTTTACTAAAACAACTGTAACATCCATGATATGAAACATAAATTCAAGAAGCCTTAGATGTAAGGTCAAAACTTAGTCTTCTACTTAAATCCAACTTTTCTTGTTCTATTTCATCCGTACAGTGTCTGTACATGCCTTTCACTCAAGTAACTAGTATGTCTTCTTTCACAGAAATATATATTGACATCAGTGACAAAACATGAGTATCAACAACATGATTAGTACCAAAAAATAATATCATCCAACAATCTCCCCCTTTGGCATTGATGGAAACATATGGGAAAATCCATATGCATCAACCCAAAATTACTCTCTCTCTTTACAATCTTCTCAATATCCTCAACAAATCTCCCCAAAAAAGTAGGGATTTTCACATAGATTCCTTCCCCCTTTGGCAGCAATGGCAAAGGGTGCCATAACTCATTTGTAGTCTTTAGTAAGGTGTATCTTTATCAAATCTTCATGTCCAATCAGGTGCAAGATCACCCAAATGTGCTCCATAGTGTTCTCCTGTGATCACTCCCCCTAAGGATTAGATCCATACATCAAGTCCAGAGAATAATATAGTTATGAGATCCACTGGACTGATGCATATCTGCATCATTTAATTACCACTGGGAGGGGCCATCACCCCAAGCATGCTTCTGAGGTATTCAAAAGCATCTTTTGGCAAAGGTTTAGTAAATATATTTTTTATCTTTTCCTTTGTGCTTATGTACTCCAGTTTAATCTCCTTAGCAGCTACCTTCTCCCTCAAGAAATGATACTTGATAGAAATATGTTTAGTCTTTGAGTGCATTATAGGATTTTTCGACATGTTTACTATACTTGTATTATCACAATGAATAAACACTGGCTCCTTGAAAATTATTCCAATATCTTCTAGCATTTGTTTCATCCAAACAAATTGTGTGATATTTATTGCAGTAGCTACATATTCTGATTCAGCAATAGATTGAGCAATACAGTTCTGCTTCTTACTTAACCAGAAAACCAATCTCTTCCCAAGGAAAAATGCACCACCACTTGTTCTCTTTCTTTCATCCACATTACCTATCCAATCTGCATCAGTAAAAGCCTGCAAAGTAAAATCATCAGATTTTTCATACCACAATCCATATTCCACAGTTCCTTTCAAATATCTGAAGATTCTTTTCACAGCAGCAAAATGTGTTTCTTTAGGATCTGCTTGATATCTAGCCACAATTCCAACTACATTGGTAATATCTAGTCTGGTGTGTGTTAGATATTGTAGACCTCCAATCATTGATCTATACTTAGTCTGAACAACATTCTGAGTCTCATCATCACTAGTCAGTTTGTTTCCAGTCACCATAGGTGTTCCAATAGGTTTACAATCTTCCATTCCAAACTTTTCCAACATTTCCTTAAGATACTTGGTTTGAGATATAAAAATGCCATTCTTGCTCTGATTAATTTGTAAACCAAGAAAATATTTCACCTCACCAATAATAGACATTTCAAACTCATTCTCTATTTCTTTAGCAAATTTCTTACTCATTTTGTCATTACTGTTAAAGTATTGTTCGTTCGTGTTTAATAAACGATGAGACAATCATGATATATGTATATATATATATACACCATATAATAATTGAATATATAGTATATATTAATATGCTTATAAGTGAAACCATATATATATTGAATCAACTTAATTGTCATTGAATTGACTTAATGGTCGAATATGATTATCGGCCAAGTATGCAAAGGAAGTCGCGTATCGTGACTATTATATATGAACAGTCACAATACTATCGGACTGTTAGTATATGAAAATCATGATAGTATCATGACTGTCCGATTATATTAAACGTGACATTCGATATACGTTGGCTATGCGATTTGTGATATACGATTTACTATGTACATAAAAATGATAATCATAAGTTATACAATATGTTAATATGAACAGTCATGACTCGTAATATAACTTAATATGATGAGTCATGTCTTTTCATATTCACATCCTTTAGATTCAATATATATATATAGTCATTATATTTTATAGAATCAATCAATAAAAAAGGCAATTGTATTCTACTACAACCATTTAGTTTTATATCTTATTTTGATCCATATTTCCTTAACATGGTATCAGAGCAGCAACGTTATTAAAAGGAGATAAAATATAAACCTTAGAAAATCTATAGTTGAGTATATTTTCAAATTACGTAATTCTTGAGCATAATTCTTTAGAGATGACTCATTGCATGAGAATGGAAGATAGATTAGAAGGTCCTTCAAATTTTATATCTTGGAGAACCCGACTTACCTCTCTTCTTATGGAACTCAAATTAGAGAAGTACATAGAAAAAGATATTAAAATACCTGAAGATGAGATAGAAAAGACCACATGGAAGAGAAGGAACAATAAAGCCAGAAAACTGATAATTGACTCAGTAAAAGACTCCATTCTTCCTAGCATATCAAGAATTACGAGTGCCTTTGAAATGTTTAATATCATTCAAGACACATTTGAGATTAATAATGCTAGTAGAATTCTAACTCTGAAAAATCAACTTCTAAATATGAAAATGAACAAAGGAGAAACTATCACTTCATACTCCTGAGAATCTCCTAAATAAGAGATCAACTCCTTTCCATTGGAAATAAAGTAGAAGACACTGAACTCACTCTAATTGCTCTCAAAGGTTTACCCACCTCATGGGAAACCTTCATTCAATGTATAAGCACTAGACCCCCATTACCTAAATTTGAGAAACTAAAGAATGATTGTAATCAAGAGGAATCCAGATTAATTTCAAGAGGAATGGGATCTAGTAATGAAAATGAAATACAAGCCCTTCACATTAACACATCTAGCAACAATAAAACACCTCAGAAAAGGAAGAGAAAATTCAAACAGTAAAATAATGGGAAACAATTCAATAAAAGGGACCTTTCCAACGTAAAATGTTACAAATGTGACAAATATGGACATGTTCACAAATATTGTCCAGAAAAACAAAAAATACAAGCAGCACTAACTGAAGTGAAAAGAACAGAAAATTCACTTTTCTTCTTAGCCTTAGCAAGTGAATTTAATTCTAACAAATGTACCCGGATAATAGATAGTGGTGCATCCAGACACATCACCGGATATAGGGATCAGTTCAAAACCTTCTCATGGAACTCTTTAGAAGAGGTAACTATTGGAGACAACTCCACTTATCCAGTAAAAGGAATTGGAACCTGTTTGATAAAGATAAGAGATGGAGTAAACCTATAATTGAAAGAAGTTTTGTATGTACCAGGAATAAAGAGGAATCTAATCTCTATTTCTGGACTAGATGATCAAGGATACAGAGTAACATTTTAAGAAGACAAAGTCCTTCTCTGGACTAAAAATACTAATATCAAAAATTCCATTCATATAGGGTCCAGAGATGGTAGTTTGTACAAGTTATGTACTGAACAAAAGTAGTCCTAAATCATAATGTACAATATCATAATGATATTTGGCACAAAAGACTAGGTCTATAGTGCTCTTCCAACATTACAAAGAATCACCTCTGGCATACCTCCCCTGATATTTGAACACTCAAACATCTGTAAGGGATGTGCATTAGGAAATAATATTAAGGGATCATTTCCCACAAGTGAACATAAGTCTAAAAACATTATATAACTCATTCATACTTATGTGTGTGGTCCTATGTCTACCCCTTCCTTTTATGGTGCCCTATATTATCTAATCTTTGTGGATGACTATTCAAGAAAAACATGGATATACTTCTTAAAACTCAAAGAGTCAAGTGAGGTTCTAGCCAAATTTCAAGAACTCAAAGCTCTAGTAGAAAATCAAGCCAGTAAGAAAATTAAAATTCTTAGATCAGATAATGGTGGGGAATTCACTTCTAATAAATTCAAAAAATATTGTAAATCTGTTGGGATTAAGATGGAGTATACTATAGCTTATAATCCTCAATAGAATGGAGTAGCAGAAAGAAAGAATAGGACCATCATTGAAGCAGCAAAGGCAATGACGCATGATCAGAATATCCACATATCTTGTTGGGCGAAAGCCGCTAACTCTGTAGTTTATATTCAAAATATATGTCCTCATGCTATACTAGAAAACACCACACCAGAAGAAGCATTCACAAGAGTTAAACCTGATTTAAGTCACTTAAGGGTGTTTGGCTATCCTGTGTATATACATGTTCGAAAGGAGAAAAGGACTAAATTAGAACCTTCTGGCAAGAAAGGTATTTTCCTAGGCTACAATGAGGACTCTAAAGGATCACTAGTACATTTGACTTTATTTTTCAACTAAACAATTCAACCATCAAATAAAAAGGTTTAGGTTGGTTAGATTATAGAAGGAAAACTTTTGTTTTTTTTTAATGCTTTTCCGTATTGGTCAAAAGTTTGACAAACACCGTGTTGGTCAGAATTTCAACCAACACAAGCATAACTTAAAGTAAAAAAAAGGTTTCAAACCTCATTTCATTATTAGATAATTACAGCGCGCGTGGAGGAATGGCTAGAAGCTGGAACAAGTTTAAGACTTGAACGAGAGGTATGTCATGAATTACTCTCCATTAAAAGCTCCCATCATTGGATTTAGATGTAATTTTTGGATGTATGTGTTTCTATGGATTGTGTTTCACTAACCTTTGGCCCTAAGGGGTATGTGTTTCTATGGATTTGGATACTTTTCCCTCTGTTGTGCATGCAAAGGATTTCTTTCTTTCCCCAATGCCACCACCTCATAGCTTTGATGAGGATCCTTCTTGCACTCTTCCCATCGAAGACAATGTGGTCATATTGGAAGATGACCCCCTGGATCTCCACAACTTTTATAAATCTATCGAATAAATCTCTGAGGATGTGGGATCTAGATCCATTGTCTTCAAGAATCTGGGTACGTGCCCTTTGTTGGAGGATTTCTTGGTCCCTTTTCTTTGACCATGTGTGCATGCACATTCTAATTTGGCTACACCTCTATAATCTTCCAATAGTCATCATAAAATCTAAACTCATTCAAAAACTTGTCAATCTGATTGGGAATTTTATCAATATTGAAGAGGATACTGCTGATCAAAGTAGAAGGTTCACTAGAGTTTGTGCCATGATTGACATATCTAAGCCCATAAGGTACAATTTTATAGTATTGTCTTCTCATGGCTCACAGATGTAGTATATTAATTTTGAAGGCCTGCTAGAGTGTTGTTTTAGATGCAAACACTTTGGTCATAAAATAGTTGGATGCAATGCCAAGTCTGTTCAAGGGCTTTGTTCTTGCAATCTCAAAAGATGGGTCTGAAAATAGAGGGCATCCTTGATAATAATTTCATTTGGCAGAATCATGGTAATTCTTTTTCTCATTCTCAACCTCCTCCCTTTCGTGATGTTGTG
>MU224250.1:284441-323423 GCA_018584345.1 Thuja plicata | reverse complement strand
AAATGTTAAGGGTATTAATGAATATGATATGCATGGGAAATCTAAAATATTATTGATTTATTTATCGATATCTTCTAGACATCATCCTTTAGATGTAGATTGCATTTAAGTTTAGGGGTTGTGCTCTGTGTTTCATGTTATGATGATAGTCTGTTTATAGTACCAACTATGATGTCTATACATGAAATGATTGTATTTACCTTCTCTAATATGTTGGGTACAAATGTTTGTATTCCTTAGTGAAGGCAACTGCATGTATGCATCATTATCAATGTTTAAAGTATGGTTTTATTCATGATAGTCATCATGCTTATTATTTATTGTCATACCGTTGTATATGCTCCCACATTTTGCTTACATGCCTACCAAGGCCCTTTCAACAAATCTGTGTTATGCATATCTTGCAATCATTACATTCCATGAGATGACATCTCTTTTAATAATTTTGTTAAACTATTTAAGTTCATTGTTTATTCTTCCACATTTTTCATACATGCATGTCTACCAGAGCATTTCCAACTAAACTATCTGGCAAAAATTGGTGCAGGGGCACCTAGCCTTATTGGAAAAATATGGTCAATTGATGAATTTTGGTGTCTTCTGTCACTTTTTCCATGTAATAAGGTCTAATGGAATATACTTACATATTTGAGTCATTCAATAGGTTATTAGTTATTTTTGAGTTTATTTTGTCTTGCAAAGTTCCTAGAAAATGTCAATATTGCTATGAGGAGGAAAAATGTTGTTAATAGGTGTCCAATGGAATTTTTTCATTGAATTAGGGTCTATTGGACTCTTTAAACATGTTTTTAATTGTTTCAAGTCATAAGAGTCTTGGCAGGTGTCATTAACAAGTTTGGTGAAAATTTGTTATTATTGTCCAAAAAGTTGTCATGTTGAAAAGTGCAAAATTGCATAAATGGGAAGACTAAGGGTTAAGAAGTTTAAGAGTTAGTTGTAGGTTTTTGGGAAGTTATAAAACCCTTTAAATACTTGTTTTTCAATTACCCATGCTCGTATTTGGGTTTATTGTTGGTGAAAGAAAGCAATAGTAAACTTTGTACCTTCACTTTCTACATTACCGTGACTGTAACAATCAGTTGTATTCTTTTGTATGATGTTAAATGGATAAGAGAATAATTTGGAACAAAGTGTAATATTTTCACCTTTCAATAGAATCCATTCTCATCAATTTTGAAGGTGTATTTTGAAAGAAATTGCAATTACATTGAAAAACTCCCTGAAACCCTCTTCTAGGATAAATAGTGAAGACATGAAATTGTGTATCTCTTACATAGATCAGTGAAATTTTCCAATAATTAGGGTATGATTCATGTGTGTGAATACTTTCATATTTCCAAGTTTTATAATGAAAGGTCTTTTTTTTCTAGATTCTTATTGATGCCCTAGGTCTGTATAGACTGTATTTTCTTTATTACAGACTGGCAATGACAATATATAGAGGGAATTCATGTGTTTTGATTATTGATATAATACCCTTCATATGGGAAGTATTTGGGATTTATTCCAAGGTGCCCTAGAATATTTATTCAATTTGGTACTTGTTGAAATAAAATAGAATTGGAGCCTTTATAACCATTATCTTATTGTGGCAGGGTTGGCAGTCTAGTTAGGACTGCATCTAATAATGATTTATAAAATTATACATTTGTAAAATTAATTAGTTCATTCAATGAAAATAATATATTAAGGAATTAATAGTAAGTATCATGGGTAGTAACAACAATTTTCATCAAAGGAATATGGAGGCTTCAATGTTTCTAGAGCAACAAACCCATGGTTAGTAGGATATCTCATAGAAGTGCATTATAAGACTCTAAGAGGTTTCAATTTTTCAAGGGGAATTATCTATGTTTTTCAAGAAGAGGATTTGCATTGAAGGTAGGGTTCAAACCCCCAAAAATCCATACCTCGTAAAGAATGTACAATTTTCAGCAATTTTATTTGAATGCTTTTGAAAGTAGAATCCTTCAGATAGTGAAATTATTTGTCCATATTTGGTAGTAGATGCAATGTAGGTTCCTTGAAAGCATAATTTTTTAAATAAATGAGTTGAAGTGTCTTAAGTTTATAAGTATGATATATTTTCCACAACAAGTCAAATTGTGATATTGCTATGAGGATTCAATTGTGTTTTTTTGAGTGATGCCCAAAATATGCAATCAAAGAAGAGGCAAGACGTCCCAAGTGAAAGGCCTCTACAAAAAAGACAAAGGGTGTGCCACATTGAAAAAATAATTTAGCATTAGGATATTTGTATGTGATGGTTTTGAGAAGTTTAGATAGAACCCCTCTTTATGCCTTCATAATTTATTGCCACGGTCAGCAAATTTGGAGTTGTTATTTTATCAAGGTGGACTTGAATAATGTTGTGTTGTTCAATTCCTGATGGATGAACATAATTTTCTTAATTTAATAATCATCATGGTAATCACTTTCATTTGGATTTTATACCTTATTTTCATTTGATGGCATGTTGATTAGGAAATATGAATTTGGGAAGGGCAATGGCCATTGCTTTTTCCACAAGTTGTATATGTTTTTTCATTGGGATTAATTTTGGTATTTGATAGGGAGGCTCCTATCCTAGAGTCATCTTGACTCTTCTTATGTCACTTTATAGACCTTCAAGGGTTTAATTCTCAATCCCAACCTAGGAGAACACTCCCTGTTTTCTTCTCCCAATCCCTAGGGCCTCTCTAACAAAGGTAAATCAAACTCTTCCTTGAACCTACTAGGGTAAGTTCACACCAATCCACACTAAACACTTGTCAACCATATTGTAGGATTATATTGGCTCCAATTCATCTTATTTCAATCCATCTTGAAGTTATTTTTCCATGGTTCAATCATTCTTTTCATCAAGTTCCAGTATCACTAGTTCTAAGGACTAGTAGCCCTAATAGCCCTATTTTGGAGAAAAAACTTGTAACTCAAAAAAATTACAAAAAACTTCCCAAAATAATCACTGACCCTGATACCCTTCTAGAAAACCTACAATATTTTTAGGGTTTAGGGTCACCAAGGTATCTATACAATACCTTTTGCAAACTAAGTCAATCTCCTTAAAAATAGGGCTAGTTACATTCTCTTAAGGAAATTACTGATGAAATGGATTAATCAACCCTTGGCACTAGTTCCAGGGATTATTCAACACCCTAACACCACTCTCCAACCATTATATCCTCTGGTTCTAAACAATCTTGCATTAAAACTCTGACTGACATCTACTTGCTCATAAGCAGGTACACACAGTCTCGCCTAGGGAAATCTTTTAAAAATAGAAAACATAACTTCTAGAAACTATACAAAAAGGAATAAAGAACCTTTATATAACTAATTAGATAATTTTTCCTAATTACCCCCAACATATTTTATTCTTTTCGCTAGCCTCATACTTTACCTACATTATTTTATGATATACTACGATATGCCATAAACTATTGATCATGCATTTACCATTATCTAGATACAAGGATGAATTAGGGAGTCTTATGGGTTTCATTGATCACAACAAAGTTATGTGGAATGATTATATGGAATGATTCATGAAAATATATTAATTCTTGCATCTTTGTCATGATATAGTACACTCGTTTCAATCTTTGAATATCACTGCCTTTTAGAAATTGTCGCTCTTTTGATTTTAATGACATCATTCCTTACTATGGCTCTGAGCCTTCATAACAATGCATGTTCTTTATTCATTATGCTTTGAAATCATGCATGCATCACCTCTATTATCTCTTGATGAATATTATAAGAGTGTCTTTGTGACTTATCATAAACCATATGAATCATTATTTTTTATCACTTTATACCACTGTGACAGTGGATAAGCATTGAATGCATTTTTTTCTCAAGAGTCTTGGATGCATTATTTTCTTTCGTTCTTACTATTCCTTCACTAATTTTGAAATGTAGTAATCAAGACAACACATTTATCTCTATAATAAAATTTCATTCAATTTAACATTTTGCATGTTAGTTTTTATTTTCTGATTTTTTTAGATCGGGCCTATACGTTCCAAACATTGCTCTTCTTGGAACGTTAAGAAAGACCATGTCTGACGATATCAACACACAAAAAAATAGGGAGACAATTTCTAGACTGTGGTCTAACTTAAAAAGAAAAGGTGATGGAAAATGTTATTGTCCTTGCAAAATTTTTAAGGGCTTAAAGACTTGAAGATATCTAATTAAAACAGCTGAGGAACATTGTAGGCAGCATGGTCATATTGAAGGGGGAAACGAATTTCATCCATTGGTATGTATTTTAATCATTTATAAAATACATACGACATGATTTGATGATGACATCATGGTCATGGTTAATATAAGGTCATCATTTTCATATAGGTCAACCACTCTGGGTTTCATGTTATGGACCATGACAAACCAGAGAATTTGGATTTCCAAATGAGGGAACATGGAGGTTTGAATATAGAAGTAGAAGGTAATGATCCCATGGAAGAAGACCATGATGATGAAGAAGATCATGATGATGATGATGATGATGATGATGATGATGATGATGATGATGATGATGATGATGATGATGATCATGATGATGTTGACGCAGACCTTGATGTACCTATACTTGAGAAGGCACACAAGACCCTATATGAAGGCTCCCAAACAACTCTTCTTGTTTTTGTATTGTTGTTGGTGAACTTGAAGGTTATGAATGGTTTATCCAACGTAGAAATGATACGTATGTTAAGGTATGTCATCTTTTTTCATTATTTTAGTCATAATTCCCTTATAATTCATCATCATCTTTATTTCAAATAAAAGCATTAAGAAATTCATAACCAAATCTAGTTTGCAAAATCCGCCACAATTGAAACTTACCTTCTCAATATTTTCTCTAATAGCATACTTGCAAGCCCACTGAAAAATCTATGTAATATAGAGAAATTGGTTACAAACTTATCAATAATATATATGTATAACCAAAAATTAGTATTGGTCACTTTTTCGATGTTTTAATATCAGTAGTTTTGAAGAGAATGCTATGTGTTCGACGTCAATTTTGATGAACTTTGGTCAAAAAAGTGACACACTGTGTTTGTATTTTTGAGGAGACATCTATGTGTTCGACGTCGATGCCAACCAACTTTGGTCGCAATTTTGGCGAACGTTGGTCGCTTAGATAAAAGGTTTAATCTACAATTCTTCCAGCTTCAAGTGATTTTTTCGACGAATATTCGGTTGATAATTCAACCACTAAGTAGGTCGATATGGCGATGATGGGTTTTCCTGTCAAATAATCGACGACAAAATTTTGACAACAGTTTTGGTCATCTGTTCGACCAATGGGTGTCAAAAATTTGACTAATCCTCATCAAAAAATAGGGTAAAATTTACTAGTGGATATCGAATCTATATCCCTGGTCAAAAAATAGTAGAAATAAGAAGAGATGTTAAATTTAAAGAAAACTTCTTATCTACAGACAATGAAGATAACACTTCTATAGATTTTGATAGAAATATCTCACTTGAGAAAGAGAGGGAGGATAAAAATTCAAACATGAATTCAATACCCATCAATAATGAGGAAACAGTGCCAGACTTTGAACCTTCATGCTCAGATAATGAAAATAATGAAAATATCTACAATAAAAAGAGACCATTATGGGCTAGAAAAATGCTTGAAGAGAACAACGTAGAACCATAACAGATTTCCAGAGAGAACAAAAGAACTAGAACACAAAAATGTTACACTACACTTCTAACTGAACTCTCAGAATCTAAACCCGTTAGTGTTGAGAAAGCCTTATTAGATCAAGCCTAGAGGGAAGCAATGATTGAAGAATATCAGTCCATTCTAAAAAATGATGTATGGGATATTATTACTAGACCTAAACATAAGTTAGTTGTATCATCAAAATGGCTATTCAAAATCAAATATGCACCAGATGGAAGTATTGATAAACACAAAGCTCGATTTGTTGCAAGAGGATTTTCGCAGAAGGCAGGCATTGACTATGAGGAAAATTTTGCTCTTGTAGTATGATACACATCTATCAGAACCATACTTGCCATTGCAGTTGCTAAAGGATGGAAAGTACATCAGATGGATGTTAAGACTGCATTTCTAAATGGTGAAATTGAGGAATAAGTTTACATTGAACAACGGGAAGGATTTATCACACATGACAAAGATAAATATGGATGTAAGTTAAAGAAAACACTCTATGGACTTAAGCAGGCTCCCAGAGCATGGTATGAAAGAATAGATCAATATTTGAATAAATTAGGGTACTCAAATAGTATTGCAGACCCTAACATATATTTCAAAATTGAAAAAGAGGACATGATAATTCTAGTTCTCTATGTTGATGACTTACTCATTACAGGAGAAGACTATCTTATCGATAAATGTAAAAAGGACCTAGTAGCTAAGTTTGACATGTAGGATATGGGCCTACTTCACTATTTCTTAGGTCTTGAAATTAGTCAAAAGAAAGATCACATTCTTCTAAGTCATAATAAATACACTTCTGACATTCTAAACAGATTTGGTATGATAGATTGTAAACCATTGGCTACACCCATCGAGACAAACCTTCACAAGTTAAAAGTTGAAGTAGAAAATTTAGAACCTGTAGATCCTACACTTTACAGACAAATAATTGGATCACTCATGTATCTAGTGAACACATGTCCTAATATTTTCTATTCCACAAATGTGCTAAGTCACTTCATGTGTGAACCAAAGCAGATCCACCTAATGGAAGCTAAACACATTTTGAGATATCTAAAAGGAACAAGTGCACTTGGACTAAAGTATGACAAGACTAAAATCCAACTTCAAGGTTATTCAAATTTAGATTGGGCAAGAAGTTCCATAGATTGTAAGAGTACCACAAGAGTTTGCTTCAGTTTAGGTTCTGCAGTAATTTCTTGGTTTAGCTGAAAATAATCGGCAGTTGCTCAGAGTTCAACAGAGGTAGAATACATGGCTGCATCTATGGGACCTTAAGAAGTAGTATGGTTAAGAAAATTACTCTTTGACCTATTTGATAAACCTTTACTACCTACTATTATTCATTGTGATAATCAAAGTTGCATCAAGCTTTCTGTAAATCCTATTTTTCACAATCGGTCAAAACACATAGAGATTCCATATCACTATGTAAGAGATATGGTAGATAGGAATATCATTAAACTGATTTACATCAGTACTGAAGAAAAAAATGCAGATAGCTTTACTAAACCTCTTGCAAAGGTAAAGATAGACTTCTTCAGAAGGAAAATTGGTATGACCAAAATATGAATGTAATTTTTATGTACATCTTTTATTCATGAATAAATAAAATATTGAAATATTTCAAACTTGTGAAGATGACGATCTTCTGTGTATACATAGGTTACTATTTCAAGGTGACAATCTTGACAATAGTAACTACGCTTCAAGATCGACTCCCAAAAGGGTTTTTCTCGGATAGGGCCGGACATCTTGTTGCTTATGTTATTACTTGATGGGTAATAATTTGTTAAGATTGACTCCCGAAAGGTTTTGTCCCGAATAGGGCCGTACATCTTGACACTTATATTATTACTGTGTAATAACTCATCATGATTGACACCTTTTAAGTGTCCTGGATTAGGCCAGATATCATGATATGAAAAATTCTACAAATTCTATTAAACTCTCTCTCAAGAGGGAGTGTTAAAGTATTGTTCATTTGTGTTTAATAAACAATGAGACAATCATGATATATATATATACACCATATAATAATTGAATATATAGTATATATTAATATGCTTATAAGTGAAACCATATATATATAATATAAAATGCAGTAATGCAAATATTATTGAATCGACTTAATTGTCATTGAATCGACTTAATGGTCGAATATGATTATCGGCCAAGTATGCAAAGGAAGTCACGTATCGTGACTGTTATATATGAACAGTCACGATACTATTGGATTGTTAGTATATGACAGTCACGATAGTATCATGACTGTCTGATTATATTAAACGTGCCATTCGATATACGTTGGCTATGCAATTTGTGATATATGATTTACTATGTGCATAAAAATAATAATCATAAGTTATACAATATGTTAATATGAACAGTCATGACTCATCATATAACTTAATATGATGAGTCATGTCTTTTCATATTCACATCCTTTAGATTCAATATATATAGTCATTATATTTTGTAGAATCAATCAATAAAAAAGGAAATTGTATTCTACTACAACCATTCAGTTTTATATCTTGTTTTAATCCATATTTCCTTAACAATTACCTCCAAAAATGATATCATCAACAAAAACTTCTATAATCAAGATTCCATCTTCATCAATTCTTAAATAAAAATTATTGTCTGCATTACCTTTTCTGAAACCAAGACAAAATAAATATTTGTCCAATCTTCAATACCATGCCCTTGGTACTTGTTTCAGTCCATACAGTGCCTTCTTTAATCTGCAAACCATGTTTTCAGCATCTGTCAAAGGAAAACCATTAGGTTTCTCAGTGTATACCTCTTCCTCTAGATCAGTATTCAATAATGTTGACTTCACATCCATCTGATACACTTTAAAATCCTTATGTGTAGCATAAGCAAGAAATAGTCTCACAGCTTCCAATCTAGCAACAGGAACAAATGTCTCCTCATAGTCTATACCTTCTTGTTGTGAGTAGCCTTTACAAACCAATCTACCCTTGTTTCTTACCAATGTACCTTTCTTATTCATCTTTTTCTGAAAACCCATTTAGTGCCAATCACATTTTTGTTCTTAGGTCTTGGAACCAATTCCCAAGTATTGTTCTTTTTAATCTGCTCAATTTCTTCTTCCATAGCTTTAGTCCAAGATTCATCTCTACATGCTTCATCAGTAGTCTTTGGTTCAACTTGAGAAATCAAAGAAATCTCTTCTCTAGTCTTAGATCTAGTCATTATACCTTTACCTGTATCACCAATAATCTGATCTTCAGGATGGTTCTTCTTAACATACCTTGGTGTCTTCTGTGGCTCATTATCTTCAACATGTTCATCTTCACCTTCATTTTCATTCATCAGAGGTTCATTCTCAATCATCAAAAGTTCTTCAAGTTCTGTAGTAACCTCTTTTGTTTCTGTAATACGATCATAGTCATACATTCTTTCCTGAATTGGGAACTTTTCATCTATCTTCACATTGGTGCTTTCAATCAAATTTCTTAATATCAAATTAAAACATTTGTATGCTTTTCTTTTAGTAGAATAACCAAGAAAGATTCCTTCATCACTTCTAGCATCAAATTTTCCAATCTCATCATCTCTTCTGATATAATATTTACTTCCAAATATTCTAAAGTATTTCATAGTAGGTGTATGATCAAACCATAATTCATAAGGAGTCTTACTTGTACCTTCTCTAATTTGAATTATGTTTAGTTTGTACATAGCAGTCCCAACTACTTCTCTTAAGTGAACATCTGATACATTTCCTTCCAGCAACATATTCCTTACAGCATCTAATATAGTTATGTTTCTTCGCTCTACTATCCCATTATGTTGTGGAGTTCTAGGGGCTAAAGTCTGTCTGTTTATTCCATTCTCTTCGTAGTATGTATTGAATAGTTCTGAAGTAAACTCTCCTCCTCTATCTAATCTCAAACATTTCATCTTTAAACTAGATTCATTCTCAACTTTTTCCTTGAATATCTTGAATTTTTCAAATGCCTCTGATTTCTCTCTTAGATATGTAACCCAAATCATTCTAGAAAAGTCATCAATAAAAAGTATAAAATACCTTTCACCATACTATGATCTTGTTCTTGTAGGACCACACAGATCTATATGCACCAGATCCAACTTTCCTTTTGCAGAATATGCCTTGCTCTTGAAAGTGCTTCTAGTTTGTTTCCCCTTGACACATTCTCTACACATAGTGTTAGATGGCTTCACAATTCTAGGTAGATCTCTTACTGCTTTTGTCATACTTGCCTTCACAATGTTATAACATGACAAAATCTTCTATGCCACAACCAACTTTCATCAATTTTAGCAATAAAACAAGTAGCTTCTGATGTGTTAAGTTCAAATACATTACCTCTAGATTTAGAACCAGATGCTATCAAGTCTCTTGTCTTACTCTTTATAGAACATTTCTCATTAATGAAATTCAGCTGATAACCCTTGTCCACTAGTTGTCCAACACTCAACAAGTTATGTTTAAGTCCATCAACAAGTAATACATTGTCAGTGTTAGTCTTTCCATCCAAAGAAATAGATCCAAATCCAATAATACGTTTAGGAGTATTGTCACAAAATCTGACAACACCACCATCATGTTTCTTCAAACTCACAAACTTCTTTCTATCTCCAGTCATATGGTGTGAACATCCACTGTCTATAACCCATTCAGATTTATTTTTAACTCAGGATACTAGGGCTTTTTCCTCATGCATAGGTGCATCATCTTTAATATCAATGAATCCAATCTCATCAAAGTTATCATCCTCATCATTAGATATTCTCTCACTAGCATAATAACATTCCTTATCTTTTTAGAACTTAGACTTGAAAGACTTAGGTTTGTGCTTTGGGATTCTTATAGGACATCCAGATGCAAAATGACCAATCTTATTACATGAAAAAAATTTCAAAGGTAATTTGCATTCAAATTTACCCTTACCTCTCTTTTCTCTTCTAACAATCAGTGCCACAACTTCATCTAGCTTTCTTTCTTCCTCGTGTATCTATTCCCATTCATTAGCATAAGCTCCAAGTTCTCTTAGATCACTACTGCTTGCATTTCCAGATAAGGTCTTCTTGTTCTTGTGCATAGTTGCCTTGAACGTTGACTCTACCCTAGGTAAAGTGTCTCCCAATTCTACAGCCTTGAATGTAGTAAGCTTTCCAATCAGCATCTCTCTGGTGAATTTCGGTGTCAAAGGTATGATCTCCTCTATAGCATGTACTTTGGTTCTATATGCAAGTGTCAAAGATCTGAGAACCTTTGCAATTACTACTTCCTCGCTATAAGTACCTCCAGAGTTCCTAATACCAATAACTACCTCAGTAATCCTCTGTGCATATGCTTTGACATTCTCATCTTCTCTCATCTTCAACGATTCCATTTTTGTTTTCTAGTTGTGCAACTGCGCTTGTTTTGTAAATTTGTCTCCAACATACAATGCTTCTAGTATTGTCCAGATGTCATGTACTGCAGAGTCCAATTCCTTCACTTTAGTGAATTCTCCTTTAGATAGGGCGCTGATCAAAGATTCCCTTGCAACCATATTGTAGGAAAATAGTTTCTTTTCATCTTCGGTAGCCTTTTCCAGCTCATCTTCAATCGCTATTGCTACATTCTTCTTTGTGATCATCCAGTACTCAATTCCCAGACATAGAAAATGTGTTCTCATCTTTCTCTGCCAACTGTCAAAGTTTTCAGGATCAAATGTCAGACTATCCTTCCAATAGTAAGTCATCTTTAGGATCACCTCAAGCTGTTAAACTTTCTCTCTGAGGACCAGTAGCTCTGATACCAATTGTTAGGAATAACAATCCACAAGACAACTAAGAGGGGGGGTGAATCAGTTGTGCAATAGATTATTAAACTTTAAACTTTATGAACCACAACATCAAAAGTAAATAACATGGTAATTTCCAACACCATAACATAATGTTTGTTGTCAAGGAAACCCTGTTAAAGGTAAAACCCTGATGGGAATTAACACCCACAAAATAATATACTGGGAGTATAGTATCCCTGTTAAAATATATTAGCCATGTTAGGAGCTTGTTATTACATTACAGTACACAGTCCCTATTAGGAGAAAGACCCTGTTAAGAGTCAATGAAAGTAGTAGGCTCACTACCCAAAGAAGGTTAAAACCACCCTCAAGGATTCACAATCCACATCAAGTGTATACAGCAAATACACAATCCATTGAACTGTCTGATAGAAACTATCTTTGCTTGGTCAGTTCCAATTAAGTACCAACTCTACTCTCTATCTAGTAGTCAAGCTTTGTAGCTTCACAAATCTCTTCTCTCTTCTTTCTCTACCACACTTTTCACAAATGAAAAGATCACTCATATATACCCTCTTACAATAACTCATTAGGTTGGCCAGTTAAGCTTTCCTAATACATAATTAACTAGGTCGGCCAATTAAGGCTTCCCATCATACAAATAATTATGTAATCCCTTGCTAAGATACACATGATACCTATAACAATTATACAATATTTACAATTCATTACAAATACTTCCAAATCCTCAATCGATGCTCAGAATTAATTTCCACATGTTACAAGTCTGAAGTCAGCTAGGAAATAAGTCTTCTCCAGAATACACGCCACAATTGACGTCATCAGTACCCAAAAAAAAATAGAACTCAACCCATTTCACCATCATATGTTGGCTCTCCATCAATAAGATCACAAGTTCTAAAACATCTTCCTCAGTGAGATATGCCTGAAACACAGAGACCTTCTCTGTCCAGAATCACAGTCACAGTCCAGAAAAACTATCTTTACTAAAACAGCTGTAACATCCATGATATGAAACATAAAGTCAAGTGGCCTTATATTTAAGGTCAAAAATTAGTCTTCTACTTGAATCCAACTTCTCTTGTTTTGGTTCACCCGTACAGTGTCTGTACATGCCTTCCAGTCAAGTAACTAGTTTGTCTTCTTTCACAAAAATATATGTTGACATCACTGACAAAACATGAGTATCAACAACATGATTAGTACCAAAAACTGATATCATCCAATAGCTCTCCCTAGAATTTTGAAAAGGAAAAGAGGATGCAAATATCATTACATCAGATGACCAAGGTAAAAAATTCCACTTGGAAAATTTCAAACAAGTTTGAAGCAGTTGTAGGGAAGCAGGCGGTTAGAAGAAAAAATGTTTGAAAAATCTTGTAAAAAAGTGGTTATCATTTCACTTATGCTTTTGTCTTTTGTATGAGTCATATATTTTGTCCTTGATCCAATTGATCTGTAGCTTGTTGCAATCCTCTTCTATAAAAGGATTCCCAAGATCATTGGAAGAGGCTGGAAAATTGAGTATTGTAAGCATTTTGTAAAGTTTCCAGTCGAGGGATATAGCAGAATTATACTAGATAGGTTTCAAGATTAGAAATAAAGTCGAAAGGTCTCTAGAATATTATTGAAGAGGTTATCTCTGATTACATCTTGTATACAGAAGTATGATTCTTTACACTTAATACAAAGATCTAGATTCCAATCTCTCATGTGGTGTTTGTCTTAAGAATTATGAATTTTCCAATTCATTAGCATAGAGTTTATCTCTGTTTATGTAGTTGTTTTAGATTTTTCATCAAGGATCAAATTAAATGATGCTCTGATTAATACATAGATTCATCTTGATATACACCACAATATTATAAGTATTATGGGTTTTGGATAGTTGTATTTATGGCCTGGAATCTCTGATAATAATTGACTTCTACATATTGTATTTGTTTTAGAGTATTGCCCAATGGATAAAGCACTGATCAAAGAATGATAAATTCCATATTGTTGCATGTCTAGTTATATATTGGCCATGTTTCTATAAGAACAAACATAAAATCCACTACGTCCTATTTTTTATAAGTTCGTTCTGATCTATCTCTCTCATGCTCCATTTCATGGTTGATTTTCAATGGGTAATTAGCCATTTATCTAGTATCTCCTAGTTATATTGAGTTTATGTGAGATTCATGCTTGATTAATACCACATAGAGTATTTGAAGGTATTAAAGGGTATCCCCCCTTGGTATGGCGGAACCTAAAGTGTAGAAGTATGGTATGAATTCTTTTTAGTTGTTCCTTTTCACTCTATTGAATAATAGTGGAGTTGGCTTCTCTTTAAAATTCTACCATGAAGTGAAAAGGTTGATGTTCAGTAGTCTCAGCTTAAAAAACCACCAACAAATCGCAACTCTCCTGGGGAGTTGAAATTAATTTGTAATCATTAATGTAAGGCTTTTCAAGTTGAGTGAGACTCCTAGCCTGCTTGCTAATTTTTAACCAGTCAATTGATCATTGATAGTACATAGTTGTATTTTTTTATCCCAAGGATTTTTTTTACCATTGAAAATTTTGTGGTATTTTCTTAAGCTCCTTGTTGTTATCTTTTGTCCCGTGAATTCCTTATAGCACAATTCATATTACTCAGAGTTAGTTTATATTTCCCAGCTAAGTGTTGGGTGGTGACTCGAAGAAATCTCTACATCAGTGTTGAGTGATAAATCATTTTTATACACATTATCTAAAACATGAGTTATAAGAATACTAGATCCAGGATGAAGAATCGTCTTGAGGATAATTTGGAAGGTGAGATCCCATCTACTTCTAGAGTTGGTCAGTCAATGAATGAAAATGTTGATGGGACTACTTCTCAAACATGGAGGCAAAAGAAGAACACTAGGATAGAGAATCCCAATCCACCAAATTAGGAGAGAGATGCATCAAAAATTGAACAAGGGGTAGATTTGGGATTGGGTGTGTATGGTGATTATTATTCTCAAAGTGAGAGAGGTGATGATGGACCAAGGTATACCAGGAAGATAGTCCATAGTAAACCTGAAGGACATTAAACAAGGTCTAGAAGTAAAAGAAGAGGTGAAGAGAATAGGAATGTCCCTAGTGCTCCGAGCTCTCCCTCATCACACAGGCCTCATACCCATAACCACAAAAGAGAAAGAACCATCATTGAGGGAACCTCTGAATCTGAAACTACTCTCCTAGATTCTGAGGAAATTTTTGATGAATTTGGTGAATTAGAAAGGAGAATCCATGAGAAAATTTCCATAAGAAAAAAAAAAAGAAAAAGAGAAAGAGGATAGGATCATGCAAGCTCAGATCAAATCTAAATAGTTTAAGAGGCAATTGCTAGATTTAGAGGAAATCAATTTTGTTGTTGCACCTGCAAAGATTAAACATGAGCCAGTTGTCCAACAATTGTATAATACACAAAATGCTAAGGACAAGGGTAAGCGGAAAGCTATTGGAGTTGAAATAAATGAGCATGTAAGTAAAGGGATTCTAGTGGATCCAATTTTCAATTTGGATACTGATCTGGAAAGAGCCAAGAGGGAGAAGGAGATTATAGCCAAAGAGCTTGAGAAAAAAGAGTTGGAAGCTTCTTCTCTGGAAATGAAAAAGAATATTGAATTTATCAAGGAAACCTCTGGCACTCCTCCTATTATTAATTCTTCCTTAGCACCTGTTACAAATGCTGAAGTACCTCTAAATTTAGCAACAAATATACCACCACCAGCTGGTCCTAGGAATGCTACCACATCCATGTTACATAATCAACTTCCCAAGGTAACATTTCAACCCAAAAGACACTCGTCTATGCAGAAAGTTATAGACAATTAATTTCCGTTGGTATTCTAGGCTATCCTAATGAGATTCCAAAAGAAATTAGGGATAAACTTGCAAAAATTGTTGGTAATAATGTTATAACATGTGAAGAACACTTGAAGAAGTTTATTGATATGATGGATGAATATGAAATTGGACATGCTGATGTGATGATGAAATTGTTTGTTCAATAAATAACTAAGGATGCCATGGATTGGTTTAGAGGGTTGCCCCATAATTATCTAGGGTCCATGGACGAAGTAAAAGACTATTTCAGGGATCAATATAGTGATAAGACAAACAAAGGATTTATGTTGAATGAGTTCAACAACATTAAGAAGAACTCAAATGAAGAGGTTGTTGATTCAACATAAGATTCCAAAGAGCAATGCATAATTTGTTTCAAGTGATGAGGCTGGATGATAATGTATGTCTCACAACCTATTTGAATGCTTTTACAGCAAAAATGGTATATCTCCTAAGAAACAAGAACCCTAGGAATATTAGGGAAGCATATAATAGTAGTGAACATTGAAACAAACAGAAGAGTGTCAGGGAAAGTAGGTAGAAGGGAAGATTGGAAGCAAACAAGGTTTAATAAAAAAGAATCACACAAACCTTCCAATGCTAAACCTAAAGAAGATGATAGTCTAAAGAAGATTATAAATGCTCTGAAGGATTTAAATCTTGGAGAGAGTAAGAAAAATAGGGATTCAAATAATGACAAGCCATCCTATGGTAATTTCAATAGACAGTCTAGGATGTAGAACTATCCTTACACTACCCAATGGAAAGATGGGCAGCCTATTATCCCACAGTAGAAAGACAATTCTAATGACAAAACCCCTAACCCTTTACATAATCCCACTTTAATTATGTGCAATGATAATTCCTAGTGCATGGCTTATCAATCCCCTCACAATCCTGATTATTGTGTTATTGTTGTAAAAATATCTGCAAGTGAAGATCAGGAGAAGGAGGAGGAGGAATTATATGATGATAATAGTTGTGCCATGGCTTCTTCACATTTGTGGGGTGAAATGGTCTCTAATGATGAGACCAAAAAACAATTTGCATCTGGCACATTGAACAGAAAAGAAAGATATTATCAGCAAGATGATTTTGATATACAAGAATGGGAAATTGATAATATGAGGTGCAATGCTGAGAAGGGTGGTGAAACCCCTATTTATAGAAGACCCACTGATGAGGAGATTGCGCATATTATAGAAAATATGCTTACTCAAGAAAGGGATAACTATAATTTTAGAAATAGAACAGTTGGGAATGCAGATGGAAAACCTGCAAGTATTTTTTGTTAAAGAAACCAAAACAAATACCAAGTAGCCACAAGAAAAGGAAAAGCAGGCTAAGGGTGCCAAGAAAGTTTTGGTTAAAAAAATAAAATAAGCCTGCTGGTCCGAATATTATGTACAAAGAAAAAGCAAAATACCAAAAAAAATTGTGCCTCCTCCTCAAAAGGAAAATAAACAAAAAAAGAGGGATGAGTCCAAATTAGCCTCTCAAGTGGAGGATGAAGATTTTGTAAATGAAATGAAATACATATCTGATATGAAGTATACCCCTGTTGATATGGGGCAACTCTTGTCCCAAATTACTGTCAAGGTTCCTTTACTAGAAATGATGAGAATAGGTGAACATAAGAAGAAGGTTTTAATATGGGTAAAAGGTGTTAGTTCTACAAATATTTTTGGACCAGAGGAAAATAAGAAAATGTTAGATCCATAAGATAAACCTATAAATAAGCCAAAGGAGTCTGATGATATTGTTTCAAATATTCCTCAAATATACCTAGATACAAATGTTGTTAGTACTTCCTTGGGAACTGTAGATCCTATTTTCCTAAATTTACTTATAAATGGAAAGATGTTAAAGAATTGTATGATTGACTCTGGAGCATCTAATATTGTCATGCCTATTGAGGTGATGAAATCAATGGGATTAAAGTTGGATATACCACATGGGAGGTGTTGGGCCATGGATTATAGAGAAGTGCATGTTATTGGCACTAGCCTTATAAGTTGGCTACATACCTGACAAAATACTAACAATGAGTGTACTAGATGTGGATATTCCCCCTCAATATGGAATGCTATTATAAAGAAAATGGAGTGCTTCAATGGGGGGAAGTATCCAATGTGATCTATCATTTGCTAAATTTAATATTGTTGGTGATAACATTAAGGTGTCCAGAGAAACCAGAACTCCTCACATGATTGAGCAAGAAGAAGATGACAACATGAACTGTTTCCTAGACACTGAGATGGGATCTTTCCAAGTGAAAGAAAAGCGGGTTGGAGGAAAGTTACAACCTACATGGTTATTTGAAGATGACAGTAAATTATCAGAACAAAATAATTTATTGGTTATGTATTTTGCTGGTGCTAGTTCTAGGGAGGGAGCCAGTGTTGGAGTTTTTTTAATAGCTCCCACAAGTAAAAAATTCAAATTGTCATTCATGTTGTTATTTGCATGTACTAATAATGTTGTATAATATGAAGCTTTGTTAATAGGATTGAGATTGGTTTCAAGACATGGAATCAAATGTCTCAGAGTTATTGGAGACTCTGAATTGGTAGTGTCTCAAATCAGATCCAAGTATGCTTCAAAACATCACAAATTGAAACAATACCAAAATGTTTTCTGGGATGAACTAGAAAATATTGATGCATTTGGTATTGATTGGATGGATAGAAGCTAGAACAGAATGGAAGACTTGTTAGCTAATATTTATTTAAGGCTGGAAGATGTTACATTTACTGGAATATATAAAATAGAGATTTAATCTAGGCCTTCAATACCTGATAATGTTGATAGTTGGCAAGTTTTTTATGATGATGTGGATATCTTGAGATTTTTGTACTATGAGATAGACTTTGGAGATAAGGAAATAGATTTCAGTGGATATGTAGAGACCGTGGATGGAAAGGATACTATCTTAGGTAAGGAAGTTCTACATTTGAAGTCAAACAAAGTCCCAAAGGGATTAGTTGTGCTTGAGAGAGATTTTGACAACAAAGATAAGACATACTCTATTAAAATTGTAAATAAACCTAAGGATTTGGAGGAAGTGAATGTAGGAATGGTTGAGGTTCCTAAAAGCTTATTTATTGGAAAGAAAATGTCACCCAAAGTAAAAGAGGATCTGACCAATCTCTTGAGGAGATACAAGAAGGTTTTTGCATGGACCTATGATGATCTCACAGCATATAATGATGATTTGTTCCAACATGATATCCCTCTGAAAGAAGATGCCAAGCCTTTTAGACAAAAGGAAAGACCTATAAATCCTACATTGAGGCCCAAAATGGAGCAAGAACTAATGAATTTGAAGGATGCATGGATAATTAAACATATTAGACATTCTTCTTGGGTTTCCAAATTAGTTCCTGTTAGAAAAAAGAATGAACATATAAGGTTATGTGTGGATTTTAGGAATTTAAATATATCTTCCCTCAAAGATAATTATGCTCTCCCTAACATGGAAAACATGTTGTAGAGGGCTACCTGCTGTGAGTTTATGTCCATGATGGATGGATTCTCTGGATATAATCAGATAATGGTTAAAGAGTCAAAACAATTCAAAACTTCTTTCACTACACCTTGGGGGACATATGTCTATGTCAGAATGTCCTTTGGCCTGATAAATGTTGGGGCCACATTTTAGAGGGCTATGGATGTTGATTTTTCAAATTTCTTGTAGAAATTTCTAGAGGTCTATCAATATGATCTCACAGCATATTCTAAAAGGGAGGAGCAACATTGTGAACATTTGGAAAAAATTTGAAAGAGCTTTAGAATTTAGGATTTCTTTGAATCCTAAGAAATGTAATTTTGGGGTGAGTGAAGGTATTTTATTAGGGAACATTGTTTCAAAAGAAGGGGTTAGAATTGATCCAGAAAGAGTAGCTTCTACAGATAAAGTGACACTTCCAAAAAATGTAAAAGGTATACAGTCTTTCTTTGGTCAAGTAAACTTTTTGAGGCATTTTTTTGCAAACTTTGTTGAGAATATTAGGCCTATTTCCAAGATGTTAAAGAAAGATGCAAAGATGGAATGGAATGAAGAAGTCACTTAGGATTTTCAAGACATCAAGTAGGCTATTAAGGATGCCCCTATATTAATAACTCTTGGTTACTCAAAGCCAATGAACATATTTTCTTTTGCATCATGCCACACCATTGCTGATGTTTTCTTGCAGAAGAATGAAGAAGGATTTGGATAGCCTATTTCTTTTTTCAGAAAATCACTACAAGCTACAGAACTTAAGTATGACATTAATGAGAAACAAGCCTATGCACTGGTAAAAGATGTGAAGGATTTTAGATGTTACGTGGTAGGTGTTATAGTAATTTCTTATGTTCCTTCAGCAGCAATAAAGGACATCTTCACACAACAAGAGGTGTCCAAGAAAAGATGAAGATGGATTAATAGGATCCATGAGTTCAACATTGAGATACAAATCACAAAATTGGTAAGAGGGTTGGGATTGGCTAAATTTATGGCTAATACAAATTTAAATGTAAATCATATAAATACATTAGAAGAAGAGCAAAGGCCTTTCATGTGCAATCTTGATCATTGTGATTGGTAAAAAAACATTATTTATTATTTGCAAAGACTGAATTGTCCACCAGGCATGAAATAAAGAAAGAAGAGAAACCTAAAGCTATAAGCCATTTGTTTTGCCTTAATCAGGGATGAGTTATGGTGGAGAAATCCTGAAGAGATTTTATTGAAATGTGTTACTGAGGAACAAGCACACAAAATTTTGTAGGAGATGCACAATGGAGTATGTGGTGGCCACTACATGGAAAAGACCACTACACACAAGATTCTCAGAGCTGGATTCTGGTGGCCTACTATTTTCAAAGATGTTCATCAACTAGTCAAGAGGTGTGATTCCTGCCAATGATTTTCTAGTAAGTTAAAATTCTCTGGTAATGTACCTTTGACACCAGTAGAAGTACATGCCCCCTTTCAAAAATGGGATATTGATTTCATTGGAGAGATAGAAACTAAATCCAGTGTAGGGCATTATTAGATAATTGTAGCTATTGATTACTTTACTAAGTGGGTTGAAGAAATCCCCACCAAAAGGGAAACTAGTAAAGTAGTGATAGATTTCTTATTAAAATACATTATCACAAGGTTTGGTTGTCCAGAGAGAATTGTATCAGATAATGCTATGTGTTTTAGGTCTGAAGAATATATGAATTTTTTTGTTGAATATGGTATTCAAATATCCTACTCTTCACCCTACCACCCACAAGGAAATGATCAAGCATAATCTACCAATAAAAGCTTGCTTAAGATCATTAAAAGAGTCTTGGACAATAATAAGAAGGCATGGGACTCAAAGTTGACAATGACTATTTGGGAAGACATAGTGACTAGTAAAAATGCAATAGGATGTGCTCCTTTTGACTTGGTGTATGGGATCCAGGAAAGATTGCCTCAAAATAATTTAATGTAGATGTACAAGTTTGTGCAGTTATACGATGATGACATTGATAGTGACATGCAATTAAGAATTGATGACTTGGTTGAGTTCGATGAGACCAGGAGGGAAGCTTCTGTAAAAATTGCTAAGGTTCAATTGCAAGTCAAGAACTTGTATAAAAAAAGGGTAGTGCCAAGGCAATTCAATATTGGAGACTTGATGACATGTAACTGATTGAATGTTTGAAGATGTTAAGTTGATGATCATGCAAGGCATTAAATCATTTAATGTATTGTATTGTCATTGATGTCAACTTGATATAATATGTATGGTCATGGAAATACTACCAAAGAATTTAAAGAACTAATGAATCATGGCTATGCTATCAGTAATGCATATAAGTCGAGTATTCACAAAGTGATTGTATACACCGACGGAGCGCATGCCAACGGACAGAGTAAAAGAGAAAAGTCATAGTGTTACCCGGTTATCAAATGCACAGCATTACCGACGAGCAGAGTTACAGTGTTGCCCGACGAGGAAAACATATAGTAACCTGATGGAAATAATTTCAGTGTTTCCCGACGGAAAAGACAAGGATAGAGATCTCGATGATAACTGAAGTCACACCGACAGCATAGTCAGTTATCACTGATGACTAACTGAAGTGTTGACCGATAGAAAAGAGAGTTCAGAAATGACAAAATGCTTAGCTGTCAAGAAGCTATAAATAGACTTAACAGACACTTATCATTATTTTAATCATCCAGATAAAGCCAGAGAGAAGTAATTGATTTAAAGCGGATTTGTCCAGTTGGCAAAAAGATCTCTTTGAGATAAAACTAGAGTTTTCTTTAAATCTATTGGCATGAATTGTGGATCACACCAAGAATCAAGAAAGCCAAGAAAAGGTAAAAACATGTCTATAAAGAGACAAACCCAATTCATTATGAATGTGTGTGTGGGGTGAAAAAGAGAAGAGGAAAGATGCTAAAGAAAATCTGAAGGAGAAAAAAGTCTTCATTCAGTCCTGATCAATCAAGCTAAAGAAAGAGCTAGATTCTGCAGACACCGACAAACAGTGAGACAACATCACAGAGAAGAATAGTGTGGAGCAAAGATATAGAATTGATTATATTGATCAGAGAGGTAAAGTGTTTAACCATTAAAGGCATTGCACCTGGATGGCGCATGTCCTATCTGGGAGTTCAAACCTACAGTTAGTAAGATGGTGGTTAAGTAACATGTGATCAAGTAATCAAATCCAATGGTTGGCATGATTCCTCAATCACAAGATGCAAAATAGATAATCTTTGAGGCATTACACCTCAGTGCCACGTGTCCTTCATAGGTTTATGGGGCCCACAGTTACAAAGTGGGTGGTAAGGTTAATATGTGGTCAAGTGGATTTTGATCAGATGAATGACATAAATCCTCAGAGTAAAGATGATCGTGATCTATATTTTAAGGCATTGTGCTATCACAACAAGTGGATAAGTGATGGGACCCCGCCGGAAGTAAAGGAAATTAAAAGGCTGACAGTTTAAAAGGATCCAATGGTGACCGTGAAGCCTTAATTTGGAGATGTAAGGAGATTAATATTCGAGGCATCACACTTAGGTGACACATAGAATAAATGAGGTCATGGGTTGTAGACTATAAAGGAATGTAAAGGCGCTGCAAGTTGATGTTAATCGGATGGATAGCGCAAAGCCTCAGCCAAAAGATGATCGAGATCTACTCATCAAGGCATTGCGCCTAACGAACACATGTCCAAACTGATGGTATATTTCATCAATCCTTGCTATCCGCAAGTTTTAATAGGAAGATGTTGAGATCTATAGTCATGTTTTAAACTAGCTACTCTGATAAAGAAAAATTTCTAAACCGTTAGGCCGTGAAAGTTCAAATAAGGTGAAAGTAATGGTGAAGCATGTAGCCATGTCCACTGGAATTAAATGCTAAGCAGAGTTAAGATTTTCTATTCAAGTTTTTAAAATCCATAATTGATGAAGCGATTGGAGTAGAGCTAAATTAAAGTGTTTGATGTTTGTCTTCCAACTTTTATAGAACGGGTAAGTTTTTCTGAGATTACATTCCTGAACATTGTGAATTGAAATTGCAGTAGGGTTTTGGTGTTTTAAATCAAGTAGGATTTTTTATGCGAAGCTGGAACCTATTGTTCTAGAAACCCTAAATTAGAGATGGCACCTAGAACAAAGATCTCAGGATAAACAAATTATTAGGAGAGAAATGTTTGTGAGGGTTTTTTACAGCAACTAACTAGGTCAACAAATGACACTACCAAAATTAAGCAAATAGTGCCAAACCATCCTCATTTGAAAATTGTGGAGGGTTTATATGATAGGGGAAAGTGGGTAAGAGATGCAAAAATTAGCATGCCTGGTCTAGCATTGTTCAAAGTAGCTTTTAGTTAGAGGAATGCATTTTCCCTAAATAGTAACATCTGGCAGTTTGATGTGGGAAAGTTAGTAGTCCCTGGGGTCTTCATGGACATTAATTTATTAATCCAAATTACAGAGAAGTATGATAATGTTACCAAGGTTGTGAGGGACATAAATGGAAAGGTATTATTAAGCATCACATCTGAGGAACTAAGAGAGGTTTTCCAATTAAATGGCCCCTCTGTTCAAATGGAGAATATTGATTTTGATCAATTCAAGGAGGTATACAAGGCTCAAAGAAATTACCTCAGAAGTGGGCCCTTGAAGGAATTCTTTTAAAAGATAGGAGATTTGGTTGTAGTGGGACCTAGTACACCAGAACCATTCAAGTTAGATTATTTCAATCTAGAGGTGTATATAGTTCCCCGAGTTATATCTTTGGAGAGGATGAAGAAACAAAAATTCCTATTAACTATATGCTCATGATGGTCCAGATTCTCCATCCACATTTGGCTATTATTTTTTATTTTGTTTCTTATATTTGCTAATCTAATTCACCATGGTTTAATAGGGATAAAAAATGCAAAGGTAGCCAAGCCATTTGGTTGTTATTCCATGTTAATGCATATGATCTTGTTCAAGGGTGTTGATTATTTTGAAAAGGAGATGGATCTAATGAGGGTAAAAGATGATGAAGAGATGCTTGTCCAACTATGGAGTGCAGATTTGTCATGGGATAGGAAAGAGGCAAGTTTCATCACCTTTGACAGGTGTTTCTCTTCCAAGCTCAAAGCCTTATCATTGTCAGACAATCTAAGGATCCCCAAAGTTTTATTGAATCTTTTAAGACCAAAGGAATTTTCTCAAACTATTGAGATAGTACATAATTGGGGTGATATCATTTTATACCATGTTTCAAAAGTCTTCAAAGTGTATGGTTTCAGAGGAGTTCCAAATATAATCCAATATCAAGTCCCTCTTAAAGTAGGCATTGCATAAATAATCAGACAAGTTGGTGGGCTAAAAGAGGAGGTATTGATAGGAAAACGAAAATGAACCATCTTTCCTACCATTACAATTTTACACTAGTTCATTATCACCAAAGGGGGATGGAAACATTTACATAAATACCTTGAGCCTTGTCATATGACAACATCAGTGATAAGATGTGCTGACACTGAAGGATTCATAGGTGATATGTTTAGGAAAAGGATAGAGTGCTTGGTATTGGATCATCAATTCAACTTTTTAGAGGACATCATCATAAATGAATTCAGTTTAAAAGAGAAAGAAAAGTGGCTGGTCTACAAGAAGACCTTGGAATTTGTACAACATTTTGATAGAGGATATTATCCTTTGAATTAATTCCATCCTTGGGATAAGAAGTTTGATTCATTCATGTCTCTATTTGAGGATTTCATGCAGACACTAAATCAAAAGAAAGAGGCAGTAATAAAAGTAGATCCAAAGAGGGATAAGGCAATCCTAAGCAAGTCTACACATGCTAGTATTGTTCCACCTGGGAGATATGTGCTACATCAGAAGCAGGGATACAATATGATAATGAAAAAAAGGTGAAAAATCCTATAGGGGCCAGTTTGAAACACAAATATATGATAAGGAGGTTTCTACCTCAAAAGGGAAGAGGGCCATGAATATAGAATATAAATTGATAGCATTCCCAAAAATGCAAAGAACAGAAGAAGAAGGAAAACAATTGGAGAACTTGTATTCTACACATGGATGAACAAGCAGTTGATGAACAATTACTATAGATGGGAGATGCATGGAAGATTTTTGTAACATCTCAGGAGATGCGAGAAGGGATGCTAGAGGCTCCCAAACATATAAAGATGGATTTGACAGTTGCTAAATTTGATAGTAAGGAACTGGATCCCATAAAAAAACAAGCCAGTGATGAGTTTTTATCAGATGGTAACTTTGTGAAGGCTAGGAAATTTGTTCAGTTCTTGTGGAGAATTCATATTGAAGAATTCAAAGAGAAATGTCAGAAAAGGAAATAAAATTAGTTAGACAGAAACGAGAATGAGATTGAGGATGAAGTGAAACAAGAGATGTTGGCTAAATTTGAAAAGATCACCCCTCAAGAGGGAAGAAAACTACTTATAAAGGAAGGAGTCCTTATCCTTCTGGAATGGGATATAGCTAATGCTATAGTATTTGATGCAATTAGAAAAGAAACAAAAACCATGCATGCTATAGATGAAGAGGCTCAACAAGCACACAACGGAGTCAAATATAGTCAAGATTATGTTGCATTGGTGATGTGGTCACTAAAGAGGAGAGAAAACACAAAGAATAATGAAGATACCCAGGTTGAGAACTCAAGAAACTTATTAGTAAGAAGAGTGGCATAAACTACAGGGGTAGAAGCAGTAGACATAACTTTGGAGTCTACAAAATTTTTTCTAATGATAGTAGAAAGGCAACAGGAAGAAATTAAAATCTTGAGAATCAAGTCCAAAATAGTCTTAAAAGATTATAATGATGAAAGGATGAAGTCTTTGGAGAAGGATAAAACAATTGCCAAATTAGGAGGACAATAGTCAGTCCAAACATCTCCACAGAGGATGATAACATAAGACCAAAATCAGCCATCTTCCTCTAGTCCAGTCATTTAATTCCCTCCTTCCCCTATTCCATTTGTCTCTATTACAGAGGCCGATTTGAATTATGAAAAAGATAAACTAGTAGCAGAAAGGAATAGACTAGAAGGGGTGAGAAAAACTTGGGATGAAGAAAGTGAAAAGTTTCATGATGCACAAACGCTAGTAGAGAAAAGATATGAGGATAAGATAAGAGCCACAATAATTCATTTTGCTGATGGTTTGGATCCTACCTCTATTCACTTACATGGTAAGAAAATTATTAGCATACTGAATTCTTTCAATGAAGAGAAAGACAAGTGGGATCAAATTATGCAAAGATGGAAAGGAAGAAAGGAAGAGTTGAAATATTTTTATTCCTTATCTAAGAAAGGAGATAATGTTGATATTGTATTAACTGTCACTCATAAGTGCCTCAAGAATTTAATTGATTTGGATAAAAGGAGAAGTATTATACTTAAAAAGGCTAAGACATTAAGAAAAGAGTATTCAAAAACCCATTTTGAGATTTTTTCCAATTTATTCAGAAAGAATGGTAAGATAAAAAGGGAAGCCTAGTGGATGAATGAGATGGGTGAAGAAGTGTCAATTAGAACCAACAACATTGTCATTTTAGAGAACACACTTTTGTTTGTTCAAACTATTGAAACCATTGAAGAAACCAGATTATACTTTGGGTTTTGGAAAAATGAAATTGAACAGATAAAGGCCAGCTGAGATGAATTGAGCATTGAAAAGGATGAATTCATCACCTTCCCTTGGCCAAGTAATGAGGTGTTCTTGTCTTGGAAGGAAAAATACAATACAAGAAACCAAGAAGAAGAGGATGTTGTGTGATGAGAAATAGATGGTAGTTCTCCCCAGCATTTTGAAAAGGACAAGTGGATGCAAAGATCTTTACATCAGAGGACCGAGGTAACAAATTCCACCTGGAAAATTCCAAACAAGTTTGAAGAAGTTGCAAGGAAGCAGGTGGTCAGAAGACAAAATATTTGAAAAATCTTGTAACAATGTGGCTATCATTTCACTTATGTTTTTGCCTTTTGTATGAATCATATATTTTGTCTTTTATTCAATTGATTTGTATCTTCTTGAAATCCTCTTCTATAAAAGGATTCCCAAGATCATTGGAAGAGGCTGGAAAATTGATTATTGTAAGCATTTTGTAAAGTTTTCAGTCGAGGGATATATCTAAATTATACTAGATAGGTTTCAAGATTGGAAATAAAGTCAAAAGGTCTCTAGAATATTATTGAAGAGGTTATCTCTACTTACACCTTGTATACAGAAGTATGACTCTTTCCACTTAATACAAAGATCTAGATTCCAATCTCTCCTGTGGTGTTTGTCTTAAGAGTTGTGAATTTTCCAATTCATAAGCATAGAGTTTATCTGTGTTTATGTAGTTGTTTTAGAGTTTTCATCAACGATCAAATTAAATGATCCTCTGATTAATACATAGATTCATCTTGATATACACTAGGATCTTATAAGTAGTATGGGTTTGGGATAGTTTTGTTTATGGCCTGGAATCTTTGATAATAATTGACTTCTACATATTATATTTGTTTTAGAGTATTGCCCAATGGATAAAGCACTGGTCAAAGACTGATAAATTCCATATTTTTGCATGTCTAGTTATATATTGGTTGTGTTTCTGCAAGCACAAACATAAAATCCACTATGTCTTATTTTTTTATAATTTTTTTGTGATCTATCTATCTCATGCTCCATTTCATGGTTGATGTTCAATGGGCAATTAGGTAGTTATCTATTATCTCCTAGTTATGTTGATTTTATGTGAGATTCCTTCTTGATTAATACCACATAGATTATTTGAAGGTATTAAAGTGTATACCCCTTGGTATGGCAAAACCTAAAGTGTAGAAGTATGGTATGAATTCTTGTTAGTTGGTCCTTTACACTATATTGAATAATATTTGCAATTGGCTTCTCTTTAAAATTCTACCAGGGAGTGAAAAGGTTGTTGTTCAGTAGTCTCATCATAAAAGAAACACCAAGAGGACCTCTACGACATTAAATAGAAAGATGGAGAATCCTTTTTGAAATTCCTACAAAGATGGAGGAACATTGCAAAGACAATAACATATGACATAACTGAGCAAGACCTCATAGTCATGTTCGTCGAAAATATAATCCCAGATATGTTATTTACCATAGATTTGCAGTTAGCTCCTAACTTCAAGCAACTCATCAAACAAGGAGTTCACTATGAGAAAAACCTGGTCAAAATAGGTATCCTTGTAGACCCTCCCTAGACAAACACGAACAAAACTAGAATGGATAAATCCAAGTGGCGGAACAAGAATAAAAATGCAACTGGTGATGGTGTCATTGACGTAAAGATGGTCAATTATGATCAACCAAAGGTGTCACTGTAAGCAGCACCTATGGAAAACCAAAAAACCATGGTGCCCACTCAGCAAGTGGAAACTCAAAACAACCAAACCCCTATTCAAGTAGAAGCTATGTCCAACATTCAAACCCCTACACAATTCCCACAATAATTTATGTTTCCTAAATGAGACTACACACCATCGGGGGAGTCGATAGAGTCAGCCCTAAGATAGGTGATACAATCCAATACTATCACTCTGCCTGAATTCAAAGAATATGAACATGGTGTTGTAAAAATAAAGTGGTAAAATGATAATGACTTTTGCAGATTTCATCAGGTAAAGGGACACAAGATACCCAACTTCTATTGATTAAAAAACACCATTAAATATCTGATAGACACAGGGGTTATCAATGTCACAAATGCCCAAACCAAGGGCACCACTGATCATACAATCTTCAATGACACATTCCATGATCATAACAAAGGGAAATCCTTAGGGTTCGGTGGACAATCCAAACAATTTGATTACACCTATGCTAACACTTACAACAACATCAACTGCATCAATCCCTTAGATATTCGTGTGGCCACTATTACTATCAGAGACCCAAATGTTAAATGTGTTGTCACCATGTGTCAGTCCAAGGTTGTGTTACAAGGAGTGCCTTCCACATTTTCTATACTAGCTAATTGGCCAACAGCCTCTGATCCACATACCAGTCTTGTGGATCAGCTAAAGTGCACGCCTGCCCAGATATCTATGTTTGACCTTTTGTGCATATCCCTGCAACACAAGCAAGCTCTCGACCAAGCACTCCAAAATGCAGTTTTCCCAAGGGACATAACTCTAGAAAGCTTCCAAAAAATGGTGAACCAAATAGCTCCAAAAAATCATGCAACCTTTATGGACCATGACATGCCAGTGCACAAGCCTCTACATAATGATCCCTTGCACCTTCTCATCCAAGTTCACAAACACACGATTTTTAGAGTTCTCATTGATGGTGGAGCCAGATTAAATAAATGTACTTTGAAAGCAATAAAACACTTGGGCTATTCTAAATCCAACATTGATTTCATGAGGAGAATCAATATCAGTGCCTATGATGAAGAAGAAAGGCCTTCCAAAGATATCATCATACTACTAGTCTGAATAGACCCATTGATTAAGAACACCCCGTTCCAAATCCTAGACCTAGAGTTGGGATATAAAATGTTACTGGGAAGACCATGGATCCATGAGATGAAATTTATACCCTCTACCTATCATCAGTGCATCAAGTTATCATACCAGGGGGCAGAAATTATCATTGAAAGAGATCCAAACCCGTTACAATACTATAACACCATCAGAAGCAGTATCGATAGTCAAGTACCTTCAAACTAAGAGGCAAGCATTCCTTCCACCTCAAATTCTATTCCCAAGGATGTAACAAGAAGGGAGGGGAATATACCCATTATAGACAAAGGATGTGGTGAGTATAGCTATGAGGAATATTTTACCATCACCAACATGTCTCAAAGTCCAAGGTCATATGACATGCCACAACTAGTGATAACACCTGAAACCTCAGAACCTGTTCTGTTTAAATGTCAACCCACCACATTTGTCAAATGGGAATTATTTTGGAAGAGAACCCTTTTGATCTAGATATAAAGACTTTTTTGTATCAAGACCCATAAGAAACACCTCAGACACACATACCCATGTCAACATATGGAGCCTGCTTCATAATGCTATAAAATTTTGGGTATGATGGTACGACTAGTCTGGGGGCAAGACAACAAGGTCTAATGGAACTCTATTTACCACCAACCTAGAGAAATAAGAGAGGGTTAGGATATGGACAAAATAGAACTAGTACTACCACCCGAGACATACCCATAGATCAAGAGAAAGTTGCAGAGTTACACCGGGGGAAAAACCTGGAACATGCCTTAATCAGAAATACACTCCAATAGTTATTTCCATATGAAGTGGGAGCCTCTTATTCCTAATTAAACCTTAACAAATCTATCCAATATGATGAGGAAAGTGAGACATCAAATGAACGTTATAGCGCAATTGATTCCCATGAGTACGAGTGCAGATCCATTCATAATTCTAAACCAACCATCCCAGACTATTCCCCTTAGTTAGGCAGTACTATACACCTTGAGGATATGTTCGATCGAATGACCAAAGAGGACCAGCCATGTATCAATAAATATATAGGCAACAATTCCTTAGGTGGTGCATCCACATCACATTCCAGGTTTGTTGGCACTATCACCATAGTCCCATTTACCCAAACAGAGTCATCACCCCATGATGGCCTTTGTCCAGTACATCCTAAATGGATAGAATGGGATCAACAAGGACAACCTGACATTGATACCTTTGAAAATGATGAAGCCGTATCAAAATTCATGGGACTCAGAGAAGGCATTCCATCTAGGGACCATAAAGAAGGTTTCTCTATTGACCTTGACATATCACCCTTTTTTGGGGAGGAAGCTCCTCTTTCCAGTCAAAAAAATAAAATAAAAAGAAAAAAAGAACAGTTATTAAGTGAAAACTGCAAGGTGCTTTCTGACACAAAAATGACAAAAAGAGAATAAAAGATGTATCTTCTAGTGAAAACCTCACTGAGGTGCTAGAGGATGGTAAGAAGGACCTCCTCCCCTTAACAGATGAAAAGTTAGCATTACTAGCTAAGGAAACAAAAGAAGTCAACCTTGGTGATGAAAAGAACCCAAAGAATATCTATTAGAAAAAACACTCACATTAGAGGAACGAGAGAAGTTCATTAACTTCTTCAAAGAAAGGAAAATCAACTTTGCATGGTCCTACTCTGACATGCTAGGCCTAGATCCAAATCTAGTGTTACATCATCTACCTTTGTTACCAAATTCCAAGCCTGTTAAGAAAACATTGAGAAAGATGCACCCACATGTCGCATTACTTGTCAAAGCAGAGCTGAAGAAACTACTAGATGCTAGATTCATACAACCAATCCCATATGCAGATTGGATATCTAATATTGTGTTAGTAACCAAGACTAATAGTCAGATCCACATTTGTAAAGATTTCAGAGATCTATACAAAGCTTGTCCTAAGGACGAATTTCCTTTACCGAATATTGACATGATAGTATATCTCACAGTAGGACACCAGATGCTATCACTCATGGACGGCTTCTCGGGATATAAAAATTTAAGAATTGCACCAAAAGACCAACACAAGAATACATTTTCATGTTCTTGGGGCACTTACTATTGGAATGTAATTTCATTTGGCCTTAAAAATGCAGGAGCGACATACCAAAGTGCTATGACCATGATCTTCCATGATCTCATTCACAAAATGATGGAAGACTAAGTCTATGACATACTAGATAAGTCAATGATCAGAGAGGATCACCTACAAGTGTTGGGACCTATATTTGATAGAATGCAAGAATACAAAGTCCAACTAAATCCAAAAAAGTGTGCATTCAGGGTCACCATAGGAAATTTTTTGTATTCATTGTATCACATCCAGGCATAGAGGTAGACCCAGAAAAGGTCAAGGCCATACTTGACATTCCACCACCGACCAATCTAAGGCAACTAAGGGGTTTACAAGGTAGGATTCAATCCATAAGGCATTTCATCACCCAATTAGTATACAAGTGTCATCCATTCCAGCATCTACTACACAAGGATGTGACATTCATATGGATAGAATAATGTGAGAAAGCATTCCAAATATTCAGGGATTATCTATTGAAGTCTCCCATATTGGTGCCACCCATTCAAGGCTGACCATTAATTTTATACATCTTGACAACTGAGTCAGTAGTAGGAGTGCTCTTGGCACAACATGATCACCAAGGCAAGGAAAGATTTGTCTACTACCTCAATAGAACTTTGGTAGGCTATGAGCTCAACTACTCACCAATTGAAAAATCATGCCTTCTAGTATTCTTTTCTTTCTAGAAGCTAAGACATTACATGTTGAGCCATGAAACCAAGCTGATAGCATGCATTGATCCCCTAAATTATTTACTCAGAAAAGAAACACTCACTGGATGGATTGCTAAATGTGTGATGATCTTAAGAGAATTTGATTTAGAGTACATGGATAGAAAAGATATCAAATGACAAGTAATTGTGGACCAACTAGCAAAGGCACCCATACAAGATCGTCAGCCTATAGTGTCTAACTTTCCAAATGAGTCCATTCTCATAGTATAACAAGCAGTAGAGCTTTGGAAACTATACTTTGATGGATCATGCACGAACCATGGTGTAGGAGCAAGGATGGTGCTTATTACTCCCAATAATGATGTGATCCCTAAATATTTCTGACTCAACTTTCCATGCACGAACAACATAGATGAGTATGGAGCTCTATTCATCAGAGTGAAGATATGTATATAATGTAGGATCAAGAACCTCAAATTCTATTGTGATTCACAATTGGTCATTAGCCAAGTAAATAATGACTACATGACAAAAGATGAGAATTTGATCCCATATAGAGAGTAGAAGAATAGGATGCGGTCTTCATTCCATTTTATTTCATTTGAATAAGTACCAAGAGTTCAAAACAAAGTAGCAGATGTGATGGCTACCATAGCATCCTTAATCAACATGTTAGGCAATGAGACTAGGTTCCATTTTCTAGTAGAGAAACTCATGATACCACCACATCAATATTCTATCATAGAGTTAGCATGTGTCCTTGTTGGTCCTGAATCCCCATGGTACCATGACATATACAGCTACCTCCAAAATAGTATCCTACCACTCGACTTGTCTAGGAACCAAAAGAAGTCCCGCATCTGCCAAGCCTCTAGGTACACCCTTCTCACTAGTACTCTATATAGAAGAAGTCTAAATGGAACACTTTTATGATGTCTCACTTCCACGAAAACCTAGAGAGCCTTGTACGAGCTACATGATGGAATTTTTGGAGCCCATGTAGGTGGCAATAGCTTAGAAAATAAGATCATATGAATGGGATACTACTGGCCCACAGTAGAGACAAATGCCAACATGTATGTGCAAAGGTGTAGACAATGTCAGATTCATGGAGATCTCATCCATGCACCAGCCCAAGAACTCAATCCCATCACTTCACCATGGCCATTTTCTAAGTGGGGATTTGATCTAGTGGGTAAGATTACACCAACCTTGTCTAATGGACATAAGTACATCATTACACCAACAAAGTACTTTACTAAATGGGTGGAAGCCATTCCTCTCACCTACATCAGTGGTAAGAAGATATCCATGTTGATACTCAACATAATTATATGTCGGTATGGAGTTCCTCAAACCATACTCACAGATCATGGTACACCTTTTCAAAATCAAGATTTTGAAGATCTTTGTGATCACTTCCACATTAAAAAAAAATTCTCTTCATTCTACTATCCCCCAAGGGAACGGTCAAGTGGAAGCCACAAACAAAACCACACTGAAGATCTTAAAGAAAATAGTCAATGAATCAGGGTAAGACTGGCATTTATAGCCCAGTCCCGCACTATGGGCATACATAACTAGTGTGAGAACCCCAACAGGAGCCACTACTTTCTCACTAGTATATGGGTCAGAGGCATTCCTACCCCTCAAATTTTAAATCACATCCCTAAGAATCTCATTGAAAAACATCATTTCAGATGAATACTACATAGTAGCAAGACTCAATGAACTAGAATTGTTGGATTAGAGAAGATAGAATGCACTCGACCACTTACAAGGCTATCAGAATCACCTTAGAAGGAACTATCACAGGAAGGTAAGACCATGAACCTTCAAGGTAGGAGACCTCGTACTTATGGAAAATCAAAAGAACCAATCAGAAAGGGTAAAACGAGGAATGTTTGAGCCTAATTGGCTAGTACCTTATGTCATTATCACATCTTTCAATAGTGGGACATACTAACATGCAATACCAGAAGGAGATTAGCTCTCAGGTTACATCAACAACATGCACCTCAAGAGGTTCTACACTTGAGGTCTCAAGGTTAAGGCACTTATCTACAAATCTAGAAAATAGAAAAAAAAAATCAAAAAATACAAAAGGTTACCTTGGTGAAAACCTGACAAATAGGCGCCTTGGCAACAACAAAAAAATCAAAAGAAGAGAAAAGTAAAGAGAAATAGAATCACTCTCTCAGTGAAAACCTAGCAAACATGCACTATTTAGCAAGTACCTCGGTGAAAACCTGGCAAACATGCACCAAGTGTTCAAATCCTGCTTCACCATCAATAAACTACAAAGATCAAATCTTGAGCTCCCCGCATGCAAGATTGGCTACCCAAGCTATTTTTTAGAAGCACAATACCCTCTAAGAATCAATACTTATCCATGGTTTATACTATTCTACCAGACTAGGGGCAATTCTAAAGTCATCAAAAATCCTAAAAAAGAGCAAAATGTCCTAAAAAAACCAATCTTCATAAAAAGACATAAAAAATTGCAAAATCTCAAAGCAATAAAACCAGTTGGGTTATCAACAAAGTGAATGGCGATCAATCCAATCAATCAATGTTAAAATCATGAGCTTCAACAATCAGCAAAGGAATCATATGACTCATCTTTATCAGCTATCAAATCTATCAAACAAGTGAATGGCGATCAAGCCAATCAATCAATGTCAAAATCATGAGCTTCACAAATCACCAATGGACTCATATGAATCAACTTTATCAGCAATCCAATCTATCAAAAAGTAAATGGAAATCAAATTTAATCCAATCAATCAAGGTCAAAATCATGAATTTCACAAATCAGCAAGGGACTCATATGACTCAACTTTATTAGCTATCCAATTTGTTTTCAAATAAATCAATCAATCATTCAATCTTTAAATCAAACAAATCAATTATCTTATAGAGTGATGGATACACTCAAAACCAGATAGATCAGTCTTATATGAGTCATCTATTCCTGAAGCCAGACACAATCAAGCATCAGAGAATCAAGCAAATCAAGGAACAATAAACTGTTGACTAGGTCAGTCAGATGTCAGTCTATGTTTCACGGTTATGTTCTTACGCTACTCCAGGATACCACCAAGTGATGAGAGTAGCTATGATGGATCATGATCTTATTTTCTTTGATTGTTGTTTGTGGAATGTTTCATTTTGATTATAGGGAAATGATGATTTAGGATAAATGTGGTAGGTGCTATCACTTATCTGGAAGCCATGCAATTCTGTGATCTAAGCTTATGTAATACCTACCCCTTTGTCTGATTGTCTGTGTCTATTTCTGATCTCTTTTAGACCATAGTATGTATGTGTTAGCTCTTTCAGGTGATTTTAAGAATATTCATGTGTTACTTTTCAGTATGTTATTGACCCATTATTATCATGTTGTATCTTTTTTGTATATGTGATTTATGGTTATTTAATGATGCCTATGTATATGTTAGGATTTCATTTCGATTATGATTTTCAGACAATACTGATCCTAGATTTATATGCACATGGATCATTGTATGTTTTTCATAACTATTTGATGTGTTGGGTAGGGTATGAGATAGAGTTGTGATTACTTTCTTTGGCGAGATCCACACGATAACCTGGTCTCAACCATTGTTTGTCATATGATATATGCATGTATGTTCATCTTTGTGATGACAGGTTTGCAGGTACCGGGCTACGTCTTCCCTGAATTGGCAGGAGTGAGCATGCCCTATCACATTAATCTCAATGGTAAGAGAGGGGAGATAGTTTTCAGGTCCAAATCCTATCCTAAACCTGATTGTCCTAGTTAGTGGACAAGTATTTGTTTGGCTACCTTACCGAATTCGTATAGTTGATGGGAATTTGTGTATCCCTTTCCTAGTGCATGTTTGATTTTTTCTTGTGTTTGATTCTAGGTTCTTGAAGTGATTATGTGGGTGTTATATCATGTTATTTATTTAATTGAATATTATTGCAATTAATTATTAAATATAGGGTATTTAATTAATTGAAAATTAAATTAAATACCTATGTTTAATTAAAGTTCAACTATTGAATATTAATATGTAATTGAATATTTAATTGAAAATTATAGTAAATAAGCTTTTATGCTTAATTAAATATTTAGTTGCATGGATAATTGTGATGTAAATATTTAAGTTAATTAAATTAATATTTTATTAATTACATGTGCAAGATTTGGTTGAAAAAGTATTTTCAAACTCAAGAGATCTCAACTTGATTTTAGGAGTCAAAGTTGAGTTGTGCAAGTAATTAGATATTTTAATTAATTAATTGTTATGTTCTTTCAATTTTGGGTAGAGTCCTTTTACGAGTTAACTGAATGTGTTGTCATTAGGGATTGCTTGATTAGGGGAAGTTGATCCTCATTAAGGGGATTCTTCTCTCATTTGAACATAACAGGTTTTTGGGAGGATTTTTAGAAGCTTTGGTGTGTGCTTGGTTTTAGAGCATAATTTGGGAATTCTTCTTGCTTGGATTTTTCATTGTGTATTCCTCAACAGTTATTGAGGTAGGGTCTTGTTCATGTCAATTCTGGTTTTCAGATCCCTGTCTTCTATGCATCTGGAAAGCTAAGAATCCTTTGTTTGGTCATTCCTTGCTTGATTATTTTATGTTTTAGAAGATTTCAATTGGAAAATAATGTTTTAGATCAATTTTGTGTTTAATTCAAGCTTGCATGCCAGATCTGTGCTTGTGGGCATAAAGGGTTTCATTTTTATAGCATTAGGAGTAAATGGGTATAAGGGTTTCTAATTTAAATTTATTGTTGAAATGGGTATTTCTAGAAACCTAGATCTTTTATTTTTGTAGAAAAATATATATTACCCTAGTACAGAAGTGCTGTCAAAATTTCGTTGAAAAATTCCCTATGGATCTCCTAGAAAATGAAAAATTAACCTAGACTATAGTTTAACTATATAGTGTTTTAAAAAAATAATAATAAATCCCCCCTTTGAAATTGCTCTTTGAAAATTATTGTTTGGAAAAAAAAATAACTCTCTGTAAAAATACAGAGTCAAAATAATTAACACGAATCAAAAATAAATAAAAATTGGTAAAAGACAAAATCTAATTGTATGTACTTAAAATTTTCATTTTCAGAAATAATTTAATTAAAAAAAAAAAAATTGATTGCTATTTATATTTGCATTTTAAAAAAAAATTTAAATAAAAAAAAATTAATAAGTTTATGGGGAGCCGGGTGGTGGGGGCCACCGCAACCCCCTGCGCTGCAGAACATCAGCGCGGCAGCCGAGACTACCGGCACATCAGCCAAAGCTGTCGGCATGATAGTCGGCGTCGGCCGGCGGTACTAGTCGTGCCTCTCCTTATATAAGGGAGGCCGGCGCGGTAAGGGATAGAGGGGTTGGGGCCATGGGACCCCCCCCATTGTATGGTTTTTATATTATATGTTTTGTTTTTTTTTAATTTGTTTAAATAATAAATTTTGTTCATTTAAAATTGTTTTAAATTTCGGTTTTATTTAATATTTAGTTTTTTTTTTAGATTTTATTTATTAGTTGTAATTAATATTTAATTCATTTATGTTAATATGTCATTAGTTTATATTAATACTTAATTAATTTATATTAATATTTAAACTAGTTTATATTAATATTTAAATTAGTTTGTATTAATATTAAATTAGTTTATATTAATATTAAATGGGTTTATTATTAATTTTTAAATTTGTATTTAAAATTAGTTAATTGAGGCATAGGAACAAAAAGGGAAATTGTATTTCTTTATAGGGGAAATTGATACTATTGTTAATCTAGGACCTAGGGGAGAAATTTATTTTGTTATCATGAGAAATGGACTAGTGTTGAACATTTTAACTGAAGGTACTAATTAAGTCCAAAAGAGATGTTATTGAGTGATTTGTGTTAATGCTTAATGTTGCACCTAGCTATTTTATAATTTTGATATAATTATTGTAATACCTACCCCTTTGTCTGTCTGCCGGTGTCAGTTTCAGACCTCTTTTAGAGCATAGTATGTATGTGTTAGCTCTTTCAGGTGATTTTAAGGATAATCATGCATTACTGTTCAGTGTGTTATTGATTCATTATTATCATGTTGTATCTTTTGTGTATATGTGATTTAAGGTTATCTAATAATGCTTATGTATATGTTAGGATTTCATTTCGGTTATAGTTTTTGATAATACTGACCTTGGGTTTATATGCACATGGATCATTGTATGTTTTCATTACTATTTGATGTACTTGGTATGGTATGGGACAGAGTCGTAGTTACTTGCTTCGGCGAGATCCACACGATAACCTAGTCTCAACCATTGTTTGCCATATGATATATTTATGTATGTTCGTCTTAGTGATGACAGGTTTGCAGGTACCAGGCTACGTCTTCTCTGAATTGGCAAGAGTGAGCGTGCCCTATCGCATTAATCTCAATGGTAAGAGAGTGGAGATAGTTTTCAGGTCCAAATCCTATCGTAAACCAAATTGTCCAAGTTAGTGGACAAGTATCTGTTTTGACTACCCTGACTGAATTCGTATAGTTGATAGGAATTCGTGTATCCCTTTCCTTGATCATGTTTGATTTTGATTTTTTTTTATTTCAGGTGCTTGATGTGATAATGTGGGTGTTATATCATGCTATTTATTTAATTGAATATTGTTGCAATTAGTTATTAAATATAGGGTATTTAATTAATTGAAAATTAAATTAAATACCTATGTTTAATTGAAAGTTTAATTAAAGTGCAATTATTGAATATTAATATTTAATTAAATAATTAATTGAATATTAGAGTA
>MU224250.1:254488-282852 GCA_018584345.1 Thuja plicata | reverse complement strand
ATAGTATATATATATATATATATATATATATATATATATATATATATATATTTGATTTAGTTATTTTAATGGAGTTAAAATATTATTATTAATGAGATATTCTTTTAAAGAAATTTCAACATATGAAAGTTGTTTAATTACCAAAAATAAAGAAATTGGTATTGGGATATTATTAATGTCATTTAAATTATATTTTCATCTCGAGGTAACTATAGCTAAATAGGTAATTATTCCGTAGATGTATTTATAAGATGAATTTATAAATAGATCTATAGGACATGTTAACGTTACCAATGTAAATTATTTAATTATTTCTAGCTAGTAATTTGTGAATAAATGAATTTGCATAATTAGGGATTATAAATTTGTTTATTCCTACATTAACACCTTATTTTATTTTATGCATTCTGAATATGAGATTTATTATGCCTTGAGGTGAATTGAGTGCGTGATCAAATAAATGGTATATTGTGTGTGTTCTTCTATGTTATCATGCTTTCGGGTATCTGTTGGGCTAGATGACCCTAGGATTTAATCTAGAGGTTTTCAAGATTATACTTTCTGCATGGTGTTTTATGCAATGTCATTTGTGTTTATATGGTGATGTCATAGTTTTGATTTCCTATACCCAACCTAATTCCGTTATGATGTGCTTTATGGTCTTATGAGTATACTGTGGATGTGTTTGTGGTTATCGAGAACCTATGTGCTCCTGAATGGGCAAGATGCGATTTGTGGTTATGTACATCTTCATGTATTGATCTTGAGCCAAGGTAGGTTAACTAAGTGTATAGTGGGGAAGTGGCTTGCAATGGGGGTTCAGGACCCTAAGCGGTTACTAGGTAAACCCATTGGGAAGTTACTTAATAAGTGAAAATATATGATACATTAAAGGGTTTTAAAATGAACTAATAAGATGTCTGAGTCTTTACCCATGCCTTGAGTGTTGTCACACAATAGGATGGGAGTTGGGATCCTTTTCTATGCGAAAGGATCACCGAGCCACATAGTGTCACCTGGAGGCCAAGGTCAAGAGGTACTACTAGGGTTACCTTCAAGGTTGGACTTATGTGATGACACTTCCCTATATACAGCTTAGGTTATCCTACGTGTGTCGGTTGCATTTGGTTTTTTTTAGTATTTCTTGTTATGGTTTAGATTGCTTCTAGGATCTTCCTTTGCTTTGAAGTATGAGGTCGTGTGTGCCTTGATCTATATTCTTGTTGTATACCCCGTGTGATAAGCCTGTTACTATCTCCTCAGCATGGTGGGAGTGGACCTTTGGTTCCACGTGGTCGGGTGGTAGTGATTCTTATTACCATTGAGATTCTAACAGATTCTTCTTCATGCTTGGATGTTCCTTGTTGCAGCTTCATCTTCATAGTCTTTTGGATACTTGCTCAGTTACTTGAGTTGTGTATTTGTACCATATGTTTATATTGGTTATCATCCTTTGGAGGATGCATTGTTTTGATTATTATGTATTATTACATACCCTATGATTTTTGCAGTGGATGTTGATTAGGTAGTATACCTTATGGTATCAGTTGTATATGTAATCTTTATTATGAGATGTATGTTATTGGTTTCAGATTATGTAACCTTTATGTCAGTTCTTTATTACTGTAATCGTAGATTAGTTTGTTTAAGTAATTATATGTCAAGGAACCCTCGAGGAATGTTAATCATGTATGAGTTGTGTTTCATGTATGTCATGTACTTCATTGTGTTGCTTCTACATTGTTATTAATATTTTTTGTAAACATTTAAAAAAAATTATTTCGTGAACTTAGTGTCATGTTTAGGTTAAGTTCTCTTGGGTTCCCTGGCGGGGCATTACAATTATAGCTAAATTGGTAATTATTATGTAGGTTCATTTATATGCCACTTTTTATAAATAAATCTATAGGATATGTTAACATTTATCCTTGTGGAATATTTAATTATTTCTAGATAGTAATTTTAGTGAATAAATGAATTTGCATGATTAGGGATCATAAATTTGTTTATTCCTATGTTAACATTATATTTGATTTTATGCATTCTGAATATGAAGTTATTATTCCATGATGTGTCTGGAGTTCATGATTAAATAAATTCGTGTATTCTTTTATGTAGTCATGTTTCAAGTATTTGTTGGGCTAGATGACCCTTAGGACTTAAATCCAAAGGTTTGGGATTGTAATTTTGCATGGTATCTGTTGTGATGTTAATTTGTAATTTATGATAATGTCATAGTCCTGATTTCCTATACCCAACCTAATTCAGTTATGATGTATTGTTTGGTTATATGAGGATAATATGGGTGTTTTAGGGTTATTGAGAGCCTATGTGCACCTGAAAGTATGGGATGCAATTTGAATTATGATATATCCTTTATGATACTCTTTTGTGAACCTAGGGTAGGTTACCTAGTTGTATGATAGGAGGTGGCTTGCAATAAGTGTCAGAGCCCACAAGTGGTTTCTAGGATCACTTATTGTAAGTAGTGGTAACAAGTGATAACATAATTAATCTATTTAGGCTGACCTAGTATTAAACTAATAAGATTAATGCCTCACCCATACTTGAGCACTAATATAGGCTAAGATAGAGGATGAGATGATGCTTACCCCCTTTCGAGGTACAGGTTTGGGCATCATTAGTGATCTTGTCTGTATGAAAGGTCACTGATGTCGTGTATAGTCACTTGGGTGTCAGAATCCATCAAGGGATTACTAGCACAAAACTCAAGGATGCAACGTACATGATGACACCTTCCTATATACAGCTTAGGTTATCCTACGTGTGTCATTACCTCTGGTGTTGTTTAGTGTTCCTTGTTTTGGATTAGAGTGCTTCTAGGATCTTCCTATGCATGGAGGATGAGGTCATGTATACCTTGTTTGTATTCTTGTTGTATACCCCATGTGATGGGCCTGTTACTATCTCCTCAGCATGGTGGGAGTGGACCTTTGGTTCCATGTGGTTAGGTGGTAGTGATTCTTATTACCATTGAGATTTTGACGGATTCTTCGTCATGCTTGGATGTTCCTTATTGCAGTTTCATCTTCATAGTATTTTGGAGACTTGATCAGGTACTTGAGTTGTGTATTTGTACCATATGTATGTATTGGTTATCATCCCTTGGAGGATGCATTGTATCATTCATTATGTATTATTACATACCCTCCAACTTGTGCAATGGATGTTGATTAGGTAGTATACCTTATGGTATCGGATGTATATGTAATCTTTATTATGAGATGTATGTTATTGGATTCAGATTTTGTAAACTTTATGTCAGTTCTTTATTATTGTAATCGTAGATTAGTTTGTTTAAGTAATTCTACGTCAAGGAACCCTCGAGAAATGTTAATCATGTATGTGTTGTATTTCATGTATGTCAGGTACTTCATTGTGTTGCTTCTGCATGGTTATCATTATTGTTTATAAACATTTAAAAAATTATTATTATGTGAACTTAGTGTCGTGTTTAGGTTAAGTTCTCCTGGTTTCCCTGGTGGGGCATTACAGCTTAACCCTAGAAAAGAATTGGACAATCCTTTTCAGTTATCTACTTTTTGCTACCAATAGAATCATAGCGGTATCTAGATGGTCTGTAACTGGGTGCATTGGATTTCTATCTTGATTTTTTCATTTATTTTGGATTTTTAAGAGATCATAGCGGTATCCATATGGTCAATATCTAGGTGATTTGGATCTCTTTCTTTTCAAAATTGGAGATCATAGAGGTATCCAGATGGTCAATATCTAAGTGCATTTGGTTTTGTTTCTTCTCAAAATAATATATACTTGCGGTATCCAGAGGGTCAATATCTGTGTGCATTTGGTTCTATTTTTGTTCAATCTCTTAACTCCTTCTGGTTATCAAGAGATCATAGTGGTATCCAGATGAGAAATATCTGGGTGCATTGGATTCTCTTCCATTTTCATGATAAGGTGCAATGATGAACAAAATTAGAAAACTTGGCAACAACTTGGGTCACCCATCCTATCTATCAGTCCAATCTATCAATCAATTCCTGAGATAACTTCACACTAACTTTCTTCTAACACATGCATTTACTCAGATATTTTGTGCATAGTAGATTGCATTCATTTATTGCTTAAGAAAAATCCAAAACATATTCATAATAGATCATATAATCAATGCATCCATCATCAATAACATCATAACTAACATAGGAATGCATTCATCATCATCATATAGTGATTCACATTTTCAACAAATTAATGCTCATCTGACGCATTTTCTATGCTTTATTTGTTGAGGGGGCATATAGTCCACCTGTTGTCACTAGGGCAAGTTGGGGCAAGATGAAATCTGAAATTCTTTGACACAACATGATGAATCACATTTGTATCAAAGAGGGGAAAATGTAGACACCCTAAAATGGACATACTTGATACCTTACATTGAAAACACTAATTTTCATCTATTAAATACTAGTTTTTTAATCATTAATTAATCATCTATTTTCTTCTAATTTCATTCCCCAAATCATCGAATCAAATCCCCAAAATTAATTAAATAATTAATTCTATTTAATTAATTAACCTTAATTGATTAATCTCCATTAATTAATTAAATTCAATTTCCTAAAGTTTAAATTTAAATATTTAAACTTATTAATCAATTCTTCTAATTAAATTAATTTCATTCAATTAATTTAATTTCATTTTGTAATTCAATTATAACCCAAAAAGAATTCAACTATCTCACATGTTGAATACTTTAATTACAAAAATGAATTAAATATTCCATTAAATCTTTTCTTTAGTTCAAAAAAGAGAACTCTTGATCAGATCTCTGATTGCATGAATTACCCCACCTACCTCTTCAGTTCAGAAAGGTAACTCCAAATTACCTCTTCAGTTCAAAAGGTAACTCATGAGCAGTTGTTTAGTTAACCAAACTTTATCTCCTATCTCCAAGTTGAGGAGGTGGAGTTTACTGATGGATTTTTCAGTTCCCTTTGATCTCAACTGCTCATCCTCTAATCTCTATGATTGATCTCAATCATTCGTATCATTTCCATATTCTATATAATCAACCATTCATAACCATTTGAAGGATCTAAGATTTCAAGCTTTCATTCACCCTTACTCTATCATATTGGTTCAAGAATCAAGGCTTCTTGTGATCACACATTCAATGTCATATTCTTGATGCTTCCAAGTCATAGACGCTGCCCATACCAATACTGAGCACCACACACACAACGTTTAAGAAGGAGTAGAGAGAGACAATAGAATATTCAAGCTTTGTTGGTTTCCATTCATTTTCATTCTTCCTTGATTGCTTGTTATTTTATTGTTTGTAGGTTTTTTATTAGTAGTTTGATTAATTTATTTCCATTGCAACTTGGTTCTACTAACCCCCTCGTTATTGAGCGTACAGAACACAGCCTATACACCTAGATCCATAAATGTGAGGGGAGAGGATACATTAATTAAATGTTAGGATAACATTCTAAAATCACTTTAAACACATAAGAAAAGTTGTTCTTTTTTTAGGCACCAAATTGAAGTGTTTGCTAACTACTAAAAAGCAGACATAAAAAGTTTTGAAAGACACAAGGTCTTCATGAAACATCCTGAATCTAACACATTAGTATCTTATCATTCATTATTCATCCCAAAATTGTCAAATAGCTATACAGATCATCAGTAACACAAAAATCATGTATATCAAGTGCAGAAGCAAAATTGGAAATGAAAAAACTCTAAACAAAGCATCAAAATGACCAAATTTACCAATTGCACAGTACCCTAACCAACTGCATAGAATAGAGGACTAACTATGTATTACCCTAAACAAATACAGAAAAACCCTAACCAACTATGTTGAAAGTGTAACCAAGTGTGTAGTACCCTAATCAAACAACAGAATTGACTTAAGACTTGCAGAATTTGATGATTTTTAAAATTTTAATTATAGTCATCTAGGTGTCATATTAGGGTTCATTTTAACCATCATCCAAAATTATTTTGATTAGATTTATCTCAATTCGAAATCCCTAATTAGGCTATGTGTGTACTTGAATTTATTTGAAAGCAGCTTCAATTGATAAACTTGAAATTGAAACCCTAACTAAGTGAGATTCATTTTAAAAGCACCAAACTAAATGTGAAGTTCTTTTTAGGTACTCAAATCCAAATGTGGGGTTAATTGACCAAATTAGGGTTAATTTAGGCCTTATTAGGGTTCATTTGACCCACTGCGTAATAGTCATGACCAATTGCGCAACTCTAGGGACCAAGTGTGCATAACAGATAGCTAAGTGTGCAAGAACCCCAAAGAAGTGCGCAAAATCTAGAACCAAGTGCGCAACTTTCTTCTAGGGCCGAAAAACACATCAAAACACCCAAAATCAGCTAGTTATCATGTTTCATGTTGGGTTCACCAGATTTAAGACTAGATTAATGCATTAGAACATAAATGAAAAAACCAAAACCTCAAAACATATGCTAAGGTAATCTAATCCTATCATGAAAGCCATTTGAAAAGAAGTTAAAAACATAAACAAAAAAAGAACATAAAACCCCCTTCAAATGTTGCTTCCATGTTCTCCTTTCTTATCCATTGAAGTGTATGGATGTACCTCTTGATAATGAGTAAAATTCACTAACAACCTGAAATAAAAGTGATAGCATGAGAATACTAGGAGTGTGGTTGAAACATTAGGGCAAGTCGGGCTCAATTTATAGAGTTTGATAGCCAAAATGTTCTAATAGCCAAAATGTTGAAATGGAAAGATATGTACAAATTAGGACAAAGTCATAATTATGACATGATTGAAATTGGAATCATAATCAAATGCACAATGGAGGGCATTTGAAAGAATAAATTGGAGGCAATTAGGAAGCACAATTAGGGGGAAAATGAAAAGGGAAAGGTAGAAGAAGTGAAGAAGTTGATTAATAGGAGATGAATAAAAACTAGGGGGAAGGTTGTAAGAGTTGAATTTTGAATTTTGAAAACTCATTATTCCCTCAAAATTACAAATTAGAAATTTAGGAATTTAGGAAATCCCATAATTTAAAAAGGTGACCAATTAATTAATTGTGGGAGATATAGGAAAGGGAGATGTTATCATTGTTTAAAATCTGCAAGCAATTTGGTCTAAATCAAGAAAACTATGTTATTTCTTTCTTTTTCCTTAAGCCCTAATTTCAAATTTTCTAGCCGTTGGTTAACAAAAAAAAAATCCTAAGCCCTCAGGACTTGTTCTATTTTTGCGTTACCTTTTCCAGACTACTTAGAATCTTTTTTAATTCATGTACGTATTTTCCCTAGCCTTTATCTCTTGATCTCGAAATGAGATGGAATATGCTCTTTCTATTTGGAGATTACACGTGCATCATCGATCTTGATCTCATCTTGTGGTTGGCACTGAATCTCTAGATCATAGTCAAAGTCAAGTTTCTTTCTGAGATTATGCGAGGGCCATTGATCGAGCTATTTTCTTATCTTGATCATGTGGTATATGCCAAGTCTTGTAATGGAACTCGAGTTAAGAAAAGTGTCTAACAACTTGGAGACAGCATTGTCACTGAATCTCCAGATTTTATCATGGTAAAGAAAAGTAACTCAGGGTTATGGTGCAGTTTGCATTGACAGAATTTGGACCATTGATCAAGGCAAATATCTAGGGCTTGCGCTAAGTCTCTAGATGGAGTCAACAAGTCAATAAGTTTTTAGTGATTCAGAGGTATCAGCCAAGATACAGACATGTGTTTGAGTAAGGATTAGGATCAGTGGTTGTCGCTAAGTCTCCAGATGAACCATGGGTTAGTAGTTTCATTCAATGACATAGAGATACCTTTGTCGCATGATATCCAAATAGGATCAAGTTCGAGCATGGTTAGTTCAAAGGCTAAGTCAAGTTTGCAGACATTTGATAGGGTGTTGTCACATAATTCCAATGATAAATAAATCAGAGGGCTTGTGCTTAATCTATAAATGTGACCCGAATTAAGTGAAATGTTCAACAATTCATAGATTTCTTTATCTTTGAATCTCCAGATAGACTTAGAGTCAGACCAAGGTAATTTAGGGTCAAGTGCAATTTTGTCAAGAAAGAATCATGGAAGTTAATTAAATTCAAGACCTGTGGCCTATGCATGATCTCTAGATAAAAGTCAAAGTATTCAAATCTTTCATAGATATGGTGATATCTGTAGATCTTATTTAGATCATGTGCCATGCACTTGATCTCGAAATGGAACTAGGGTTAGAGAAATCATTTGGCAACTTGGAGATACAAAGGAAATGTGCATGATTGACATGTTTCACTGCTGACATCATGGTCCTGGGGTTTTAAAAGAAGTTAAAGAGACAATAAGTTTATTTTGATCATGTGGGCAACATGAAGCCTTGAAGAAAAAGTGAATGAAATCTAGCCTTCAAGGCATTGCGCCTTCTCCCACGTATACAAGGTGGGTCCAGATCAATATTAGGGTAAAGAAGTTAAAGACTAGTCAAGTCAGACTTGATCTAATGGATGGTGCATATCCTTAATACATAAATGATCAGAGATTAGTGATCAAGGCATCATGCCTTCTTAATAAGTGGACAACCCAGTCAGCACAGGTTAGATGATAATAGGATTTCTCAGAGTTAGTAGTAAAGTGCCATGTTGAGGTCAGGGGGACTGGGGTTGTTTAGTTGTAATGAGGTTAAGGAATGGTTTATTTAATTCTAATCTGACGGTGGGTGTGAAGCCTTACAATGAAGTTGATCGAGATCTAGTCTTTGAGGCATCGTGCCTACGTGACATGTGAAAGATCAGATCGCCAGCCCGGGTAACTAAAAATAGATCAACGGTGGTGTTTTAAAGTTCATAAATATTTGATAATGGTCTTTGATGCCTTTTTTTATGCCACCTGTAGCCGTTAGGATCATATATTTTAATTTTAAATGAGTTTCTCAGGGTTTTTGACTATGGCATTGTTTTTTGGGTTGCATAAGCATTTAATTTTGAAATCTGACGTTCGGCATCAATTTATTGAGGCCCTAGGGTGCCTATGATGACATGTAACTGATTGAATGTTTGAAGATGTTAAGTTGATCACCGAAATGTAGAAAGATAATGCAAGACATTAAATCAGTTAATAGATTGTATTGTCATTGATTTCAACTTGATATAATCTAATCAAGTATAATAAAAGTGTCAAATACTTCAGAGAATCAGAGAGAGAAATGTTATGCTTTCAATAATTTATAAAAGACAAGCATTCACTAAGTGACTTCAAACACCGACGGCTAGTGGAACCTGATGGACAGAGATAACTGAAAGTAAAGTCACAGTGATGCTCGAGCAAAGAAACTAATGAGCATTACTGACGAGCAGAATCAAAAGCATAACCAATGAGAAAAACTTTGTAGTGAAACCTGAAGGATAGACAACCCCGACGGATAGACAAAACCAATGGAGAAGCCCGAGGAGAACTGAAGTGTTGACCAAAGGTATCAAAGAGTTAAAACACCGAAGTTAACTGGAGTTCAGAAATGACAAAATATCTAGCTGGCAGAGCTAAAGATAGACTTAACTGGTTGTTGTATTTGTTTTAATCGACAAGTTAAAGCCAGAGATAAGTAAAGGATTTAAAGCGGTTTTATCCAGTTGGCAAGAATATTTCTATGAGATAAAACAAGATTTATGGTTTAAATCAAGATTGGCTAAGATTGCGGATCACGCCAAGAATAAGAAAATAAAGAAGAGAGAAACAGTGATATCATGTCTATAAATAGACAACTTAATTCATTATGAATTAAGGGGAGTGAATGAAAAATAGGATGCTGGAGAGAAACTGATGAAGAAAACCCTTATACAATCCTGATCAATCAAGCTGAAGAAAGAGCTAAAGATTTTTGCCGACACTGAGAAACAAATCAGAGCATCACCAAGAAGAAGAAAAAGTGGAGCAAAGGTATTGAAAATATATATTGATCAGAATGGTTTAATGATCTTACCATAGATCTAAAAATTTGCAAGTATAAGTTGTATATGTGCACATATCATTTACTGTTTCATTTTAACCATTGATTTAGAAAGTCTCTTAACTGAGTAGTATTTGAATATCCTTTCTATATTGAGATACATCCCAAGGAGTATCAAAAAGTTTGATCATGAAGATAGCATGAGATTCCATATACCATTTGAAAAACTACATTGGGTTTGGTCATAGAAGGTAGCATAGAGATTCCCGATATCAAGTGACAAACTAATCTTTTAAATCCTTTAATAAGGTCACACCTAATAGTGTGTTTGTAACCTTTAACAGGATTGGCTCTTCACTAAGCTCACTTCAGAAGAGTGAAAATTTTGGGTTACCAGTCCCCAAGTGGTTTTTCCCTTAACAGGGTTTCCACATTAAAAATCCATGTGTCAATGTGTTTATGAGTGATTACTTTAGTGTTTTGCATTACACATAACTTATCTGGATTGATCGGTATACACTAAGAAATTTACTATTTTTTGGTAAATGAAAGACTGCTATTTCGTAAACATAAAGAATAAGGTTTAAAAGATAACTTTGAGAAGTAGTTATTCGATAAGTATATTTGAAGGCATTCATCTTGTAGGACTGAAGATAACTAGAGGTTTAATATTGTGGTACTAAGTTTTTTTGGGTTGATTTATTGGAATATTATGAGGCCACTGATTCATCCCCCCCCCCCTCTCATTTATTTCTAACAATTGGTATCAGATCTTGTGTGCTTAGAAAGGGAGTTTAACAGCTCAATCAAAAGATTAAAAGATGAACAAATGAGATGTGCCCAAGTTGAATAAAGACAAATTTTCATCATGGAAAAGCAGAATAAGACTCCACCTATTAGGTATTGGTAATGATGTTACTCAACACCTTGATACTGAATATGTGTTGCCTACAGGACCTCATACTCTTGAGAAAATGAGAGAAAAGCATGAGCATAATTGCATGATGATAAAACTTTCCTCATCACTCTCCAATGCTATGTTTGAAGATGTCAAAACCTGCACCTCTGCAAAGAAAATGTGGGATAAGTTGAAGCTGGTACATAGAGGAGATGCTAATGTACTAAGAGCCAAGGTAGAAAACCTAAGAGGGAGGTTTGACAACCTAAGGATGAAAGAAGGAGAAAATATCACTTAGTATAGCTACAGAATCAAAGAGGTAGTCAATGCCATTCGAGGAGTTGGAGGTGTACTTGAAGAGGAGACAATGGTAAGTAAAATCTTAAGAACCTTACTACCTCTATATTCTATTAGAGTTTCTACTATACAAGAAATGAGAGCATTTGCAAACAATACATTTACTCTAAATAGTCTGATTGGTAGAATGATTTCATTTGAGATGAATAACTTTGATAATAGTGTCTTACCATATATAGAATCTGCATTCAAATCTTCTTTGAATATAAGTAGGTCAAGTCATAGACGCACTATTAGGAATGATAGTGAAAGTGATAATGAGGATCAAGGACTTGATGAAATTGAAGCACTAATGGAAAGAATATTGTAGAGAGGCAAAGGTAGATACAAAGGTAAATTACCACTTGTATGTTTTAATTGTAAAGAGGTTGGACACTTTGCCGCAAGATGTCCTGACAGAAGAAAAGATGACAGAAGTAATGACAGAACATGTGAAAAGAATTTTGACTGAGGTGATAACAGAGATTACCGAAGCAACTGACCAACTGAAAGAAGAGATACCTGAGACTACAAGGACAAAGGAAAGAAAGCTTGTTACCTAGCTGAGATTAGAGCTGAGGATACTGACACCAAATATGAAGAAGACATTGAGATGGTATTTGTAGCCATGAAGGATGATTCAGACGAAGAAGAAGAAAGGTATGAAGAAACTACACTCAAATCTAAGGTTAGTAAGAATGAAGTCTAGATTATAGATAGTGGCTGCACTCACCACATGACCAGTGATAAGAAAAAGTTTGAAACTTTTGAATACTATAATGGTGGTTCAGTAAGAATGGGTAATGACACACCTTGTCCAGTTGAAGGTAAAGGAACCATAATGTTGAATAACCTGATCAAATCTGAAAATGCTTACTGTGTAAAAGGAATGAATTATAATTTGTTAAGTGTTTCATGATTGAACAGTACAGGTCACCAAGTAGCATTTGAGAATAAAAAGGCAAAGATCTTCAATGAATCAAGAAGGTTGATCGAAACTAGTGAGCAAACAAAAGTTAACCTTTTCTATCTTGATGACATTAACACCACTTTTTTAATGGCTAGAAACAAAGACATATGGTTGTGGCACAAAAGATTGTGTCATGTTAATTTTGACAACATGATAAAGATAAGAAATAAAACAAAAGTTAGAGGCTTGCCGAGCATGTCAAAGCTCGAGCATATCATGCGCAAGAACTGTCAAAAAGGTAAGATGACAAAGTCTAGTTTCAAGAGTAAAACCCATACATCTAATGCAATTCTAGAATTAGTCCATACTAATCTATGTGGACCCATGAGGACAACGAGTTACTATGGAGATAGGTATTTCATTCTCTTTGTTGATGATTATTCTAGAATGATGATAGTTATGTTCTTAAAAGATAAATCAGAAGAATTCAAGATGTTTAAATGGTATAAGGCTATGGTAGAAAAACAAAGTGATAAGAAATTGAAATTCTTAAGTTTAGATAGAGGAGGAAAATTTATTCATATGAATTCACTAATTTCTTTAATGAGCATGGAATTAAAAGATAGGTTTCTGCACCAAGAACACCACAACAAAGTGGAATTGCTAAAAGGAGAAACAAATCAATTGTTGACTGTGCAAGAACATTGATGATTGAGAAAAGCATCACTCAAATTTTTTGGATGGAAGTTGTCGATATTGTTGTCTACACATTGAACAGAGTACAATTGAAGAAGGACACAAAGAAGACACCCTATGAGCTTTGGTATGGTTACACACCAAATGTAAGTTACTTTAGAATCTTTGGTAGTCAATGTTATATTTTGAAGGATGATATAAATGGAAATCTTGAATCCAAAAGTGATGAAGGTATCTTTCTAGGATATTCCACCAAAAGCAAGGCTTATAAGTGTCTTAACAAGTCATCTAACAAGATCATTGAAAGTGCAAATGTAAAGATATATGAATTTGCAGAAAATCATTATAAGAAAAGAAGAAGAGAACCAGAGGGCTAAAATAGGGTTTTTTTATACTGAAGAACATAACACTCTACCTGAGCAATAGTGTATCACACCCAAGAAACAGAACATTGCACCCAAGCATCAGCTGCAATTATCAAAAAATAGGATAATACTCAAGATGATGTACCAAGTGATGGAGATCAGAATGAAGGTCAAGAAGATGATCAAAATGATGGACACAAAGCTGAAACTAAATTTTCCAAGTATGTTAGAAGACATCATCCACATAATCAAATCATAGGAGACAAGAAGGTTGGAATGAGAACAAGAAGAAAGTCACTAAATACTAGATGTTTACTTTGTAATTTTGAGCCTAAATCTGTTAATATTGCACTTGAGAATGAAGAATGGGTCAGTGCTATGAATGAAGAAATAGAATAGATTGAGAAGAATAGTACATGGAAACTAGTACCAAGACCTGATGACAAGAATGTCATCGGTACCAAATGGATATTCAGAAAAAAGTTGAATGGGAATGGAGAAGTCACAAGAAACAAAGAAGGGTTAGTATGAAAGGGGTATGCACAAGAAGAAGGTATTGACTATGGAGAAACCTTTGCACCCATTGCTAGACTAGAAGGAGTTAGAATCTTACTTTCTTGTGTTGCATTCAAAGGATTCAAGGTATACCCAGATGGATGTCAAATCTGCATTCCTAAATGGAATACTGGAAGAAGAGGTATACATTGAACAACCGGAAGGGTTTGTTGATCCAGACAATAGGAACATGGTATGTAGACTATATAAAGACTTGTATGGATTGAAACAAGCACCTAGAGACTGGTATGAAAGACTTCACTCTTATCTCATTAGCATTAAATTTGTAAGAACAAGTGAAAATAGCAATATGTACTTAAAAGAAGATACCGATGGTAATATTCTGATTGCTGAAATATTTGTTGATGATATCATTTTTGGGGGAAATGAAATGTTATGAAAATCCTTTGCTAATGAAATGAGAAAATAATTTTAAATGTCTATGTTTGGGGAGATCAAATTCTTTCTTGGTCTACAGATTCTTCAACAAGATGCAGGCATATATATCACTCGGTCTAAATACATCAAAGAAGTGTTGAAGATATTCAAGATGGAGGATTCCAAGCCAGTTGGAACACCTATGGCTACGAGATGTAATCTGACAAAAGAAGACAAATCAAATGAGGTAAATCAGACCTTGTATAGATCAATGATTGACAAACTAATGTATGTTGTTCATAATAGACCAGATATTGCACATGCAGTTGGAATAGTTGCAAGATTCTCTGCTAATCCCAAAGAATCATATATGACTATTGTCAAGAGAATTCTGAGATATCTAAAGAACACCAAGGACTATGGCTTATGGTATAAAAGAGAAGGTAAATTTGAGCTACAATTCTATAAAGATGATGATTGGGCTGGAAACATTGATGACATAAAGAGCACAACTGGAGGAGCATTATTTATGGGTGACAGACTTGTTACATGGATCAACAAGAAGTAAGGATGCATCTCTCAGTCTACTGCAGAAGTAGTATGTATGGCTATTGTTTTAGATTGCTCCAATATTGCACGGATCAAACAATTTCTGGAATGTATGAATATGAAGATTCTTGAACCAGTGATTATCTATTGTGATAATACCAGTGCAATTAACATTTCTAAGAATCCAGTCATGCATGCTAAGACTAAGCATATTGCTATCAAGTATCTCTATCTAAGAGAACAAGTGCAAGCAAAGGAGGTGATACTGGAATATGTTCAATCAAAGAAACAACTAGCTGGCATATTTACCAAGCCATTACCAAAAGATACATTTGAGTACCCGAGACAGAGACTAGGGGTACAGCGCTTGTTTATTGGTTAGTAAGCTGACAAAGAGGTTGCATCAGCCTACACACAATCAGAAGATCATTCATATTGATGCAAGCACCGAGATAAACAACAATAGATACATTTGTACACAGAAAGGTACAAATCTACACCGAACACCAGAGTCAATTTATTGCTGATGGATACAGAAATTCAAGGAGTATATTATAAAAAGGGAATGGAAGATGATATAGAAGAATTGTTTGGCATTGCTTTCAATGGGAGAGAGATTCTCATTATCATAAGGGAGAGAGATTCTCATTATTATAAGGGAGAGATGATCTCATTATCAATAAGAGATTATATCATTATCCATGAAGAGAAGTTCCTAAGAATCAAAAAGAAGAGTTAATCAATATCCAAAGGGAGAGATTGATTACATATGAAATCTCCATCTAAGGGAGAGAACACATCTAAGGGAAATGTTGTTGTCAAAGGAAAAAGAGATTATCAAGAAGAGGAATAGTCAAGGCAAAGCACATATAAAAAACAAAGACAGAAGTTGCTACATCTATCCAGTAAAGGGATTGAAGATTAAATAACCCACTCTACAAGAAACAAATCTAAGCTATATGAGCTTACCGAGAGCTAGACATTTGTAATAGTTATTATAAAAATTGATGAAACTATTATATTTCATATTGTATTAGTAATAATATAGTGTGATAATGTAGTGTGTTTCCATCAATGCCAAAGGGAGAGATTGATGACATGTAACTGATTGAATATTTGAAAATGTTAAGTTGATCATCAAAATGTAGAAAGATAATGCAAGACATTAAATCACTTAATAGATTGTATTGTCATTAATGTCAACTTGATATAATCTAATCGGTCATAATCAAAGTGTCAAAGACTTCAGAGAATCAGAGAGAGAAAGATTATGCTTTTAGTAATACATAAAAGACAAGCATTCACTAAGTTACTTCAAACACTGATGGCTAGTGGAATCCGATGGGCAGAGATAACCAAAAGTTAAGTCACAGTGATGCCCAAGAAAAGAAACCAATGAGCGTTACCGACGAGCAGAATCACAAGCATAACTGACAAGAAAAACTTTGGAGTGAATACTGAAGGATAAACAACCCTTACGGACACACAACACTGATCGAGAAGCTTGAGGAAAACTAAAGTGTTGACCAAAGCTATCAAAGAGTTAAAACACCGAAGTTAACTGGAGTTTAGAAACAACAAAATATCTAGCTAACAGAGCTAAATATAGACTTAACTGGTTATTGACATTGTTTTAATCAACAAGTTAAAGCCAGAGATAAGTAAAGGATTTAAAATTGTTTTATCCAGTTGGCAAGAAGATTTCTACGAGATAAAATAGGAGTTATGCTTTAAATCAAGATTGGCTAAGATTGTGGATCACACCAAGAACAAGAAAATAAAGAAGAGAGAAATGGTGATATCATGTCTATAAAGAGACAATTTAATTCATTATGAATTAAGGGGAGTGAATTAAAAAGAGGATGCTAGAGAGAAATTGATGAAGAACAACTTCATATAGTCCTAATCAACCAAGTTGAGGAAAGAGCTAAAGATTTCTACGGACACCGAGCTACAGAGCACAGCATCATCGAGCAAAAAAAAAAGTGGAGAAAAGGTATTAAAAATATATATTGATCAGAATGGTTTAATGAGCTTACATTAGATCTAAAAATGTGCAGTATAAGTTATATATGTCAACAGATCATTTACTGTTTCAATTTAACCATTGATTCAGAAAGTCTCTTAATCGAGCAGGATTTGAAGATCCTTACTATATTGAGATACATCCCAAGGAGTATCAAAAAGTTTGATCATGAAGATAGCATGAGATGCCAGATACCATTTGACAAACTACACTGGGTTTGGTCATAGAAGGTAGCATAAAGATGCACAATATCAAGTGACAAACTAATCTTTTAAATCCTCTAACAAGGTCACACCTAACATTGTGTTTGTAACCTTTAACAGGGTTGGCTCTTCACCAAGATCACTTCAGAAGAGTGAAAATTTTGGGTTACCGGTCCCAAGTGGTTTTTTCCTTAATAGGGTTTCCACGTTAAAAATCCATGTGTCAATGTGTTTATGAGTCATTACTTTAGTATTTTACATTACACGTAACTAATCTGGATTGATCGATATACACTAAGCAATTTATTGTTTTTTGGTAAATGAAAGATTGCTATTTGGTAAACATAAAGAATAAGGTTTAAAAGATAACTCTGAGTAATAGTTATTTGATAAGTATATTTGAAGGCATTCATCTTGTAGGACTAAAGATAACTAGAGGTTTAATATTGTGGTCCTAAGTTTTTTTGGGTTGATTTATTGGAATATTTTGAGGCCAGTGATTCACCCNCCCCCCCCCCCCCCCCCCCGCTCAGTTATTTCTAACAGCCTAATTGATCAACTTGCAGATATTTTGTAGCTACATTCATGTTCTTGGTGGTAACTTAGGGTTTCTGGTCAGATTTTGTAATATTCTGGACTTTGTTGCTTCCCTGTCTATTTCTGCATTAAAGTTTGCTTGTTTCCTAAGTTGTGGTGGTTGTGTTTTAGGGTTTTCTTTTGCCCTAATGTGGTCCAAACTTGTGGAATCTTCTCTGGATATATAGGGTTTTTTGTGTTGTTGAAAAGGGATGGGAATTTTATGCCACAATAAGGCTTGTAAGTTCTGCATGTTAAATTAAGACTATCACTAGTCTTCTGGCTCTGATTTTTCATGTTTAGTTGTTTTATCAATAATATTTGTATGTATTTCCTTACTCTTTGTGAATTCTTATTGAATTATAATGTCTTCATTTTGGTTTCTTATACTCATTTGGGTTATTGTTAAGGACTTTCAATTCATCACTCTGTAAGGAAGAGGGTCTAATTTCTTTAGAGTTTCTTTCAAAGAGAATTAAACATCCTTAGACAATTTCAGTGAGTAAAGGAGTTAAGTGAATCAGATAATTACATCTGCTTCTAGGAAGTGTGAATTAACTATGTAAGGCATAGTCAAGTTCATTGATCATTTGTAGGATTTACATATGATGAATTTTTTTGTTCAATATCTTTGCATTTAAAGTGACTCCATACCCACTGGATAGAGCACTGGTCTGACATTTTAGATTTGTGGTTCTCATCCAATTTTATAAAAAAATGTTACAATTTAATGGTTTTATACTACATCCACCATTCCTGTCTGCTTATGAAATTGTTATAGTTTGAAAGGAAGAAGATAGGTAATACCCACCTAAGTTTGTGGAGCTCAACAAGTTGAAGGTTTTAGGACCTTGTTGAACATTTCTTCTTCTCCTTGTTTAATCAGTGCATGGGTCTATACAGGAACATACCTAAGATGGAGGTATACCAAGATCAACAAGAAAAAGAAATAATAGATATGGCAACTCTACTGGGGAGACTTTAAATAAAGAAATTTTGAAGGCCTATCAAATCAAAGTGGAAATTAACCCATCTGATGGGGACTAAGAGATAAGTTCTTTTCATTAGTTTTCTTTAAATGTTTGCAAAATAATAGAGGTGAAGTCTCATATTTTAAATCCCAAGTTTTATTAGGTGGAGACTCTGAATTTGGTTGGCTAGTGTTTTAGATAAAAAAATATAGTTTTGTTTTATAATCTTGTTGGTCAAGATATAAGAAAGTATGAGAAAAACCATAGCATACATGAAAGATCATCTAGAAGTTGAACTGGAGGGTGGGCTTCCTAAGCCTACAAAAAGAAATTGGCCTAAGAGAATTGAATCCACAAGTGGAAGTTCTTGGAAGCCTAATACTTCAAGGGTTAGTCATGTGTGTGTGATTTTTGTACCTGTTAAGAGAGACACAACACTTCAATAGATCATTTCATTAGTGAAAACAAGATATTAGCAAACATAGCAATCACCAAAATTGATCTATTGCTTCCTATCTAGGAGTATGAAAATGACATAATAGCCCTCAGATTATGCATATTCTAGTGACATATACAACCTAAGAATGAAAGATTCAAATGAAAAGTAATCTAAATATGATCAAAATCATAAGAAATATGCTTAATAAACATGCATCCTAGCTCTAGAAATGAAGATTCTAACAATACAAGATATCAAAACTATGATAAAATATAAATCTATATGAAAATGAGTAGCATAACAACGCTTTTAACTCTTCAAAATTAGGAGCATTACAACAATAAAAAAAAAAATACTCCAAATTTAAGGGCAAAGCAAGGGCCATTTGAGCTCAAAATCCATCCTATTTCTAAAAGAAATGCAGGAAAGGGAGAAGACTCTAGAAGGGTTGCCATTAATGAGGGTGTAAGACTCATTAATGAGGAGTGTGGAAGAGAATGTGTAAGAGCCATTAATGCTTCATTTATGAAAGCATTAATGATGTATGGGTGAGGGTTTAAGAAGAATGGGTTAGGGTTTAAGGTCAAGCTTGATAACTTTGACTTTAGGGGGAGGGTTGAATTCCTAATCACAGATTTAGGAATGTGACAAGCTTAAGGGTAGCTTAGGATTAGGATTAAGGCTTAAGGAAGGTGATTAAGGAGATAGAGATGGGAGGAGAGAGAATGAGTGGAGGGGGGATTAGCTAATTAGGGTTAATTAGCTAATTAAGAAGAATTAGCATGTGAGAAGGGGTTGGGATGAGTTTGAACTCATGGTTTGGTAGTTGAGATAGGTTAGGTTAGGGGTTTTAGGGGAATATTAATAAAATGAATTGTTGTAATAACATATTCAATCAATAATAGGGATATAATTAATCATTTAAGCTTTTGATTGCTTTGTAATAACTAATTAGGACTATAGCCAAATTGAATAAATTAGGCTAGGGGATTAATTTTGCAAGTGATGAGGTATAAATAGGATTCCATTTAATTCCCTTTTAAATTAATTACCGTAGCCAGGTTATGATTTGAATTGATTGAGTTGAATTGATTGGATTGGATTGGATTGGCTAAAGTGATTAATGTAAATTAGTGATTAGATCACTTAGGAGATTAAATCTGATTCGAATGAATTATGTCAGCTGATTGAAGAGTTGTCTGGACATAATTGGGGGTATGATCACACTTAGGGAAAATAGGGTCTATGGTCAGAGAAAACCAAATCTAGGTGGTTACAAGTCATCCTTTGAATATTGTCCTAGAAAGAAGTAATACTCCTTCTCCCAGTACTGAATCAAATGGTGTGGGTTTCTTTGACAACATGTTTGATACTCCTGTCCAAGAAGATATATCTCAACAAAAGGTTGTTACTGGGGTTCAGTATAGAAGAGATAATGAAAGAAGACACAATAGAGATTTCAGACCTAGAGATGTTTCAAATATTGAAGCTTCTTCCCAAAATACAAGAAATAACCCATTTCTACATGATGGTCCTTATGAGGAAGCAGTAAATTAAAGGGAAGTAGATCTTATAAATTTGGAGGACTCTCCACATTTTGATATTACTTTACCTAATCCTGATCTATTTTTTGCTAATAATGATGCCTTGAGAAGAGAAATACAAGAAAAATTATTCTAAGATAGATATTAGAAAAGGAAAAAGAGAATGAAGTCATCGAAGCTGTGATTGAGAATGAAAACTTACAAAGACAGTTGGCTCAACTTAAGCCGATGAATGAAGGTGTGGATCAGAGCTATAAGGGTCTAAATAAGGAGATCTTTGGTGATGTGGATTCCAAGAGGAAGGAGTGCCAAGAGAAGGAGAGATATTCAAAGCAAAGTCAGATGGAGAAAGAGAATTTGATCAGACAAATCATTGATTGGGAAAATAAATGGTCATCAAGGCCTCAAGCTCCTATGCAGGATCCTCCTTCAAATAGTGCAAGTAACCCTAAATTAGATAAAGGTAAAAAAAAAGGTTAATGGTCTACAAATTAGTGAGCCCAAACCTACAGTAGAGTCATCTTAGGGTATGTATGTATTGGACATAGAGCTAGAAGGAGCTATAAAATTAAAGGATGATATTTCCAAACAATTGGAAAAGGTTGAATTAGATGTTGTTGCTGCAGAAATTAAGAAGAAAAATGCTTTCATTCACTCTAATACAAGTCTAAAGGTATTTAATACTACTACTACTAATACTTAGGGTAGTAGTGGATTAGTTCCTAAGGTGCAAGAAACAAATACTAATATTAATACCATGGGATCTAGTTCACTTTAGGGTATTGCGAATCAGGGCCATGGTTTTGGTACAAGTGGTCAAAATCAAGGAGCTGGTTTTCAGAGGAGATCCATGCATTTGGAGACATATAGACAATTATATTTTGATGTTATTCCAGGCCAGCCAAATGTCATTCCAAATGAAATAAGGGATAACTCCCTAACTTTAGTGGAAATAATGTAATAATTGGTGAGGAGCACTTAAAGGCTTTCTTTGACAAGATTAATGACTATGAAATAACACATGAGGATATTGTTATGAAGTTATTTGTATAATCCTTAGTTGAAGATGCTAGAGATTTGTATCGTAGCCTTGCTAATGGAAGCATTAGTTCATGGGATGAATTTACACAATGCTTTAAGGAACAATATGGTGATTAAGTGAATTCTAGCTATATGTTGAATGAGCTCAATAACATCAAAAAGTTTCAAAATGAAACTGTATATGAATTCAATAGTAGATTCCAGAAGGCCATGCGTAAAATATTCCAAGTGCTAAGGTTAGATGAAAATGTATGTCTTATCACATATTGCAATGCATTGGATAGTAAGATTGCCTATCTTATGAGGGATAAGAACCCTTTTACTTTAAGGGATGCTTTCAAGATGGCAGTAAACATTGAAAGTAATAGAAGGGCATTAGGTAAACTTGGGAAAAGAGATGATGGTAGGTTATGGAAAGACTCTAAGGGTCAATCTAATAGATTTCCCAAGGAAGAAAATAAAAATGATAAATTTGATAAATTAGTATCTGCAATCAAGGAACTAACTACTAAGGTGGATAAAAATGAGAGAGGCGTTCAGAATAACATACAAAAAAATTAGAGGTCTGAGAAACCTTACAAATCGCAGGACATGCCCTATAAAACAAATTGGAAGGATGGTAAACCTCTGTCAGAGGGGCCAAGTAATAAAGGTACTCCTAATCCATTAAAGAGAAATAATGTAGAGAATATTTCTTGGTGTATACCCTACAGTATGTCACATTCTCCTCTTGAATGTGCAGTTGCACAAGATTTGGTAGGATCTGCTAAGAATGAAGATGAGCAGAGTGATCAAGAGGAGGAGGTACCGAAAGTCAATATGTTCATGACATACACTAAATAAGAGAGTAGAGATAATTATACTATAAATTTTGCTAATTCAAATGATGAACATACGCAACTAAGAAGACATAGTGATGAAGAAGTGAGATGTCTCACTGTTTTTGCAATAGCTCAAGCTAGGGGTGCTTATAATTTAAGAAATAGAAAAGTGCGTAAGGATCAGGGAAATCCTGGTTCATTGTTTATAAAGGAAATTTCTACTAAACCCCAATCCAAAACAAGGATAAAATTCAGGTGAAAAGAAAGTATACTCTCATTGTTGTTCAAGGAATAGAAAAATCCAAAGAAAACAAGGGTAAGGCTTCTAGTGGAGGTGTTTTGATTTTTCCTGTTTTTGAAATGAAACATACTCTATCTCAAATGAAGGTGTAAGTACCTTTAGTTGAAATTTTGAAGATGAAGGAGCATAGAGAGGCAACTTTCTCTTTTCTCAAAGATATAACAGATGATATTGTTACTACCACAAAAATTATCAAGAAAAAAGGAGGTGATAAAGAATAGGAGACTCCTAAAATCTATGTAGGGAACATTATTACTCAAGAGCCATCTCAAGTTGATCCTTTTTATGTCATATTGATGGTGAATGACTAATTTATCAAAAATTGTATGATAGATTTTGGTGCAGCATCAAATGTGATGCCTTATGGTGTCATGAAGGAATTGGGCTTAAAAGTTGACAAATCTTTTGGAAGATATTTTTCTATGGACAACTAGGAGGTACATGTGGTAGGAACCTTAAAAGGTATTGAAGTGAAGATTGTTGTTTTTCCTAAGGCTACTTTTATAATGGATGTGGTTGTGGTTGATACACCACCACATTATGGTATGTTACTGTCTAGACAGTGGGAAACAACAGATGGAGGACATTTGCAATTGGACCTATCTTATGCTACTATCCCTATAAATAGGAGTGATGTTAAATTGTATAGGGAACCAAGAGCTCTATTGATAATTGAAAAGATGGATCTTAAGGATCTCAACTATTTTGTTGATGTTGATATGGAAAGTTTTAGAATTGATCAGGATGGCTCTAAAGTTGAAAACCAAGACCCAATTGTGAAGCAGTCGCAGTCACACCAAAATGAGATATGGATGATGTACTTTAATGGTGTATGCTCCAAGGAAGGATCAAGAGCTGGTATTTTTTTTATATCTCCATCAGGTAATACATTTAAATATTACTTCCTCTTAGATTTTGAATGCACAAATAATACTACAGAATATGAGGTATTGTTATTGGGCATAGAGGTTGTCGTAAAGTATGGTGTAAAATTGTTAAGAGTATTCGGGGACTCTGAATTAGTTGTCTCCCAAATTAGATCCCTATATGATGCTAAAATGATAGATTGAAATTGTAAAAGCATGCAGTATGGGATAAAATTGAGTCTTTTTATGCTTTCCAAATAGAATGGATAGAGAGATCTAAAAACATTATGGTTGATTTCTTAGCAAATGTATCCATAAAGAGTAATGATATAACTCTAGTTGGGATCTCTACTATGGAAACCAAGATTAGGCTTGCAATTCTTGATAATGTATACAGTTGGCAAGTTTTTGAGGATGACAACGATATTCTCTGATTCATTCAATATTTGGATGATTATGAAGGCCAAAAAATTGATTGCAATGCTTTAGTTGAAACCATAGATAACAAGCAAACTATTTTTGGGACTAAAGTAGTTCAGTTGCCAACAAATGTTATACCTAAGGGTTTGGTTCAACTTGAGGGAATTTTCAGTGACAATGATGGTCACTTAATAAATCTGATGTCAAAATGGATAGTGTTGAAGAAGTGAATTTAGGGTCAGAGAGTGTCCCTAAAATTGTATACATAGGGAAGAATTTAGCCCCTCACATCATGGAAAATCTAATCAAATTATTAATAAGATAAAAGCATGTTTTTGCTTGGTCTTATGAGGATCTTAAACCCTATAGAGAGGATTTATTTCAGCATGAGATGCCTCTAAAGCCTGATGTCAAACCTTTAAGCAAAAGAAAAGACCTATCAATCCTCTATTAGCATCAAGAATGTAGGAAGAATTGATAAAACTCAAGGAAGCCCAAATAATAAAACCAATCAGACATTCATCATGGGTTTCAAATCTTGTGCTTGTAAGGAAAAAGGATGGAGATATCAGGATTTGTGTTGACTACAGAAACCTTAATGCAGCATCATTTAAGGATAATTATGCCTTGCCTAATATGGAGGCAATGCTACAAAGAGTTACAAGGTGTGACCTTCTATCTATGATGGATGGATTTTCTGGTTACAATCATGTTTTAGTCAAGGAGATAGAGAAATTAAAAAAAACCTTTAATACCCCTTGGGGAACTTATGTTTATGTTAGAATGTTGTTTGGTCTCATGAATGCAGGGGCCACTTTTCAAAGAGCAATGGATGTTTCTTTCAAGGAATTCATAAACATAATTATGGTTGTCTATCAAGATGATCTTACATCATATTCAAAAAGGGATGATGACCATTGCAGGCATTGACTATGATCCTATACATTGGATCCAGATTCACTTATAAAGTATGGTGAACTTTGTAAAAGAAAGGCAATACAGGATAAGCTAGCTCAGGAAAGAGCACAAGAACTCACAAGTCCTGGAGAACACAAAGGAAATAATTTTATAGATTGTACCTGACACAGATATTGATCAAAGTGCACCTATACTTGATCAATTAGTAGTTCTTACCGACACCATCACATCACAAAATGTAGATGTAGACAAGGAAATTGAAGAATGTGCTAAGGAGAAGTGTCTATACAAGCTTACTGAGAAAATCATCCAGGAAGTGGCAGAACAAAAGGTAACACTTTCTAAATTAGTTACTACTATAGAACTGACAATATTAGAAGTAGTAAACTTAATTCAGAAGTTGTGCACATTAGAAACTTTCACTACTGATCATAGTGATAAGTTGGCCAAAATTGATGAAGATCTTAAGGCAAGTACACAAGGTCTCACAATCGATGACAATGCATTCAAGTTGCATTATGAGAAGCTTGTAAAATCTAAATGGTTGAAACATGAGATTCAAGAGGTAGAATCCAAACTCCGAGATGAGGTAACTGAGCTCCAAGAACTACTACTACCCAATCTCACATTACTGCAACAACATATGACTTCGGCAAGAACATTGATTGCCACCTCGGAGATGCCTGTTACAGAGAGCATATATGATATGCACGCCAGACTCACCTTGTAAATAATGACCCTTGAGCACCTCAAAGAGAAATGGGAGAAGCAAATGGAGGACATTCAAAAATCCCATTCCCACATTTTTGACAAATTGTAAGTAGAACACCTTTGTCATTATTTCAAAAAAAGGGGGAAATGATATGATAAAGGGGGGAATAATAGAAAAGGGGAAATGATAAGGTGAAAGGGGGAAATGATAAAAGAGGGAATATATGTACAAAGGAAAATGTATCATGTACATACACTACACTGAGGCATGCACCTAGGGGGAGTCATATTGGCAAGGTAAACATTTTTAATGTACATACTAAATATTTCAGTTTTGCACATATCAGTTTTTGATACTAATGCCAAAGGGAGAGATTGGTAATTCTAAAGGATAATATTTTGTCATTAGTATATAAAGGAAACAATTTTTAAACCGTCAGTAACATGATCACCAAAAGACAAGTTTATAGTGCAACCCGACACAATAGTTCACAGAGGTCACCAAAAAAGCTAAGTGCACTATCACCGACAGACAGTTTACAGTGTAAACTGACAACACACTTTACTGAGAAAAGTGACAGACAATCTACAGAGTAACCCGAAAAGTGGAATTTCTATAGAGACATCACCAAGGAAATACTACAGAACAACCCGAGCACCAGTCTACCAAGAGACAGCTTTAATTCTGAGAAATGTGGATCTGAGTTACACGTGAGATAAAACACTTGAGTTTTATATTTAGCTTTAATCTTATCTTTAAAACCATTTCTTGAGGGAAAAGTAAAGCATGTGTAATTTTTTTAATCAGTCTAACTTATTAAAAACATGCAAACTAGGAGATCAAGGTCAAGTTGTAAACCTTTGATCATAGATTTTTTATTGTAAAGCGTGAAACCTAGATAGGTCAATATATTGTATAAATAGATGTAGAAATCAATCAGACAATGATGATTGTAGCCGCAACAGGCATCTATGGATTGGACAGAGAGTTTCATACAGAAGGACAGAAAAACATGAAATTAGTTATGCAGAACAAGATTCAAGGCTACCAAGCAGCACAGAGGTATTAATCAATCACTATAGGTGAAACACATACATTGTGAACTTAAAGGATCTGTATTCATCAATTCAGGATTGCACACTATCAAGTCAACAAGTATTTTTTACTGCATTCTAACAAGTGTAGCAAATAGAAGAAATCCTTTAAGAAGGTGGATTTAACAATCCTTATGTAAATCTCTTAACCGAGTGCACACTTAACAGTGTTTCTAAATCTCTTAACTGAGTAGACCTAACCAGTCTAAAATTTTACTCCTAACAGGGTAAGATCATCAGAAGTGATCACACTTGTAGCCTTAACTGGCACCTTCCATTCTGCAGATAGTGAAGCTTTGTGGATTTCATCCCCACTGCAATTTTTACCTTCTAATAGGGGTTTTCTACATTACCAATTCTTGTGTCATGTGTACTTACATTTCATGAATGTTTCTATGAATGTTTACATGCAATTAAGTTTATGTTTTGTTATTACACAGTACTAATGGTTAATTGATAAAAAGTTTTAAGGGTACTTATTCACCCTCCCCTCTCAGTACACACCATTCCATTATTCCAACAAAGTGATTCACTTAAACTTTCTTTCACAATTAGGTCTCTTCCTTGTAGACTTACTAATAGGTTTGACTGGGCATAACTTGCATTGCAGATGTCACCTTCAAAAGATAAAGATGCTTTCAGACACCCATTTGAGTTTTATTTAACATATATCAAAATAAAATAGGATTTCTTTGTACAGAAAGGGTCAAATATTGACTATTATAGTGAGACTAGGCCTATTTGAGCTTGATTTTTTGATTTGAGACAAGTGAACAGCCATCCATAACTTTTGAAAAATGCATAATTAGGAAAATATATTTTGTGAGATTGTATATGAGAATATTATGGATGTTTTACCCAGTTTTTATAAAGATCCAACAACTCAAAAAAATGTTATGGGATTTTTACCAAACTGGAAACCTTCATTCCTAAATAAGGTTGTTAGGGAGATTTGTTTTTTACACCATTTAAATGACCTTTTATTTAGGAATAGTAATAATTAAAAATGAGTGGAATCAAATTATATTTACATAAATATAAGTTTCAGATCCATATCATTCCATATGAGGTTATACCATTCAAATTACGAACTGATTTACATAGAGAAAATACACAAAAACTCACTATTATTAAGTCCAATCTTCCCAAGACTAAAACCCTCCATTACAATGATGGATTCGGGATACCTATGCCTCTACTACTTATTTCCCCCCATATTTATTGTTATGTTATTAATTAATTAATATAAATTAATTTGTATTTGTTAATATTAGTTTATATTATTAATTGTTAATCAATTAATATAAGTTAATTAATATTTTATAAATTTATTTATATGAATATAAATTAATTTATATAAGATGTTTAACTAAGGGAATTGATATAAATTAATTTATATAAGTATAAATATGAATTAATTTATTAAAAGGGAACCTTGTAAGTCAATTATGATTTAAGGTTATTTGAACTAATAACATGATTGTGTTATCTAATTGAATTTAATGAGATATCAAATGTGTAGTACATATGCATACTTTATGTCATGGTTGTCTCATCTTGGTTGATGGTTGGAATGGGTAGAGTGTTTTCCTAGTTGGATTTTGTCTTTAAGATTCAGATTATTTTATTGTTTTATATCTTTTTCTCTTTGGGGTTATATTATGGAATGTTCATAACCATTTTGTTATCACGATTGGTTCATATGTTGTCTTGTGTACATCTGTGAGTTATGTTATAGATTCTTGTGAGTCTTGATCAGTATGTTATTTGACCATGGGAGGTGATGACCATTATTG
>MU224250.1:224419-254277 GCA_018584345.1 Thuja plicata | reverse complement strand
TGAATCGAATTTATTCGATTACATGTAATATAAATATTATGTATTGGATCGACTTTAATTATGGTTGATACCATATGTTACGATAACTATCATTGATAGTTATACGTGACCCTTGCTAATGAAATTGACTATAGTCGATACCGATCATATAATGGTAAATGTGTTACGATAACTATTGGCTGATATTTATACGTAACACATCATATATTAGAGATTTTTTATGATAATTATCGACCGATAGTTATATGTAACACACGATGTATATTGTATATGCCACGGTTTATATAAAATAATAATTACGTTAATGAAAGGGTATGTCTATGTAGGACATGACCCTACATGGCTTAAGCCATGTACGGTCATGTATCTACATAGACATAACCCTTATATCATATATAAATGCAATTGTATGTGGCTATGGAATAATATCAATTATAGTGTGCATGTTATTACCATGGCAACATACGAAAGACATATCTCGGCAATTATAATTCAGCATAAGAAATATATATGTCTACTCAAGATAATATTTTGTGAACAACACAAATAAAGAAAATTTAATCTTCTCAAATAAATATTTCTATTCCTTAACATGGTATTAGAGCCTCTCTAGAGAAGAATCAATATAAGTTAAATTCTGAATTATATCAGACTGGTTGTTAGAATATAAAGAAGAAAGTAATAATGGCCAACAACATTAAAGTGGAGGACAGACTTGAAGGCGTTGCAAAAAAAATTTCATGGAAGATACGAATCTTAACATTGCTTCAATAACTCAAGTTAGATTTCTATGTTGAGGAGGATCTAAAGATGTCGGAAGATGAACCTAATAAATCAGCCTAGAAAAGGCATAACAACAAAGCTAAGAAAATCATAATTGATGTTGTTAAAGATCATATTCTTCCCTCCATAGAAAGGCTAAAAAATGCTTATGAAGTATTCAAAACCATTCAAGAGACATATGAGATTAGTAATCAAGTAGATTACTTACACTCAAACAACAACTCTTGAATTTAAAATTGAACAAAGGGGAAACCATCACATCCTACTTCCTAAGAATTTCCGAATTAAAGGACCAACTCTCTACTATTGAAAACAATGTTGATGATATGGAGTTAACATTAATATCTATTAGAGGATTACCTATCTCATGGGAATCCTTTATTCAATGTATAATTGGATGCCCCTCTCTACCTAAGTACGATCAACTAAATAATGATTGCACTCAAGAGGAATCTCGATTAATCTCAAGAGAGATCAGGCCAAACAAAGGAGGAGAGATTCAAGAAATACATACCCATTCAAATTTCAAAATCAATAAAAGGAATTTAAAGCATAAGGGAAACTATAGAAAAAATCACAAAACTAGAGATTTCACCAAAGTACAGTGCTATAAATGTGATAAATTTGGACATACACACAGGTTTTGTCCAAAAAGAAAGAAAGTCCAAACAACAATAGTCGAAGTGAAAGAAGCAAAAGCATCTCTATTCTTCTTGGATTTGTTAAGTGAAGTGAACTCAAACAAAAATAATTGGATAATTGATAGCAGAGCATCGTGGCATATAACTGGATTCATAGATCAATTTGAAACCCTAGAAGAACACTCCTCTGAAGATGTCACAATTGGAGACAACTCCACCTATCCAGCGAAAGGAATTGGGACTTGCTTAATCAAATTAAAAATAGGGGTAACCTTACAGTTGAAAGATGTTCTCTTTGTACCAGGTATAAAAAGGAACTTGGTCTTTATTTCAGGCCTAGCCGATCAAGGCTATTGAGTCACATTTCAAGAAGATAAAGTGCTAATATGGCCTAAAAACACTAACATTAAAAATGCTATTTCTATAGGGTATAGGGATGGAAGCCTATACAAATTATGTAATAGTCACAAATTAGCTCTATGTCATGAAGTATCAAACTATAATGAACTATGGCATAGAAGATTAGGACATCTTGGATTTATCACTCTACCTTCCATAAATAAAATCACTACAGGTATACCTAATCTAAAATCAAATCATAGTCATACATGTAAAGGATGTGCTCTAGGAAAAAATACCAAAATGTCCTTCCCTCCCAGTGAACATAAAACCAAAGTTGTATTAGAACTCATTCACATGGATTTTTGTGGACCTATGTCAACTCTCTCACTAGGAGGATTTTCGTAATATGTGATTTTCATTGACGATTACTCTAGAAAAACCTAGATCTATTTTCTTAAACTCAAAGAATCAAATGAATTATTGCTAAAATTCAAAGAATTTAAAGCATTAGTAGAAAAGAAAACTGGGAAGAAAATAAAAACTCTAAGATCAGACAATGAGGGTGAATATATCTCTAAAAACTTTAAATAATTATGCATTTATGTTGGGATTAAGAGGGAGTATATAGTACCTTATACCCTCAACAAAATGGAGTAGTAGAAAGAAAAAATAGAACTGTTATTGAAGCTGCCAAGGCTATGATGCATGATCAAAATCTTCATACCTCATTTTGGGCTAAAGCATATAATATTGTAGTATACATCCAAAATAGGTGTCCTCGCTCAATCCTAGAAAACATTACACTTGAAGAAGCCTTTATAGGGAAGAAACCAGATCTAATTCATTTAAGAATTTTTGGTTGTCATGTGTATGTTCACATTCCTAAAGAGAAAAGAACCAAACTAGAACCCTCTAGAAAGAAAGGAAAATTTGTTGGTTACAGTGAAACTGCTAAAGGATACAGGGTACCAGGACAAAAATCCATTGACATTAGTAGAGATATCAAATTTGAAGAAGATAGTACCCTTAAACTCTCTACACTTACAGAAGATGGATCAAATGAAAATCAGAGGGAGAATATCATAGAAAATGATGAAGATCACACAATTGAGAGTCAGAGGGAGAATACCTTAGAAGATGATGGAAACTACAGAGAAAACATAAAAGAAAACGATGAACTCCCTTCATCTAACCTTGAAGATGTTTAATTTCTTAATAATAAGAAAAGGCCACTATGGGAAAGAAAATTTATTGAAGAAAATAATGTTGAACCAGATGAAATATTTAGAGAAAGTAAGAGAACAAGAAATCAGAAATGTTATCTTGCACTTATGGTTGAGCTTACAAAGTTTGAACCATCTAATGTTAAAGAGGCCTTAACATGACAAGCCTGGAAAGATGAAAGGATCGAAGAATATCAATCTATTGTAAAAAAATGATGTTTGGGAGGTAGTACCAAGACCTAAAGGGAAATCAGTTGTCTCTTCAAAATGGTTATTCAAAATCAAATATGCTTCAGATGGTAGTATTGAAAAACATAAAGCCATATTTGTTGCCAGGGGTTTTTCTCAAAAGGCCAGAATTGACTACAAAGAAACCTTTGCTCTAGTTTCTTGATATACTTCTATGAGAACTATTATCCTCATTGCAGCATCTAAAGGGTGGAAGATACATAAAATGGATGTAAATACAACATTTCTAAATGGTTTTATTGAAGAAGAAGTATACATAGAACAACCAGAAGGCTTCACCACTCATGACAGAAATAGTTATGTTTGCAAATTAAAGAAAGCTCTCTACGGCCTTAAGCAAGCTCTCAGGGCTTGGTATGAATGAATAGACAGATATCTCTCCAAGTTAGGGTACTCTAAAAATAAAGTTGATCCTAACATATACTTCAAAATATCCAAAGGTTAAATGGTAATTCTTGTTCTTTATGTTGATGATTTATTAATAACAGGAGAAGATCATCTCATTGCTAAATGCAAACAAGATCTCATAGACAAATTTGATATGAAGGATCTATGTCTGTTACACTACTTTCTAGGTTTAGAATTATTACAGAAGGAAAACTATATTTTCTTAAATCAAGGAAAATACACCATGGATATATTAACCAGATTTGGAATGATGGATTGTAAACCATTAACCACTCCAATGGAAACAAATATTCATAAGCTCAAAGATGAAGCCGCAGGTTCAGAACCTACAGATCCTACATATTATAGATAATTAATTGGATCACTTATGTACTTGGTAAATACTCGTCCTGATATCTTCTATCCTACAAATGTATTAATTAATTTCATGTGCAAACCAAATGAGATCCATATAATATTTGCTAAACATATTCTAAGATACTTATGTGGTACAATTGGATTTGGCCTAAAATACGAGAATGTTGAGATACAACTCCAAGGTTTTTATGACCCTGACTAGGCTGGAAATTCAATCGATCATAAAAGCACTACATGATGTTTCTTTAGTCTTGGATCAGAAATGATTGCTTGGTTCAGTAGGAAATAATCAGTGGTTTCTCAAAGTTCTACAGAAGAAGAATATATGGTTGATTCAATGGGAGCTCGAGAAGCAGTATGGTTAAGGAAGTTACTATTTGGATTGTTCAGCAAGTCTCTAAAGCCCACAGTAATTTATTGTGACAATCAAAGTTGCATTAAAATTTTAGTTAATACAGTCTTTCACAATCATTCCAAGCACATAAAAATTCCTTACCACTACATAAGAGACATAGTAGACAGAGATAATATCAAATTGATCTACATCAGTACTAAAGAACAAAATGCTGACATCTTTACCAAGCCTCTTGCAAAGTTGAAAATCGAGTACTTTAGGAAGAAACTTGGTATGATTAAGTTGTGATTAAAATTCAAAGATTAAATCTCATTCATATGTAAATTGATGTACTCATGAATAAATATAAATAAAATATTGCAATATTGTGTTTTTGAAAGGTGGCGATCTTTCATGTGTGTTAGGTCACTATTGTAAGGTGACGACCTGACCAATAGTTTGACCCAGTTTCAAGAGTCACTATATTAAGTTTCTATCCTAACACTAAATCCTTGGAAGTTATCATTTAATCCAATTCTGAATTGAGTCGGGGATTATGATACATGTACCTCAAGTTATTGATCTAGAATGCGCCAGATATCTTGACACTAATAATTATCACTAAATCCAGTTCTAAATTGAGTCAGGGATTGTGATAACTCTTCTATCACGATTGAGTACATTAAACTTATGTCCTGGACTGTGTCAGTTATCCTAATGTGAAGTTATATTGTGATTAAGTGTTATCACTAAAATCCAGTTCCAAATTGAGTCGAGGATTACGATAACACTCACATCATGATATTCTCCCATTTAGATATCATGATTCTGATCAATCCTCTCTTGCTAAGAGGGAGTGTTAAATTATAGCTTCGATCTGATTGATTCATCAATATACACATACATATATTTAGTGTGTGTGTATATATATATATATATATATATATATATATATATATATTTGAATGAAATTATATTGATCTGATTCGATATTCTTATGTTAGAATGAATCGAATTTAGTCGATTCCACTTAATATAAATAATATATATTGGATCAAATTTAATTATGGTTCATACCATATGTTATGATAACTATCATTTATAGTTATACGTAACCCTTTCTAATGAAATCAACTATATTCGATACCGATCATATAGTGGTAAATGTGTTAGAATAACTATCAGCTGATAGTTATTTGTAACACATCATATATTAGAGATGTGTTACAATAACTATCGACTGATAGTTATTTTTATACACCAAATTTTCACCCTATTAAACTCATAAGTTTAATGATCTGGTATAACATGGGAATCACTTCCAGGTTGTGGGACCTTTGCTAACTAAAGTGAAACCCCTAGATTCTAGGTCAATTTCTCTTGGATAATCACCTATTTTTCTCTTTAAACTTGAAAAGTAAACTTGGGAGGAAAAGGGATAGAAGGAGAACTGAAAAACAATAAAGAAAAACTTAATCTAAAAGGTGATACACCAAAAGTGACATGAATCACCACACAATGACTAAGCATTAGCATGAAATCTTTGAGTCAAGACAAGCACAGCTTCCTAAATAGGCTTGAAAAAAGTGTTTCATAGAGAGGTCTGAGATGAAAATAGACTATTTAGGGAAAGAAAAGATTTCACAAAAATAGATTTTTCAAGGAATAGACACTGACTTGACCTACAAATGAACATTCACTCCATAAACTAGGCACAAAAATGAGACAAAATGACAGGGGATGAAAAAAATCCACAAGATCATCTATATCAATCATCTACAATAGTGCACAGAGATGCAAAAAGAAAGAGGGCTCAAAACTCCAAGACTTCTCCAATATTAGTCACTATATTATGCTTCAATAAGAGAAATACAGACAAGAAAACCCAGGGACAAAGAATAAGTCACAAAGATTCTTTGCATAATCTGAATCTCAATGAGAAATTACAAACACATGAAAACCTGGGGGCAGAGAGAATGCCACAGAAAATCTTGCATAAGCTCAGAAAAACTAGCTACAAAAGCTCCTAAAAACACATATATACAACCTCCTCCACCACACAGGCTAATCTAATCTTTGAGTCAATCCATTTGATCAGAGAAAATTGCTTGGATGTTAAATCAGCCCTTGTCATCGAAATTGCAGGCCTCACTTGACCAGGAAGGACACATGTCATCATGTGGCAATGGCTTGAACATTAACAATCTTCATCTTGGCCATCAAGGGAAAGTGCTGACCGTATGATTCAGATCAACTTAACTGTAGATTAACCAACCAGAGACCTTAAAGAAAGGTGACCCCACTGTCCACGTGGCACAACAGTGTAATGCCTTGAAGAAAATATATGCTTGATCTAGTGATTGAGGATTTGCGACGACCATCGATCTGATTTGTCTGACCCTTGTCTTAGCTCATCTTTAACCCTCGGGTACTAAATTCCTTTTTATCTCCAAGTCGTTGAATACTTTCTTTAACTTTGAGTTTATTTGGAGATCAGGAGACAACTGTAAGATCAAAACTACATTGACAGTCTGTGATAAATCTTTGAATCCTTTGGCTGACTTTGACTTTATCTAGCAGCTTAGCGCCAATCGTAGATCCTTTTACTGATCAGCAGCCCATACTTTATCCTTGCAAACTCTGAACTAAACTTGTCTTACCTGCCTTGACCATGATTCAATCTAGAGATTCAGCAACCAAGGCAATCTCCATATCTCTGAATGAATTCTTAACCCCTGATTTTATTCTGAGATTACGCGACATCCACAGGATTAGAACATGATCAATGATCTGCGCAGAATCTCTAAATGGAACTCAACCAGGCTTGATCTTGACTCAAGTTCATCTGGAGATTTGGAGATAAACTGAATCACTGAGTTGTTGAATCCTTTCTTGACCCTTGAATTTATTCTAATATTAAGCGACAATCACACGATTAGAACTTGATCAATGGCATGCACATAATCCTTGAATGAAAAATTGACTTTGACTTTATCTAGAGATCTAGTACCAGTTGCACATCTTAAATGAGATCAATGATCCTTGCCAAGTCTATGAATTATTTTCTTAACCTCAAATCTATCCAGAGATTCAATGATAAAGGTAAAGTACAAACCCTACCTTAACCTGAGTCAGATTACAAGATTTGGAGATAAAGCTATCTCTGAATCTCCTCTTGACTCTGCGTTTATCACGAGATCTAGCGACAACCATAAGATCTGATTTGGATTGATGGTCTGCACATAATCTCCAAATCATAAGAGCATATTCTTTTCCTTTACGATATTGGGAGATAAATGTCGTGCCAAGTCTTGACCACGTCGCTAGATCACTGAATGTTAGTGACTAACCGCCGGGTATTAGGAGATTAGGAGATAAGAGACAAGGCAATAAAGCACATGAAAAAAATAAGAACTTAAGTGGCACAAAAAGTAACAAGGAATTAGAAAGGGCCACCATAGAGCTAGGGTTTAAGAGCCTTCCTTAGGGTTTTCAAGACATGAAGAGTTCAAACTAGGCCTAAAAATATGTAGAGAACAAGGCAAAGACCAGAAACTTGATAGAAACCATACAAGTTGGTCTCTGCCCTTGTGGGAGCCTCATTTTCTCTACTTGTAGCCAAAATTGGATAGGATGGGAAATTTGGGTAACAGTTATACGTAACACACGATGTATATTGTATATGCCATGATCTATATAAATCAATAATTACATTAATGAAAGGGTATGTCTACATAGGACATGACCCTACATGGCTTAAGCCACGTACGGTCATGTCTCTACATAGACATAACCCTTATATCATATATAAATGCAATCGTATGTGGCTGTGGAATAATATCAATTATAGTGTGCATGTTATTACCACAGCAACATACGAAAGACATATCTCTGCAATTATAATTCAGAATAAGAAATATATATGTCCACTTAAGATAATATTTTGTGAACAACACAAATAAAGAACAATGAATCTTCTCTAATAAAGATCTCTATTCCTTAATAGTTCTATGATATCAAAGATTATTATATTAATAATTTTTTATGAACATTGATTTTTTTATATAAGACTATGTAAATTTGGTATTTGATTTATTGAGATGTCCATTATGGGGTGGACAATTTAGATCCTTGTATAGGATGATATTTCTTTAATATGCTCCAGCACTATCCTTTGGTGATTTTCATGACTAATGATTTATGAGAATTATTTTATGGTTTTAGTTTTGTCTTTTGTTGGTTTCTTTTGGTTGGAGCATTAGGGCAGGTTATCTAGAAACATAGAATGGAAGTGGCTTACAATGAGTGTCGTGGTGCTCAAGTGGCTTCCAAGATCACTCATTGTAAGTAGCTTGATAAAGTGGTAACTTAATAAATTTATTGAGAGAAAACATTAATAAGATAATTGTGTTCCTCTCCCATTTCTTGAGCATTAGTATGGGTTAGGATGGAGTGTAAGAAGATGCTTGCTCATCCAGTGAGACGTCATGATTTTACATAGTTATTTTTCCTTGTCTGTACGAAATGATTACTGATACCGCATATGGTCACTTGGGCGCTAGGGTCCAGAGAGGCTGCCAAGACGAGGTCCAAGGGTTAGACGTATGTGATGACACTTCCCTATATGTTCTCTAGGTTCCTACATTGCAATTGGTACACCTAATTTGTGTCATGATCATTTTTACTTGTTAAGCTTATAACCATTTATTACCATTTTACATGTGTACCTTTGCATTAGTCTAGCTTGTTTGGTTGTTTCTTTGAGTGAGGTATGGTTTTTATTTCCTTGGCACGGTAGAGTGGGCCTCTGGGTTCCACATGGTCGGGTGGTAGTGATTCTTTTTACCATTGAGATTCGATGTCATGTTCATATGCTTGGTTGATCCTTGTTGTTTATGTTATGTTCATTGCTTGGAGATTGTTTATTGTCATCATGAGATGTTATTATGTATTCTATGTATTGACTTGAGACATCTATTCATGAGATGTTATGTATTGCATTATGACTTGATTCATTATTATTATTATTCTCGCGACATGTACAGTGAAATATGTCTTATTGGGTATGACATGATGTACCATTGTATCTTATTGATTGTACCTTTACTTAATATGACAAGTGTATCTCTATTTCTTGTGTGTGATGTATATGTTAGTTTCCTTATTGATATGTGTTATTTTCATTGTGACTAATTAAAGAATTAGAAATATTTCATTTGGATTTTAAAATTAATGTAAGATATATTATGTGATTATGTTATGGTCATTCTTAGTAGTTTGTTTAATGTAATTAAAAGTAACTACATCTTGGAACTCTTGGGATAATTAACTAGTTTTATGAACATTAGTATAATGTCTTATCATAAGTTAATAATGTTAGTTGCACTTATGTTGTACTTGCTTCCGCATTTGTGTTGTTGAATGTTAATTTGTATTGTTTATGTATGTTTAACATTTAAGAATTAAAAAATTAGTGCACCAATTTAGTGAAAGTTAGGTTAATTTCTCACGGGTTCCAGGGCGGGATGTTACAAGAAATCTCATCGCCAAAAGAAAGAGATGCATTGCATGAAATTTAGAAGAAAGGAAGAGAAAATAAATGCTCAAATCTTGAGAGGAGATTTTTTGAATCCACACTCTAATACAATGTTAAATTTTACAACACGAGTACCTGCAAGACCAAACAACGAACAAAGAACATCTTCCACAAACAAGAGAAGCAAGAAGGATTTGTTCTATTTTACAAATATAAAGATTAAAGAATAAATATATAATGCATAATAAATTGATTTATAGAAATCAAGAAGCCCTAGAAAATGGGAAAGAAAAAAAAAAGCTAACTAAAGCTCAATTAAGTGAACTTAAGCTAAAAAAAAGTATACAAGCATGTGCAAAATATGCATGCTCTAACATCAACATACACTTTTTAGGATTAAGTCAAACATTTTATTCTCTTTACCTTTGGAAATGTGCTACAAGTTTATCATGTGTTTTTCTTTAGTTTTTGACTTGTTTAACAAATAATCTACATACAATTTAATACTATTATGAATCATTTAATAAAATGTTACTATCATTTCTTATTGCTAGGTCGATCAAAATTCTTTACAAAAAAGCATTAACATGATAATAATGATCCCTAATAATTTTTCAAATTTGTTTTATTTTGGTATTTGGGTATAATTAGGATTTGACTGTAGCTATAAAAACCATCCATGAGTAACAATATTTCACATCTAAGTCAATGAGATCAATTATTATTTCAATGTTAAAGTTAATCCAGAAAATCATACCTTCAATAAGCCTTGATATGATTGCATAGGTTTGTGTATATACTATTATGTTTAAGGTTTCTTTCTGACAAGGATATATTCAATATCTAATTTTAATAGTCAATTGTTGAATGAAGCAAACCTCTAAAATATTATGCAACTCTTTTATAACAAGGATGGGTATTTTGGGATGCATTTTTCTGAGCATTTGTTTTACTAGCTTGTCATCAAGATGCACCACAAGATGATGAACCACTAGTAATAAGTCTAGCCCAAGTATATTATCATATGACCAAATATTTATATATTTGGAGACGCCTTGAGTGAAAAGGTGATCATTTATTTTCCCTTTGGCTTCAAAGTTGTTGCAATGTGTGTAATCTTCTAATTTTACTCCATATTTTAGGGCTGAGCTCCATGGATTATTCAACCAATAATGTGGATATATCTTGTAATTGTAGAGTTGTAAAAGGAAGTTTCAATTCCTCATCTATCAAAAATTTATTAATATTTTCATTGAGAGACATATTTATATTCTTGGTTTTCATCTAATGGTTCCTTGGAGAAGTTTTCATTAGCATCTTTAAAAAAAAATTAATCTTTAATTTTTTATTACTAAGTAAATCTTCGTTCTCCCCAAAATATTTTACATATCAAGCTTTTTTTTATGATCCAGAGCCTTTTTATGATCTCCTAGTGGAATCCAACTTCGAAGTTTCATGAATTCTACAATACCTATATTGTTATGAAATGTATCTGGGAATATTGCATCTTGCTAGTCCTAATTGATAAGGTTTGGATACTTAATCTTAAGGTCAATAAGAAATATCTTATAAAAAAAAGGTTAGTATTGGCTATATTTTTGTAAGATAACATTGGTTTAATGTGTTCAATGTTAGAGGAATCATTCCCAAAAAATATTAAGGTAATCATTTGCATTACTAGATTGCACATTTAAAAGGCATGTATCTCAACCTTTAAGTTGTTTTATTGTTTTGCAAATATATGGGGTCAATATTATTTGTTCATAAATTTTTGGAATTCTTCCCTTTATGGTTCATGTTCTTGCACATTCAAAGAGCTATAGGATATTATTCTTGAAATTGGATACACATATTTCATCATTATAAAGCCAAGAGTTATTTGAACTTTTAATCTCTTCATTGATGAGGAAACCATGTTGCATGAAGGTAATGGATCTATATTATAGTGTTATTTGTGTTCTTCTTAGCCTCATATCAAGTCATCCATGAGACCATGGAGAAGGAGGTGGCTTTCCTATATGATAATGTGCAATAGGAAAAGGGAAGTAATGCAAAGAGGTAGTTCACTTCTCCTTTTCAAAGTTGCACATTTGGAAGGAAGATGTCCCAATAGGCTAGCAAGGTCCCCAAGTGTTGAATGGGTCAATGATCCTTCACTAAATATTTAAAATTGAATTAGGAAATGATAATGAGATAAGACATGCATATTAGGGAAGGCATATATGCACCTAGAATCAAAATAGGAGATATGCTACTTCAGATCTAAATACTGGAAAAACGGGATCCCAAAAATACCTATAACGGCAGCTTGGAGCTTGTGAACTGTAATCTACCTCTAGAATAAATTTTATCCTATTCTGGGAGGTACAGAACATGTGAATCATTATGTACTTGGGAAGAAAATGTTTCAAACGTTATGTACCCAGGAATAGAATGTTGAAACGTTATATTCCCTAGGCTTTTGCTTCAAATTTTCAGGGATGCTCCAACAACTCTTGGCCTGTCCAAAAATAATTGGTAGCTATGTAACCTATTATTGCACATAGAAAATGGGGAATACGGTTGAATAAAGGGTTTTTCCTCAGCCAAAATCATGTTTAGGAATCAAACTTGAAATGAAATAAAATAAATAAAAGTGTGTTGTCATGTAGCAGAGGCTAAATCTAAGAAATGAAGCATATTATACCTTGGCAACGCAAATGCTTCTTTATATGTGATCAAATATGTTGATGCAATAGCTTTGAATTAACACAAAAACCCAAAAGGAAATCATGAAAGACAAAACCTCTTGTAATGGATGTTGGAATTCACCATAATGTTTGATTTAAGAGAAAAGAAGACTTGGATGGATGTAGATGAATGTGTATCTCCTTCCTTGATATAAAAATCCTTTACTTGGCCTCCAAATGAGGGAAAGAAGTTAGATCTATGGATGGAAACACCTCGAATACTTGAGAAGAATGATAGATCTTGAATGCTTGGACTTGGTTACTTGATAGTTAATAAAATTTATTTTCTTCCTCGCACTTGAATGCTTGATTACTTGGTAATAATCTTGGATGTCAAAATGAGGAGAGATAGGGTTTTTATATACCTCTCAAAAAAAATTAGAGGTTAAAACTCAAGCAGGTCGACCACGGGACCAAATTTCCCACTAAAACCCTAACATAGAGCTCCAGGACAAATTTGGGCCAAAAAGAGCAAGGAAAGAATGTTTGAAATGTTATGTGCCTAGGAAAATGGTCTAAAATTTGGACTAGGTGTTAGGAAATGGGGTAGATGTGGGATAATTAGGTACAACTAATTTCAAGGTTGGGACAAAACACAAAGGCCACAAATAGTGATATAGGGCCTAGGCGATGAAATGAATAATGGGATTGGAGGAAAAATAGAGGAACAAACTTAGAAATAAGGGCTGACCTCTATTTCAAGCACGATTGAAGGGCTAGAGGACCCATAGTTTAATTTAGGTGTCCATTAAGTGTCATATAAGGTCCTACTATTTTATTTATAAAAAAAACACTAAGGTGGGTGCAAAATAGTCCTTAAATTGTACACTAATTAGGTGCTTGCAATTTAGGATAGTACAAAGAGTTATCTTGTATTTCATATTATTTTTAACTTTTGTCAATAATCTTGATGATGGTCATGGGAAGGGGGTGGATGTGAATGGAAGATCACTATTATCTAGGTAAGATAATGAGATAATAAATATAAATACAAAAGATACCTCATGACATGTGCTTGAGAATTATAGGCATCTTTTTAGAAGATTCTAAAACATTATCATGGACTTGGTCATCCAACTTCACTAGAGGACAAAACCAATCAATTATAAGATAAAATAACAACTCCCCAAATATAAAAGAGATTTCCAAATTCTTATACATTATCATAAATATTCTATTTTAGAAACATCTCACAATATCATAGAAGCTTCTTGCACTACCACAAATAGCTATAGATTCCATTCCACTTCATGTCATGTGTCCACTAATATCTTAAAACACTTCATCTCACATTTTTGCCTTGCACACATTAAGACACTAGATAATACTATTTAATTATAAACACCACTAAGCTCATGTGGCCATCCAAGTTGGACCTCTCCATGGTCCTTGGAGATACATACACGCAATTAACTAATGGTTAAATAATTTACATAAAAAATAAAATTCTTAGGATTACAAATATCACTCTTAGTTCTAACACTTTCATGCATGATCAAAATCATCTTATCAAAATATTTATATTACATAAGCATTTAAGCTATTTTTTTTATATTTGAGAGTGATATATTTAATCATGTGGTTGAGTTAGTATCTACGCATTGTTTGATATGGGTGAAGTTATTGTCCTACCTATGCACAAGACGTAGATCACAAGAATATTTTTATGTGGGAAAAAACTAAGAACATCTAGGAAAACTAAAAAATTATATTCTTAAAATTCCTAGAGATAGGTATATGAGCGCAAACAAGATCTATGCATCAAATCAAGTCCACAACTGTGGGATTGAATCCACAGTCACAAAAGTCATAGGAAAATCATTCACTAGGCCTAAGTATTTATTTGAGCATCATTGGTATTCCCATATTATTGATGAATCAATAGCTAACCTCTATTATTATTTTTTGGCTATGTTTTATTTGTTTACATCTTTGCAATATTTAATCTAGAATATGTTTTAAATATTTGAGGATTTTCATCAATTTACTTTAGACTTATATATAAAAGAAATTTTATTATCTCTTGGATTGGAAAAGGATTGCTACATTTTCTTTTTCATCTTTAGAAACCATCTCGCTCCAAAAATATTCAACAAATTTTTCATCAAAGAAATCCTATGACGCACCACAATCATTTGGTATGTTTCTTTCATATTATAATGTGGAATTTGAATATTATTGCTCATTTAGTTTTATGCTTGTTTTGAGGAGAGTGCCTTGATACATTCACATATTTCATAATTGTGTATTTTTTAATAAAGTTGAGCCCCTTACCTTATGCCACTTATTTATTCATTATACACATTCTAAAACACTTATTTATTACCTTATTTATGTGCACATGGAACACGATACATTCTCATTATTTGTACACTCATCAAATTTTCCTCTACATACATTTTCATGTACTTATTACCCACCTTGATGTGTCCCCTTTCTATGTCTACTGTCACTTTCGTGGTCATGGGATTGATCTCCTAGTCATGAACTTGACCCTTTCAAATTAGATTATGGTCAACTCTTGTCAAAGGTTAACTAAACACAAATTTGTGTGGTTTATTTCTATGTCCTTGTATCTAAAGGTATATGATGCATTCATTTTAGGCATCAAGGGACATTATATACAATTGTCTCTCCTTTAAGCATACATTTCATATAATTTATTTTGTGATGCTTTAATTGGTGGACTAAAATAAGTCTATATTTCTATAATCATCCTACGAGCATGTGCATAAATAAGGAGAGTTGCATTTGATTGTTTACTCAAGTGTTATGGGAGTTAATCTAGGAAAATGTCCTCTTGCAACACAAGATAATCATCCATTGCTATTGTTAAATATTGTCACTCCCCATATATTAAAAAAGAAAAAAAAATCAAATCAAGCTAAGCAAAAGGTAGGTTTATGGATATTACTAGATCAAGTTTGTAGGTGTCTTGATCCTTGAATATAACCTTTCACAAATTAAACAAAATATTATGTTCTCCAAGCAAATCATAGAATATAATATTTGACTCTAATCCTAAAGCATTTCATATTTCAATGTCATATAAGGATTGCACTCATTCTTCAATTAGAAAGTTAAATATCTTAATTTGTGTTAAGATTGATTGTTGTAAAATACATTGACCTAGAACTCATTATAGAATTTATCTAAATTAGTTATGTTCAATAATAAAATCTTATTAGATTATATTAAAAATATACATATGATGTAATTGTTAAATTGTATTGTTGTGATTCTTGACATCAAGGTTCAAACCTTGCTAGAGTGTTATGGATAAGCATTTATGTTGGAGATGAGGTCCCTATCGGTGACCTCACCAATACATAGCTTAGAGTCAAAAGTATTTAACCCTCTCCCCAAAAAAATAGAGAGAAAGAATGACCTTCATATCTAAAAGCAAAACAACCACGCAAAAAAAAAATCACATATTTTATTATAAAACATATGTATAATTGGTCAGCAGGCTTAGCTAAAAGCACCTTGTAGTTTAGATATATGCTAGATAAAGACAAAATACCAACATCTATAAATTCTAACTTATTTCCATATACATACATACATATATAAACACTAGCGAAATATCCATAATATTATAATTAAAATTAAAATTGACCTAAATCAAACCCAACCCAATTATTATCCTCGGATTAAACCCATTGTCCTTACCTAAATTTAGCATTTTCTCACATAGATGAATGACATTATCTAAAAGCAAAACAATCACACAAAAAATAAATCATATATTTTCATATAAAAAATATGTCTAAATGGTGAGTGTTCTTAAGCTAGAAGCATCTCATACTTTAGATATATACTATATAAAGACAAAAGACTGACATCTATATATTCTAACTTACTTCTATATATATAACCACCACCAAAATATGAATACTATTAAAATTAAAATTAAAATTAAAATTAACCTAAATCAAACCCAACAAAATTATTTTCACGAGAGTTAACGCGTTGCGCTTACCTCAAGTGGCATTTTCTCACATAAAATATGACAATAAGCAAGCCATCAAACTTCCTTAACAAAACGATTCTCTGTTAGTTTAATTTTTGTTGTGTTGGAAATGTGAAGGCTGTCCATGTGATTTTCTAGAAGTAGTTGTCCGGAGTGAGGCAAGTTAGTTAATGCCCCCTCCCCCCTATATAAGCCACGCCCTCCCACCAACATTATTTAACTAATTTTCTAAGGTTTGAACGTTAATAATCAAGCCTAACAATCACTCATCTAGAATCTGACACGTGGACCCATAATGCATATGTCATCTCTTACCTTGCCCAAGAGGATAAGAATGACATTGGAAAAGCATCTAGTACATTTATGTCAATTCCTCACAACGGAATCACCCTATTGGAGGGCCAACTATAGTCCAAATTCATTGCATTTTAAGATAATTATTATCTCCAACCCATTACACACAATCTAGCTGTAACTTCATGATTGGAAAAGTTTTTTTTTTCCCTCGGTTAGTGAAATATGTACATGTTGTCATGAACACAAGTGGGCTTGTGCTTGTCTAGTCATATCCTAGAAGGGACACCTCTTCCAAACACTAGAAATCAAATCATCCTTTTTGCATTATATGTTGTGGTGGCCTTGATGAGGGGGATTGTCTAAATGAGGTTCATCTCCATTACAAATCTCCAAGAGATGCCAAAGAGATGGGCTTTGCCATCATTTGATGTGACTAGATAACTTTTTGTGTAATGTCCTTTTCTCTAGATGGCTTTTGGGTTATTTGAGAACAACTTTCATGCCTTGGAGAAGAAATTCTTACATTCAACAAGCAAGCCGACTTCATTCTTTACATGACTTGGATTATAATGGACACACGGCCAAGAAACTTTAGAGGAGACCAACCGTACAATGATGGTCCCAATGTTGAATCATATACACAATGGTTTAATTAATTGATTTTGGGCTATGTGGTACAGGTTGGCAAGAGGGGTTGACTACAAGGATGATTTTAGTGGTTTGGTTTTTCAGGTACCTCCTTCCATGTTGGAGCACTACTCAATTTTTGTCACATCTCTCTATTTTAACTTCTAGTTCATGTGTTGTAATGCTTTGGTTAGGTCTATCAATAATTTGATGGTTGAGGGTGGAAATGTTTTTTTTATTTTTTTATTTTTAATTTTGGATTTAGTTTTGGTTAGAGTTTTTTTTATTTTTTTATTTTGGATTTAGTTTTGGTTAGAGTATTTTTTAATTTTTAATGTTGAAAGTATTTTTTTGTAAAAGAGATGAGCTATTTTGAACAATAAACAATTGATTCGGTAACTCGTAACAAAGCAAGACGATTCAATTGATGTTATTCATAAGTAAAGAAAAATTATGAAGGTCAATTGTTTACCTAGCCGTTAAGGCAGAGCTAGTTGTAGAGACATTACCTAGACTAGCAGACGAATTTTTATCATACAGATAGATCTGTCATTGGATCCAAAATGAATATGTAATTATGAATAAAAATGTTATGGCTGTACCAAAAAAAACGCACCTCTAAATCCAAAAAATAGCATCGTAACAAGGTTTGGAGGAAAAAGCAAATTTGGACGCAAGAAAAGCTATTTCTTATCTTATGAGTGATTCTTGCAATACATATAACAATTACTAGCCTCAAAATCTACATCGAGAACGCTTGCTCTTCTAGCGTTGGAGCACCACTCAAGTTTTATCATATCCCTATCTTGACCTCTAGTTCATGTGTTATATTATTTGTTTTGGTTAAGTTTATCAATCGTTTGATGGTTGAGGATGAAAATAAAATTACATGTCTATTTTCTAAAGATTTGGGTTAGTTTTAATTATAGTCTTTATAAAATAATGGTTAGATTATAAATGGTATGTTCTTGATCGAGTTCAATTTATGATATCAGTTTATCTTTGATTTTATTATTGTATGTCTTAAGATATTGGTCTTGATTTTTACATTCTTTTTCAGTCACCTTAGTTGAGATCAATACTCCTAATATGGTAGATCATTAGAAGTGATCAATTGTAAGCCTTTATCGGCTCCCTTCCATTCTGCAGATAGTGAAGTTTTGTGGGTGCCATCCCCACCGCAGTTTTTACTTCCTAACAGGCATTTTCTACGATATCACATCTTGTGTTATGTGTCTATTACTTTCATGAATGTTGCATATAATTAAGTTTATGAATTAATATTACATGCATAAGAAAGAACATTAGAAATGGTCGGTAATACAGTAAAGATTGTTTACTAATGATGAAAGGTGAAAAGTGTTAAAAGTTTTAGAGGTACTGATTCACCCCTCCCCTCTCAGTACTACTTCCCATTAATCCCAACAATTGGTATTATAGCTATGTCTCTTCTTGGAAAGCTTAAAGGCTTAAGAGAAAATATCATACAATGGAGAAGTACAAACTTGATAAAAATATTGAGAATAAAAAGCTTGAAATTCAGATGTTCTATGAACTATATAAAGAAGATAGAATCGGTATGAGATAGCTAGTGGATGAAAGAAAGAATATGGCTTCTCGCTATAATGAGACAAATTGTCTTGAGGAAGAGATTCCAAATTTCTTTGAGTCTTCAGGATCAAATACAAGAAAGGCATTAGATACATCAGAAGAAAGCATCACAAGCCTAACTAAAATCAATCTACATCTGGCTAGACAAGTCAAATCTCTGCAAATCGGCCAAGAGACACAAATGGTAAGAATGATTGATGTCATGAACAATGCAAGGCAAGCTGAACAAGAAATAACTCTAGCAATTGATGACAGAAGAAAGATCAAAGACAAGCTACAAGAAAAGTTGTCTGAGATACAAAGACTTACAGAGCATCACCATGAGGTAACTAATCAGATTATTCCTATGAGTCAAGAAGCAAGCAGAATGAATGTGGAACTCATTGAAAGAATACAGATTATCGATGAACTAAGAGAAGAGAATGAAAAACTAAAGCATGAGTCTAGAATTCTACAACAGCATAATGATATGATTAAGAGAGCTGAAGAGAGTACAAAAAGGATGGATGAATTCTTGAATGCACAAAGAAGATCCAACACCAACACTAGACTAGGGTACATGGAGCATGGAGAGTCATCAAATGAAGCTGATCCAAAAGATCCCTACACCAATCCTAGACCAAGAAAGTTGACATGAAATCACTATGGAAAGAAAGGCCACACTTCAAATGTCTGCAGGAGCAAAGAAAAAAGTATTCCTAAATCCACATTTACATTCATTGGACATTGTTATAATTGCAGCAAGAAAGGACATACAGTATATGAATGTAAATCAAAGGTAAAAGAACCAAAGAAGGAAACCTATATGGACAAGTATTGTCCCACCTGCAAAATGCATGGGCACACATCTCTTGAATGCATGAAGAAGAAAATTGAAGCATGGAAACCCAAAAATGAAGAAAATGCATATAAACTGAGAAGAGTCGGTAATTCATATGTTTGGGACTACAATACATGGATAAACTATACATCATGTGGCAGATATGGTCACATAGCTGCAAACTGTATGAGATTATGGACCAAAAGGTCTAGAGGCTGGACCAACCCAGGAATGGCATGTTTGCACTGTCATAAGGTTGGACATCTAAAGAAGGACTGCAGAGACCGATTAACAGAAACCACCACTGAAGACATCAAGAAAATGAGAAAGAAAATGTGGAGGAAAGCTTCAACCACTGAGGAAGTTGGACCAAGCAATGCAATAGGTGACACCTCATCCCATGGATCTAGTGACATCACCACCCCCACCTAAAGATGAACAAGTAAGTATGGAACTGCACTACTTCAAGTCATATTTTACATCAGTTCCATTATACAAATTGATAGATAGTCAAAATCTACATGAATAAAGATGCATATTATGTTACTTGTTACAATTCTGAGAAATCAACCCCGCCGGTAAACACATACTCAAAATCATCGGTGAATATAAAGGATGAGTTGTTTACACTTACCGAGAATTTTCGGTCAACACATAAAATGGTTAAGTTGCTAATGTAACCCGACGCCCGTCGGTAAGGAAGCAAAGTTATACAATTGTCGTGACACAACACCGATATCTGTCGGTGAAAGCAACAATCTTAACAGCCATCCTGAGCATCCTGTCAACATCGAGAGTGTTATTTGAAGAATCTCCCTGACAAACTCCGTCTTCATGACCCGACGAGTTGTTGAGCATTTATGACAGACTTAGGGAAAAATTCTATAAATACTTGATGGGAGCACTTCATTTTGCACACGTGATTTGAAGAGAAAGAGAAGAGCGAAAATAGAGTGAAAAGAGATCAGATAGCAAAGTGACCTCGACTTGATCCAACTCACTCCACACAGATGACTCACGAACCATGTGGATCGAAGTAAGTACCAAAAATATCAAAGAACTATGTTATCATTTACGAAAAAGCCCTAAATTTGAAATACGATGGCAACCACTTCAAAAACTGTAAAGATTAAGGATGATAAGAAGAATGCAGTTAAGTTGATAAAGAACAACACTTGTGTGGAACCCAAGTACAAGATATGCCCAGAGATTGTATCGCAACTTGATGATTTTGGTGCATTTTCAAAAATTCCACCTAGGGTTTTATTGATAGAGGGCGTAAGGTCCTACATTCACTGCAAGATCGTTGAAATAGGTGATCTGGAGATAGACCAAGCTTACAAGAAGCTGTATGATGTAGAAGGAAACCTAAAAGAAGAACATAAGCATTTTCAAGTTAAAGGGATAACAAATGCCCTATAATTCCGGAGGGTTTTCAAAGCCAACTGGATTAGGTTAGTTTTGAGCAGAATGCATGACCAGAAGTTGTGGTTAGATGAACCTAAGAAGATCACTAAGAATGTGTTACATGTTGTAACTGGTGCCCCATAACTGACAAGCCTAAGGCACACAAGCATCCCTCCTGGCCAGAATTTGAAAAACTCACAAATTCTATGTGGGATAACAGAGGTCTCAAAGTGAACACCATCACCGACGAGGAACTGAGGTTCAGTGCATGTGTGATTGGCTACAAGATCTTCCAAGCAAGAAGGCTAAACAACATTGCATCAATAGCAATAAGCACAACTTACAAGATAGTAACAAAGGGAATACAGATGGATCTTTGTGAGATCTTGTGGAAGCAGCTTGATGAGAATATGACAACAATCAGGTCTGCAAAGACTAACACATGTAAGTTCAGTTCACTCATCATGTGTATATTCTTTTATTTTCAAGAATACTTTCCTTCAGTAGGCAAAGTGAAGTGGGATACTACAAATCTGGTCACATTACAAATTAGTGAACTTATCAAGTCACTGGGTGAAAACTTTGATTCACTAATGACTTGATACTTCCTTGAATTCAAGGAAAAGATGATGGAAAGAGTGAGGATCCCTGAGCAATTGATTGAAAAACATATGGATGAGATATGTTTTATGGTGGATACAGATTTCACTCACATAAAACCGGTTGTACCAAGGACAACCTGGTTAGCGCCTCTTGACTATGAGATTATCATAGATCAAGCAACCAATGCAATTGATGCATTGATAAATGAGCCACTTGACAGTAAACAACCAAGATTTAGAACTTATGAAGAGGCTAAGTCCAAGATAAAAAATAGGCCTAGTCATCAAGAAGACTGTCAACAAGAAGAACAAAATGGTAAAGAATCTTGAAAAGATTATGTCGATCAATGAGGAAGAAAAAGAACAAACAGAGGAAACTAAGGAATAGGGTACCATCAGTGAAGGACAAGATGAGCAACAATCAAATTCTGAGGCCACTAAATCTGATACACCTCCACCTCCTACAAAGAAACCAAGAACCACAGCGGCTCAGAGAACAAGAAGCCAAACTGTAAAGGCCACTACACCTCTCAAGAAAGGTCAAGTGAGGACCTACAAGAGGAAGCAACAAACAGAGAAACAAACCGTGAAACCAACACCTACAAAAAGGAGGAAAATAATAGTCAGGACCAAAGCTGACATTGAATATTCCAAAGAGGATGAGCCTGATGTAACTAAGAAACGTTTTCTCACTAGAACAATTAATGAAATTGCTGAGTCAATTGCTACAAAAGGTACAATGAGTGATAGGAAAATCAGACAATGGGATAAACTTGATCCAGAGGACCAACATAAGATACAAGATGCAATAATCAAGGCAATGGTCAAGTTTAAATATGTACCAGTAGAATTTATAAGCCAAATACCCAAAGAACTGGATGATAGAATTTCACAACAATGGTCATATGCTCTACATACAGAAAAGGAAGCAAGGGAGAGGGTACTTGTCACACTCATGCCTCCCAAATCAAAGATGGAAGAAATCAAAGAAATAAAGAAGAAGCACACAAATAAATTTATAGCAAATATAAGAGCTTACAAAGTGCTAGAAGATAAATTCATAGAGCTAGACAGCATGATCGAGGCCAAATGGAGACAACTCCTAGATCTACCTGTAGATTCAACAAGTTGTGAGAATCAATTACTTCTCACCGAAACACCTCATGTAGAGGAGAAGAAAGACAAAGCAAGTCCTAAGCACATTGCTTTGGACAATGTAGATAATAATGAGGCCATTGACTTAGACCAAGTCATGGATGATCTTGGCATTCAAGACATCACTTAGTATGATTCAGATAAAGATCCACAGAAAGAAGATGATGTCATTTTCATATCTCTTAAGGATCAAATCAAGCAACAACAATTGGAGACCCAAGGAAATAAGGACATGGATGTTGCTGATGAAATATGGCCAGATACATCAATTACTAACATCACAGGTCTGGACCCTGTCAATCAACTACAAAAAGATGAAGATATCAATGCTCAATAGGATCAAACTGATGAGCGAGACACACTTCTAGATGCAGCACAAGTGGGCACATAGAATAACATGCCAGTATTGATGAAGGCAATAAATCTGCTAGAAGGAAATAAAGAGTCAAATGTAGTAGATTCAAGCATACCCGAGGATAAGAGTGATGCGGAGACAAAAGACACAACAAATGAACCAAAGGATACAATTGCAGAACAAGCTGCAACCGATGATCAGAAAGACAAGTCTACTGATCTGAATAAAGAGAGGATAAACAAGTAGAAGAGGACAAGTAGAAGGAAAAAGGTGAAGAGGCAAAAATAGATGAACAGGAGAAGAAGACAGAAGAGAAATCTACAGAAACACCCAAGGTTGATGGAGAGATGTCTTCACCAAATATATAGGTGAACCCCGAGCAGAAAACACAAGAAGCTTCTTCAACAAATCCTTCACCAAGCACCTCTAAGAAGACAAATGAACTAGCAATGGTAGTTCATACATCTGCATCCACACAAATCTCAAGGAAGAAGAAGATCAAGAATAAGAATCCAGTTACTCTAGATGAAATCATTGATATTCCAGTATGTGATCCTAGGACATTGGATCCAACTGAATTGACAAAGTATGCATGAATTTGTGAAAGGAAAGCCATGCAAGACAAGTTGAGAAAAGCCACCAAGGAAGTTAAGGTACTTGAAGTTGCACGAGGAATACTTCAACAAATTGTACCTGACATAGATGTTGATCAAATAGCCCCCATACTTGATCAATTAGTGGTTCTCACTGATGCAATCACATCTGGCTATGGAAGAAAGACTTTAATAGAAATATGAGTTCAAGTTAGCTGAAAAGATAAGCCAAGAAGTGGCACTTCAAAAGGTAAAGCTTTCTGAACTGGTAAGCATAGTAGACCCAATTATTTCAGAAGCAATAGCCTTAATTCAGAAGTTATGCATGTTAGATTAACTCACCAAGGAGTATACCGACAAGATAGCACAGATAGATGTTGATCTTCAAACAAGTGCACAAAGTCTCACGAACAGTGAAGAGGCAATCAAATTGCATAATGAGCAGCTCAAGCAAGCTCAAAAGTTGTGACAAGACATTCAGATTACAAAAACAAAGTTCAGAGTTGAGGTAAATGAGCTTCAAGCTCAACTCTTACTGACACTCTCAATACTGTAGCAACATATGACAGAGGCAAGAGCACTAATTGCAACCCCATAAATGTTTTTCCTAGACAAAATTTATGATATGCATGCATGAATAGAGCTAGAGCACATGGCACTAGAACTACTCAAAGAAAAATGGGAGAAAATGCTCAAAGATATCAAGAACACACACTCCCACATTCTTGACACATTGTAAGTTACACATTTTTGACAACTTATAAGTTGTACATTTTTGTCATGAGTATCAAATAAAGGGGGAAATGATATGTACAGTCAACAGTAAAAGGGGGAAATGAAAGGAAGAAATGATTTGTATAGTCAGTCATTTGAAAGAGCAAAGAATAGGGGAATGTATAGTAATAAAGGCAAGTATACATGAACATATACTTATACTATACTGATGCATACAGTTAGGGGGATTCATATAATGAAAAGGATATGTACATGGTGTACATACTAAACACTTTAGTATTATGCACATATCAGTTTGTTTGATACTAATGTTAAATGGGGAGATTGAAGACATTATTTTTCCATTAGTATATGCAAGGAAAAACATGATCTACACCATCGGTTTACACTACACCAACAAATAGGGCACAACACTACCCGACGCCAAGGTTACCGATACTGCCAAGTACAAAGCATCCCAACAAACACTATTTAGTGTTACCCGATGACAAAAAGGACAAGGGGACCCGACGAGTAACCAACAGTGCAACCCAATTAAACAATCAAAGAGTGGAACCTGACAGATGAAGGGAACCCAACAATCAGTTCAATGAAGGAACATCGACAGACTTTCAATTCACACCGACGATTAAGAACCGACAGTCAGTTACATCCCACAAAAAGTGGATCTAACTTTCCACATCAGATAAATCACTGAAGTTTTATATTTAGATTCTTGATTTGTTTTAAATCCATTACGTGCGGAGAAATCAATGTAATTATTATTGTTTTTATCAGTCTAACTATTTTAAAAATATGCAAACTAAAGATCAAGGTCAAGTTGTATACCTTGGATCAAGAGTTAACATTGTAATGTGTGATTCTAGAATAGGTCAAATACTTGTATAAATAGATGTTCAATCAATTATGAACATGTTGTTCGATGATGATTGTAGCCACTGAGAGCATCTAAGGATCAAACTAGAGAATTCATGCAACAACATAGACAAAGATCAAATCAGTTGTCAAGAACAGAACATAGGCTACTGACGAGCAGGAAAATGTATTAATCAATCACTATAGGTGATATTCATATTTTATGAGCTTTAAAGGATCTTTAATCAGCAATTATAGATTGCATGCTATTAGGTCAAACATATTGTACACATTCTAACAAGTGGGGTACACTTAAGAAATCCTTTCAAGGAAGGTAGACTCTACAGGCCTATTGTAAATCTCTTAACCGAGTGCACACTTCATTAGTGTTGTTTAAATCTCTTAATAGAGTAGATACTAACAGATCTCTACTTCAATACTCCTAACAGGGTAGATCATCAGAAGTGATCAATTGTAAGCCTTTACCGGCTCCCTTCCATTCTGCAGATAGTGAAGTTTTGTGGGTGCCATCCCCATCGCAGTTTTTACTTCCTAACAGGAGTTTTCTGTGATATCACATCTTGTGTTATGTGTCTATTACTTTCATGCATGTTTCTATGAATGTTGCATATAATTAAGTTTATGAATTAATACTAAATGCATAAGAAAGAACATCAGAAATGGTTGGTAATACAGTAAAGATTGTTTACTAATGATGAAAGGTGAAAAGTGTTAAAAAATTTAGAGGTATTGATTCACCCCTCCCCTCTCAGTACTACTTCCCATTAACCCCAACAGGGACGAGGTGGGGCAAGGCTAATCAGATTATATCTACGACAAATTTTTGGTCCATTTTTCCCCCGCTTACTTTAAAATATTTTTCTATTGAGTTATTTTTCTCTTTGCCTCATTAATTCATCCATCTTCTTCAAAGGTAGCCAAATCATTATTTGAGCATTTCAAAGTTAACACAAGCTTAAAGAATACTATTTTAAATATTTGTTTAAGTGTCTCCAAGGCCTTATTGACTAGATATTAATGTGTTATTATATTTTAATCCTTATACTGCAAGTCAAACCAACAACTCCATGGTGGTGATTATAAACCATCTTTTATTAATGGGTTATCATTACTAAATAAATATATTGATAAATTTACCTTTTTTTATGAATGCATGTGCTTATATAAATAATACTACATTGATTTTACTTAGATCTAATGTGTTTATATATAGATCAATTTCTCATGGTTCTTCTACATCCTTCTTAGATGCTTTCTAGATTTCAGTATTCTAATAATTTTTCAAAGAGTATGATTCTAAAGAGAAAAGGACAATATATATGATGTGGTTTATATTTTAAATGGTTCTTCTTTGAGAGTTCACACTTTGAAAAGTTTACTAAGTTACAATAGTATGTGGACACTACTCTTAAAAGTTTATTAGCACAAAGTCATTGCTCTTCCACCTATTCATTCACTATATAAAAATGCACAAACACCTAATAACTATAATGAGAATGAATTTTGCAACTTTCATAGAGTTATCATCAAGGTCATCATACTTGAGATCACGTTATTTTAAAATGTGAGTCAAAAAAATAATTTATGATAGTATGATTCATATAGAGGATGTCAATGTTAGGGGCAATATTTCGGTTGCTCCTCCTAATTAGAATTTAAATATTTACATATCTCGATAATTCTAATAAATTCAATGAATCTCTTGAATAGGTTCATTTTACTATTGCATATCCATATGTTGATATATTTCATGGATAATCAAGTTGTATTGATCCTATATAATGACATACAAAAAAATATACTTGTATATAATACTATAAAGACACTTCTTCCTCTTATCATTCTACTATGTTGGTAATTTTTAAGATAAAAATATCCTATAAAATAACTAATATAGTACTTATAATCTCATACCAGTATAAGATGTACTTCATCTAATTAGTTTCATAGTGTTCTTGCATATAAATTGAGCATACATACTAAAGAATTTTTATTGAATAGTCACATTAAGCATCAAGATTAGAAACATTATAGTTACTATCAAAGTTCACAAGTGTAATTTGGAGAAAAGCTTTGGACCATGTCATTTTATATTTGAAGATTGATCCTAAAGTGTTGGTAGTGTTATGTCTTATGATTCATAATATCATAAATTTGCACCCCCGTGTAAATTACCATTATGCCATGTCCTTACCTTAGCTCAAAATATGAAACCCACATCACCCTTTGCACCCCTTCATTTTTCCTTGTTAAACAACAACTCAAAATCTCATCCATGTGCCTTAGTCGACCCAAGATGTGTTGGTGCCACAGAGAAGTCTATGTGGCACACACCCATCTCACAAATCTATAAACGTGTAGAGTGTTGTAAGAGCATTACAAAATATACCCTTGCACTGTAATTCCTAATTCCACCACCCACCGATGCTCATATTCAACCTTTTTCCATTATATTGCCATTTTCAAACTTCATTTGGCCTTCTTCACAATCTTGACACACTTCTTGATGTTGGTCTTCACTTCACTATCACATTTGAACTCCATTTATCACAACTTCATAGTCATATTGTTGGGCTTATATTGCATTGGAATATATTTCTTGTGGTCTCCTAGTCATCTATTCTTTCACTTCACCAATCTTTGTCTAGTGGTGGAGAGAGTCATCTACACTACCTCTTCTCATATTATTTTTAGCATATTACATTTATTTATCTATATCTTCCACTACTATTATTTATATATCTTGTCTTTACGATTATATATCATTATTTATCTTGTCTATATTGGTTGTTGTGGAGGTGGAAACACCCAAACAAGATTCTAACTGAGGCGGTTCTTCAAACAACAACCCAACATCTCTCTTTGTTTCCATGTGTGCAAGTTTCATGGGAAGAGTAAGTGGGGCATCTCATCAATGTTACCATCTTTCTTTGTCTGTGAGTTTTCCTTCACCTATCATATTTATCTTATAGTCTAGTAACTATTTCTCCATGTTTTGTTGTTAGCATATTATGTTTCCTATCATTCTAGTTAGTTTCTGGTTTTTCTATTATAATTTGTGTATTGTACCTGTATTGGACGAACACATGCCATGTATAAATTTTTCATATGTGTTGTTGACCTTGACCTACGTGAATGTCCAAGATGAGCTTGTCAAGTTAGATAGTTAGTCGTGGTGGTTAGCTTTCCTGGTTCAGTAGTTAAAATATTGTTATTTGTTAGAATCACATAGTTATTTTAGTTTCTCACATTCCATGTCTTATTATTAAAGGCTTCCGTCATTTAGTTTTCACAATCCCCTAGCTCACCAGAGTGCTAGTTAAGTGAGGTGGTGCAAGGGACGATTCATCCTTCATGGCTTTAATGGGTCTTGAGGTCCATGAACTTTTCCTTCTCCGCATGATTTCATCCTTGTATATATTTGATTTATTACTAGGTATACCATTCATAGACAATTATATAATGGTTTCTTTTACTTTTCATCTATGTGTTAAATTTATACATGAATTCAAATGATTTTAAATTGATAGAACTCATTATAAACCCATGTTAGATCTCAAGAAATTTTCATTAGACATGTGCATGAAGACACCTAAGGAATCACCCTACAATTGCATAGATGATATACATAATCTATGCAAGTTTCACTAATAAGAACACCATGGAGAAAATATTAGAAAGGTTCAAGTGGCTAATTGTGTGTTATCTCAATCTAAAAATTGTGAAGATTAAAAACCTTAAAAAAAAAAAAAAATTCACATTCCATGGTACCTAAGAACAAATGCTTTGATTTATGCATGTCTTCTAATGATTATTTTGAAGAGAAAATCACTCATATACCAAGGAACCAAGAAACTAAAGGTAATATATTTTAGAAACTTGTAGTCCATGCTATAAACCCCACTTCTTCATGGGTACCAAAGAAAAATGTTATTATTCAACAAGTACACAAAAATTCTATGAAGGCCCTTCCAAATAAATTTAAGAACAAATAGTTAGAAATAATGTTTCCACGATTCCATCTATTGACAATATTATTTTCACATAAAGTACCAATTCACATCAAAATGAGAATCATATCATTGAGGAGAAAGAACTTGATGTTACTTGTTGGGTTGAGGATGACCTCTTAGACATGAGGATCTTGCTTATGTTGTCATTTGATACCTTCTAGCACTTTTATGATATATATATATATATATATA
>MU224250.1:188279-202696 GCA_018584345.1 Thuja plicata | reverse complement strand
AATTTCAAAAACCCCATCTAGATAGAAGGCAACAGGTCAAATCACGCAGGCAGGCAGGATGAATAACTCATATTCAGTCTTGTTTGTACCTGGTGAAGAAGGACTATGTTGAAGTGTGTGGTTGATTGACAAAGCCAAAATTAACACATACAAGTTGAAGCGTAAAATGTGTTTTTATACCACTTCTCTATCAATGGATTCATTATCCCACTAAGATTGTTTTTGCAATTATAAAACAAATTAGATAACACTCAAGAAACTTATTTGCATCTTCTATTCACTCGTATGTTTATGGATGATACACAAAACCCATAGAAATTTTAATAACTACAATTGAAGAATTATATCATAAACTGATGGTTAAATTTTGGATACTTGTTCAAACTAGTGATTATGGGACAACTATGCATTTTATTATGATCTCTAAAAAATAGAAATTTATAGTATGTTAAAAGCAAATGGACTAAAGAAGAATATAATGTAGTTTGAGAGATGATCTATCACTATGAGAATTATATCTTTAAATTTATTTTTTGAAGGAATGTACTAAAGTCCGTAGAATTATTTCTCAACTTTGATTTGGAATAGGTAATGGTTGAAGAAATTTCAATAAAGGAATATTAATATTTTTAGTGTATTGACAAGTGATACTGCGAGTTACGAATGACAAACATCACTCGTGTGCCCTTCTCAAAAGAGAGTGTATTATTTTGGTGTACACCTTGAGAAACATTGAATGATAGGTGTTTAAAGAGAAAAAAAAGTTTATGGAGAGTGTTTTACCATGCGGTAATAATATTTTATTGAAAGTGAACTCATGAAATGGATACATTGTTGTCTTGGTCTTATATGCCTTGGTGCATAACATCCATTTCTATATTCTTTTTATTGATAAACTACATCTATATGGGGTTGTACACTAATATTAAATAAAAAAATTATTAAATCTAGTTCATATATCAACTACTTTCATTCCTAATGACTAACTACACATACTACTCCCTGCTATTGATTCATAAACTGCCTATGGCACATTGCCCATAATCCTTACTACTACACCAAATTATGGGCATAAATAATCCCAAAATTTAGGTATCCCTCAACTACTAACCCTAGTACAATTACATTTATTTCTTTTGCAAAAAGCCAAACTATAACAAAAACCACCAACACCTTGACAAAAAGAAGACCTATACTAAGCCATGAACTACCTCCGTTGCTTTTTCCTTTATGAGACAAGAAGAGTTGCACACACTATGATCCACCAAATCCACATCCATGGGTTGAGACACTCCAGAGGCAGTCGAATCCATGATATTCACTGTAATATTCTCTTCATCCTCCTCTTCGCTAACCAGTCCTTCAAACACAAGATATCTTTGCAACCACCCAAGACCCCCTTCCTTTGAAAGGTCCAATGTCCTATTAAGAAATAAATTTCTTCTCTCTAACACCACCCGCCATTGAGAAACCCATGAATCTTCACCACACATCAGAATTGGGTATTTTGGAACCTCTTTTCAACACCAATGAACTACATAATAGTTTGTAAGCAATGAAATAATCAGTCTTTCATCCACATTCTCCATCACGTCCTTAAGCTCGCCCATAAAACATTACTTTACCACAATTTATTTTTCTTCACTTGCATCTAAAAATCTAGCAACAAACATTGCAAAGACGTTTGTGCTCACCCAATAGTGATGTTTTGACTTCATTAATTTACTGCCCCTTAATCCTTTGAATCACATCCACCACCAACTCATGACCAAAATTAAACACTTTCTTCAGCCACTTCTATAAATGTTTCCCAAGAAATACATTTGAATATGTGTATTTGTAACTATAGTCCCTAGTTCTATTTTTTTTTGTGAAATAATCTTTGCAACTTCATCTATAAATTACTCATCCCACCTCATTGTGGAGAGGAGAATCCACTACCCTTGAGATTGATCATATCCCAAGGGATTAATCGACCCATGCATCACCTCACTAAACTAATGCTCTAGTGTGATAGGATGATCAACGAGATTGATTAATTACATTGAATTTAAAACTTAAATGAATGCAAGATAAACAATAGAAATAGAAATAACTCTACGATACTTAATAGATACAAATATTTTGACTATTTGAAACATAAGACAAATAAATCAAGATAGAATTTCCAACATTTTTAGCTCGATGTCCTAGACACCTTGCAGAGAGGGGAATTTGTTGCCCTTGAGAGTGATAAGATCCCAAGGGATGAATCAACCCTTGAGTCGCCTCACTAATCTAATTCTCTAGTGTGCTAGGATGATCAAGGAGATTAATTAACTAGATTGAATTTAAAACTTAATTAAATGCAAGATAAACTATAGAAATAGAAATAACTCTATGATACTAATAGATACAAATATTTTGACTATTTGAAACATAATAACAATCAATCAAGATATAATGACCAGCTCTGTTAGCTCATTGTCCTAGACACCTACGTGAGTCTAAGACTACATGGTAGATTTAGGATTCTTGTGCGTTGTGCATGCACCTTGTACAAACAGGGTATAGAGGTCAAAACCAGAAAGGTTCGAGACTAATAACTAAATAAATAAAAATGAAACTAAACTATTTTTGAGTATTGAAAAGTAAAAATAAACCATAAAGCATCTATTCTAAAGAAGGAGATGAGAAGGGATTCCTAACAACTCATTTTGAAGACACATTTTGATATACCACCTTGATGCACTCCATGATCCACTCTCATTTTGGTGTTTCCACCTCCATGGATAGCTAGATAGATAAATAGATAATGGACAATAGATAAAAATGATAAAATGATAATAGATTTAAGATATTGGTAAAGAGACTATATGCTTATTTAGATAAAATAGAGTGAGTGCAAGATGAGAGATAACTCCCCTTCAAAGCCAAGAAACTGAGGCTCATTAGAATGAAGATGACAATACATTGGTATGCAATAGAGAGGGTGGAGTAGTAATGTAGGATGGCCGAAGAGCTATGAAAATATGTAGAATTGAGTTGAAAGTAGTTTGAATGATCAATAAGTGCCAAGAGAGTTTCCAAGATGTCCAAGAGAGTCTAGAGAGCCAAGAAAAGAGGAAAAGTGGAGTCCACAATGATTTTTTAAGCAACTTAAATGATTCTCTACATCAGTAGGTAGTGGGAAGGGGTGTTGCACTGGAAAGTGTAGCATCCCAATGGTCACCTACATGTCTATAAATTTGCAGGATGAGTGCACCTCACACTGACTTCTTCGCAACACACACATACACACACTTGAGCCAAGTAAGTCACATGGTCAAGAATTTGGACAAGGAAGATGACAAGGAAGATGAGGCGATGTGGAAGCTTAAATGGAATTTCAATTTTTAGCTAAGGTGGAAGCATTATGCAATGATGAATTACATGGGGTGTAATTTATGACACTGTATTTTACCCCCACTTTAGTGAGCATATCATTAATGGAGATTCAAGCTAAAGTAGAAAGAAACTTACCCTGGAGTTTTTTTTCCATGTGTAGTTACTCCCGAGGAAAAGACCTAAACTTTTGCAAGATCACATCTTAGCATGCAAGATGTAGACAAGTATGCTAGTTGAAAGAGACAATGATATATTAATCATTGATTGTATGGGTAGAAAATTATGTTATGCTAGATAACCATACCATAGGGTGTTTTTTATTGTACTGATACAATTAGAAAAGGCTATATAGTCATTTGATAGGGTGAATTTGATCATGTTGGTACAAGTAGCAAAGGTTAGATAGTCATACAATAGGGTGAGAGATTTGATAGTGTTAGTATGGGTAGATATGCTAGATGGTCATATGATATTGAAAAAGATATGCACTAGTAAAAGTAGGAAATGCTAGATGGTCATACAATAGGGAAAAATATTTGATAATTGGATTGGCCCCTACAGAGGTAGATACAATAGATTAAAAAAATTAAATCTTAAAGAAAAACTTGTGATATAGATATAATTTCCTCCTTAGAATAGAACGTATTTCTCATAGGGGAATAAGATGCATTCGAAGGAGAAAAGAGATATTATGTCACGTCACCATAACTTGATGTCTATATGGAATATTACCCCACAATAGGTGACTCATGATATCCACAACATAAAAAAAACATGTAGAGACAAAGGGATTTGATTATTCAACATCAGAACACATAGGAATCAAAATATTTTTGATATGTAATTACATATGGGTATTTCATTAGGACTAGATTCTTCAGGTCTGAAGAAGAGCACTTGAAGACAAAGAAAAATAAAAATTTGGGTCAACATGGAAGAAGGCCTAAATTCCCCCAACACTTTCCATCATCCCTAAATGTCGAGAATAATATACGATAAGTAGAAGAACATGATAACTAATAGAAGAAGTGTGAAACATATCACACTCTATCTCCAAGTACCAATATAGTAACTTGGGTCCTATAGAGGGGCACAACATTAAAAGACAAGCACAAGAGAACACAAACATACACACTCTAATCTATAAATATAGAAGCAAGAGCTACCTCAGAATTCCTTCACCAATAAAGATGATCATATAGGGAGGGAGATCGAGACTAAAGTAAAACAACCACTATGACAACTACATGCATGTCACCAACAACTAGAGAAAGAATAAAGTTTCCTTGATGTTCTTATCTAAAAGCTCAACTGAGGCAAGTGTGAGGGATTGTGTAAATATCATAGTCAACCTAGAATATCCTCAAGTGAATAGAACATACATGCCTTGTAAGATGTAGGTGATTTGACCTAAGGAAAGATAGGAGGAGCCACATCATCGACCTTTGTGAAAGGGATGGTGAAACATTTAGGAGAAGACGAAACCTTCTCCACTAGAAGCATACAAATAGACAGAGAATTAGATAGAGTAGACTTTCAAAGGAAAAACTCATGTATGAGGGCCCTACTCAAGATTTCTATTAAAGGATGGAGGAGATACCCTCACTATATCAAGCTTGAGAACCCCAAACAAGTTGGGATGGTGATCAACATATGGCACGGGTTGGGTAGGCATGACTCCACTTGACACCACCTATGTATGTAGCATGTTTCTATTAGGAATAACAGTCCGCAAGCACAATTGAGAGGGGGGGTGAATCAGTTGTGATGCAAATTATTAAACTTTAAACTTTAAACCAAATCTACAATTAAAATGATAACATGGTAAATGCCAACACAATAACACAATCCTTGTTTTCAAGGAAACCTTGTTAAAGGTAAAACCCTGGTGGGAATTAGCACCCACAAATGATGTACTGGGAGTATAGTATCCCTGTTAAAATATTTATCCCTGTTAGGAGCTTATTACAACATTACAATACATAGTCCTTGTTAAAGGACAGACCCTATTAGGAGTCAAGAGTAACAGTGGGCTCACTGCCTAGGCACACTGCCCAAAGAAGGTTAAAGCCACCCTCAAAGGTTAACAATCTGAACAAGTGTATATAAGAAATATACAATCCAGTGAATTGTCTGATAGCAACTGTCTTTTCTTGGTCAGTTCCAATGAAGTACTATAATCAAAAACTCTGCTCTACATCTAGCAACCAATCAAGCTTCACAACTTCCACACTTTGTTGTCTTTCAATTACCTTCACATCACTCTAACATTCTACTACTTTTCAAAAGAAAAGATCTCTCATATATTCCCTATTACAATAATTGATTAGGTCAGCCAATTAAGCTTTCCCAATATACAAATAATTATTTAACCCCTTGCTAAGATACAAAAGGTACCTAAAACAAGTAAACATCAATTATGATACATCATATATACTTCCAAGATTCACAATCCACACTCACAATCCATAATACATGCTACATCTCTGAAGTCACACACAAATAGGTCTTCTCCAGAATACACGCCATAGCTGACGTCACCAAAAATCACATGACTAGCAATAAAAAACAAACATTCCTCAATGTGTCTTTTGTCATCCCTTAAGCTCGCATAACCTGAATCATCATCACCTGTAAGATATTACCAAAACATTGAGACCTGCTTTGTCAAGCATCATTGTCACAGTCCAGAAACTAGTCTTCACTAAAACATCTGTAGCATCACCAATATGCAATATTAAGCTAAGAGACCTTAGGAATAAGGTCATCACACACCCTTCTTCATATCCTTATCTTTTATCATTTTGATTCATCTGTACAGTGTTCGTACACTTCTGTCAGTCATCATACAATAGTAATAACCAGTCTGTTCACTCCATAGAAACATATGTTGACATTAGTGACAAAACATGAATGCCAACAACATCAATAGTACCCAATTATGATATCATCCAACAATCTCCCCCTTTGGCATTGATGGCAACATATGGGAAAATCTATCAACCCAAAACTACTCTCTCAATACAATCTTCTCAATATCCTCAACACAAATATCCCTAAAGCAGTAGGGATTTTCACATTGAATCTCTCCCCCTTTGGAAACAATGGCAAAGTGTTCTATAACTCTTCTTTAATATTCTGTAAGGTGTATCTTTTTCAAATCTTCATATCTAACAAGTAGGTACAAAATCACCCAAATGTGCTCGTGTTCCTATGATCACTCCCCCTGAGGAGTAGATCCATACATCAAGTCCAGAAAAATGATATAGCTCTGATAGCCACTATACTAATGCATGTCTGCATCAATTAATTTACATAAGGAGGGGATCTTACCCCAAGTATGCTTCTGAGGTATTCAAAAGCATCTTTTGGAAAAGGTTTTGTAAATATATTTGATATCTGTTCCTTTGTGCTAATATACTCCAGTCTAATCTCTTTCTCTGCTACCTTGTCCCTCAAGAAATGATACTTAATAGAAATATGTTTAGTCTTTGAATGCATTAAGGATTCTTCGACATATTCAATGTTCTATTGTTATCAAAATGGATAACCACTGTCTCTTCAAAACTTATTCCAATGTCCTTTGGCATTTGTTTCATCCAAACAACTTGTGTACAATTTATAGCAGCAACAACATACGTGTATTCAGCAGTAGACTGAGCAATACATTCCTGCTTCTTACTTAACCAAGAAGCTAGCCTTTTCCCAATGAAAAATGTTCCACCACTTGTACTCTTTCTATCATCCACATTACATGCCCAATCAACATCAGTGTAAGCCTATAAAATAAAGTCATCTATTTTTTCATACCATAATCCATATTCTATTGTTTCTTTTAAGTATCTAAAAATTCTTTTCACAGCAGGAAGGTGTGTCTCTTTAGGATCGGTTTGATATCTTGCCACAATTCCAACTACATTGGAAATATCTGGTCTAGTGTGAGTTAGATATTGTAGACCTCCAATCATCGATCTGTACTTTGTCTGAAAAACACTTTGAGTTTCATCATTACTAGTAAGTTTGTAACCAATCACCATGGGTGTCCCAATAGGTTTACAATCTTCCATTCCAAACTTCTTCAACATTTCCTTAATATACTTGGTCTGAGATATAAATATACCATTCTTACTCTGATTAATTTGCAAACCAATAAAAATTTTCATCTTACCAATCATTCACTGCTTCAGACTTCTCTCTAGGAAATACAACCCACATCATAACAGAAAGCACAAATAATGCGATCCATATCATAATAGAAATTACATAGAACCTTTCCCCATAGTAAGATCTTGTTCTTGTAGGACCACACATATGTGTATATACCAGATCCAACTTCCCTTTTTCTGAATAATATTTTCTTTTAAAACTGCTTCTAGTCTGCTTCCCCATAACACACTCTCTACACATAGTGTTAGATGGTTTCACAATCTTAGGTATATATCTTACCGCATTTGTCATACTTGCCTTCATAATGTTATCAAATTTAACATGACAAAATAGTCTATGTCATAACCAACTATCATCAACCTTCGCAATAAAACAAGAAGCTTCAGATGTATTCAATTCAAATACATTACCTCTAGATTTAGTACTTGATCAAGTCTCTTGATTTAATTCTAATAGAACATTTCCCATCAATGAATTTAAATTGATAACTTTTGTCCACTAGTTGTCCACCACTCAACAAATTATGCTTAAGTCCATCAACAAGTAGGACATTGTCAGTATTATTCTTTCCATCCATAGAAATAGATCCAACTCCAATGATAATCTTAGGAGTATTGTTACCAAATCTAACAACACCACTATCATATCTTTTCAGACTAACAAACTTGTTTTTATCTCCAGTCATATGATGTGAACAACCACTATCTATAACCCATTCAGATTTATTTTCAACATGAGATACTAAGGCTTTTTCTTCATGTATAGGTTCATCATCCTTAATAGCAATAAATCCAATTTCATCATAGTCAACATCATCATCAAAAACGCCTTCACTAGCATAATAACATTCCTTGTCTTTTGAATACTTTGGTTTGTAAAACTTAGGTTTATGTTTTGGAACCCTTGTAGGACATCGAGATGCAAAATGACCGATCTTGTTGAATGAAAAACATTTCAAAGGTAACTTACCTTCAAATTTACCCTTACCTCTCTTTTCTATTCTAGCAATCAGGACTACCACTTCATCTAGCTTTCTTCTTCCTTCTATATATGTTCCCATTCATCAGCATAGTCTCCAAGTTATTCTCTTAAGACACTATTGTTGGTGCTCGCAATCCCAAATGAGGTCTTTTTGTTTCTATTCACATTCGCCTTGAATGTTGGCTCAACTTTAGGTAAAGAATCTCCCATTTTTGCGGCCTCAAAAGTAGTTAGCTTTCCAATCAACATCTCTCTATTTAAGTTCGGTGTTAAATGTATAATATCCTCTATAGCTTGTACTTTAGTTTTGTATGCAGGTGTCAGAGATATGATAATCTTCACAATCACTTCTTCTCCACTGTAAGTACCTCTAGAGTTTTTTTTATGCCAGTAACCACTTTAGTAATTATCTATGCATATTCTGTAGTGTTCTCGTCATCTTTCTTTTCAATGACTCCATCTTTGTCTTCCATTTTTTTAGCTTTTCCTATTTTGTAAACGTATCGAGCCTTCATACAGTGCTTCCAATGTTGTCCAAATTTCATGTGCATAATCTAAGTCTTTTACTTTTGTGAATTTGCCTTCAGAAAGTGCGCTGATCAATGATTCCGTTGCGACCACATTACATGAAAATAACGTCTTTTCATCTTCAGTAGCTTTATCCAATTCATCCTCAGTCTTTTTCTTTTCTTTTCTTTTCATGATCATCCAGTAGTCAATTCCCAAACATAGCAAATGTGTTCTCATCTTGTTCTTCTAACTGTCAAAGTTTTCAGCATTAAATTTTAGACTATCCTTCCTGTATTAAGTCATCTTCAGGATCACCTCAAGTTTTTAATATTTCTCTCTAAGGACCAGTAGCTCAGATACCAATTGTTAGGAATAAAAATCCACAAGCACAACTGAGAGGGGGGTGAATCAGTTGTGATACATATTATTAAACCTTAAAGTTTATAAACCAAATCTATAATTCAAATGATAACATAGTAAATGCCAACATAATAACACAATCCTTGTTGTCAAGGAAACCTTGTTAAAGGTAAAACCCTGGTGGGAATTAGCACCCACAAATGATGTACTGGGAGTATAGTATCCCTGTTAAAGGATAGACCCTATTAAGAGTCAAGAGTTACAGTGGGCTCACATCCTAGCACACTTCCCAAAGAAGGTTAAAGCCACCCTCAAGGATTAACAATCCGAACAAGTGTATATAAGAAATATACAATCCAGTGAACTATCTGATAGAAACTATCTTTGCTTGGTCAATACCAATGAAGTACTATAATCACAAACTCTGCTCTAAATCCAGTAGCCAATCAATCTTCACAGCTTCCACACTTCTATGTCTTTCAATTACCTTCACATCACTCTCACATTCTACTACTTTTCAAAAGAATAGATCTCTCATATATACCCTATTACAATAATTGATTAGGTCAGCCAATTAAGCTTTCCCAATATCCAAATAATTATTTAACCCCTCGCTAGGATACACACGGTACCTAAAACAAGTAAACATCAATTACAATACATCAGATATACTTCCAAGATCCGCAGTTAACGCTCACAATCCATAATACACGCTACATCTCTAAAGTCGGCCACAAATAGGTATTCTCTAGAATACACGCCACATATGACGTCACCAACAATCACACGAATAGAGATCAACAAAAAACATTTCTCAATGTGTCTTTTGTCATCCATTAAGCTTGCATAACCTGAATAATCATCACTTGTAAGATATACCCAAAACACAAAGACCTGCTTTGTTAAGCATCACTGTCATAGTGCAGAAACCAATCTTCACTAAAACATCTGTAACATCACCAATATGCAATATTAAGCCAAGCAACCTTAGGAATAAGGTCATCACACATCCTTCTTCATATCCTTATCTTCGATCATTATGATTCATCTGTATAGTGTCCGTACACTTATGTCAGTCATAATACAATAGTAATAACTAGTATGTTCACTCCACATAAAGATATGTTGACATTAGTGACAAAACATGAATGCCAACAACATAAGTAGTACCCAATTCTGATATCATCCAACAGTTTCTAGGTTTAGGGAGCAAAGCAATATTAAGAAGCATGGTGCTCAACTAAGGCTCATGGGAAGGAGAGATGAATACCTAGAATTGCTTAATGCAAGGCCCAATAGTCACCTCCAGAGCAACATGAGTCAAAATTAAAGATATGGGTAGACCATAGATGGACGTGGTATGAGTTGAAGTAGGAGAAATAGTGGACAACATAGACATTAGAACTGAGGACTCGGTCTTTGCATTTTTAGAAAACTCATGCTCCAAGGCCCTAGCTCGCAGACAATGCCTACACTTGTGTGCACGCTGGTTTATATGAAGATGGAGCCCAAGATGAGAAGCTTACATAGGCTTAGTAACACCTTTCTCCATAGGGGTGGCTATTAATATCATGGATAGTAAGGAAGAGGGCCCTACCAATGGAGTAGGAGGTTATATTGATGAGGCAATTGTAGGCTCAGTCATGGGTGCCCTTCCTTGTTTCACTTTACGAGTGGTTGGAGGACCAGAGGGCACCCTTGGAGGCTGGGAAGTAAGTGCCAAAGGAGATACAGAAGCCCATGGTGACCACTTACCCTTTCCATGCACGATAATATGAGGGATGTCTTTTAGGATACAAAACTCAAAATTGAGAAGGACCCTTAGACTTTGGTAGCATTGATACCTTTCCCTTATTTATATTAGGAACAAAGACACATGTTTGTCTTGGGCCCCCGATGAAGAGGGAACATAGAACGAAGCATGCTAAACCATAGAGGCAGGCTAATATTTGTAAGAAATCTTATTGGTCTTATATTTTTTATAGGCTTTAAAAATAAAATCCTTCTAAAGAAGCAAGGACCCTACCAAAGTAGGCTAGAAGTGATCCAACGGGAAGCCCCCATGAGAAACCAGGGGTTGATATTTAGTGTCCTGGATAGTGTGCATAATACACTTATAGGAGAACTTAAGGTACTTATAGACCACCAAGGATACCTATTGAACAACCTCAAATAACTGAGAGGGGGGTGAATCAGTTAACCCAAGATATATTTTTAAACTTTAATTGTACTGGTAGCAAAGTTAATTCAAACTAATAATTAATACATCGATAATAATGAAAACACAAAAGAAACACCATGCATAATGAACCTCAAATTTATGTGGAAAACTAAGGTGGGAAAAACCACAGAGAAGCTAATTCTCATGAATAAGAACACCAATTAAGGTGACACCGGTTAGTGTGATTTTTACAATGATCACTATAGGTAAGGCTCTCTATCAATAGGCTCACTACCGATTAGGCTAACTACCCTTAATATAAATAGAGCCATAACAAATAATACACAAATGATCTTAGAACCACAACTTAAACTGATGAAATTGCATCTGCACATGCATGGATTTAGTTCTAGCAAATAACACTATTACAGTCAGCAACAGATCTGAACCAAGATCTTCTGTCAGTCTTCGATACACTTCTGCAAAACCTTTCCATCACTTACTTTACTTTGTTATCAATATTATCCTTCACACTTCTTATTCGGTTTGCATACTTTGCCACATAGTCACACTCGCATCATACCATCTTCAGTATTCACACCTCTTACATACACTCAGACCCAAAAGATGTGCTCTCTCTCTCTCTCTCTCTATATATATATATATATACACACACATATCCGATGAACTTACAAAGATATGTCAGCCTATAAAAACATGTCAGCTTGAGTACAAAAGAAAATATCAGTGAAGATCTACATGCTAGCACCAAACCTAAAGAATAGTTCGCACATATGAGAAATACATACCATGCTACCACATGACCCAAATATATGTCTTACATAAGATAACCACATTACATAGCTTAATCACTGAAAGATAAATATATTCTAGGGCCGATGAGAAAGACACAACCAAGACCATGTCTTGATCACATAGAAATCAAAACCAACCAAAGAGTAGCACCGAGAAGAAATGGTTAAAGATTGAATACAACTATTATACCCAAATTCACGATGCATTGCATGAATGGACGGATAACAAAATATACCCAGACATAACTCTGAACATAGCATCCATCCAAACTTCATCCACATGATAACAGAAAAGATATACCGACTTTACCAAACCAAGGATAACCATCCACAATATCGGCTGCCATATAATACTACATAAGATAGACCAATTTTGTTCATCACTCAGAGCATAAAAAATTGCTACACTAGTTTTGACATGAATGACAACAATGCCAACATCAATATCTCAACAATACCATCCCCATAGAGACCAACTAGGGGATGCCTAGGTTTGCTCAGAAGAGGTTCGACTCACACATAACGATAGAGGTAATAGAGACTGTCTTGGGTCCCACAAGGATCATCAATGTGGTAGACACTAAATGGGAAAGTGATAATCCATTGTGACTTCAAATGGTTTCCTAACACTCATCATATCTCACACCATGTATCCCATTCACGAAGAGTACCTCCTTTGTGATAACATCCAATCTACACATGGAATCAATAATCATACCTCTAACAACATTTATGTTGATCTATGATTGGATGTACAAGGGAGAAGGCTCTTCATTGTAAGGATGGTGACTGTTATCACTAGACATTTATTTTGTAAAGGCACCTCTACTATCTCCTTTATTTAATCTCATCTTAGTTAGCTCAGTCTATCCTATTATTATCTTTATTGCATTTAGTACCATGGGTTTTTGTTTAGTTTCATGTGTACCTTTATAATATGGCTCATGTACCCTATCCATATAGGTTGTGTGTGCACCTTCTTGGCATCCTTAATCTGTGTTGCCATCCTAGACTTGCATGTGCATCTTGGGTAGAGAGATCATAGATCCTATCAATTGATCTTGATGACCTACCCTTTTAGTTTCTATAATCAAAATATTTTTATCATTTCATAATTTATTTTAAAATTTTGGTTTCTCCATCTAGTTAGTTATCATTTAATTTAAATTATCTTCCTATCTCACCAAAGCATTAGTTAAGTGAGGTAGTGTTGAGCCATCTACTCCTTGGGATTCCATCCTCTTGAGGTTGGAAATCCTCTTCTCTACAAGTTGAATATCCATTTCAATGAAACCTTTATCAAAACAAAACACCTCGAGGATCTTTAAGAGAAAATGCTAATCCATCCCATCATAGGCATTTTTGATGTCCAACTTCACAAACATGGCTTGCTTCCCTATTTTTTGAATCAAGTGAGTGTCTTATTATGCAATGATTATCCCATCCAAAATTGACTTCACAATGAAAAAATATAGTTTATTCTTTTGATATAATCTCTAAGAATAACCATTTTAGCTGATTGGCCAAAGCTTTCACCAAACTTTTGTATGTGGCATCACAAAAGGAGACAAATCTGTCAAAATTAACCAAAAAATCAACATTTTCTTTCTTTACATCCAAAAAATAGTTCAAAATTTTCATATTTTATGTCTTGACATAGTCTACCTTGACATCTTCTTACCATCCATCTTCCTTTTTATTAATTCCATCAAGAAAACAAAATTCCCTATAATTTCAATAAAAGCCATCCATCTTCCTTTCTATTAGTTGTATCAAGAAAACAAAATTCTTCATAGTTTCAATAAAAGCCATTAAAATTTTACTTTTCATATTTCGTATTAGGTAAGAATGTAGACTAAATTATATAATAATAACAACCAAAAAAAAAGACCATTTAAAAGAAATCTTAGAATCTTAAAGGTATATTCAACACTTCTATAATATGAAAGAAGATATTCCCATCAATTTATAGACTTTCATTTGACAATACAGGCAAAGGCGTTGATGCTTACAATACCTTATAAGCCACCCACTTTCTAGTATATAAACAGTGATCT
>MU224250.1:173878-188136 GCA_018584345.1 Thuja plicata | reverse complement strand
TATATTTATTTATTTATTTGATTAAAAATCTTTATTTCTTTATTTATTTTTTAAGCCCTCTTCCTCCTAGAAATGATAAGCACCCAAACAAATAAAAAAATTCAAAATAGGAAATATACTTGGACAACAAAAATAAAACAAATCCCTTGAGCATACTTAATGTACTTGGACCCTAGGTGAGAATAAAAAAATCTTCATAAAATTCAAATAAAATCTCCGTCTTACACTATTGAACGTATGAATAAGAGTGAGATAGCGTGGCAAAATGCCAGCCGAGACAAAAACAGTGACTGACGGACCAGATTGCACGGGCTCCTGTCATAACAACGTAAACATTCATCACATGACAAAGACTGCCAAATGTCAATCCAGCTCTCCGATGGACGCAATCGATGGCCAAGATCAAAAGGGTGACTTTCTATGATATCCAAGAAAACTTTTAGCAGGGGAAGGGAAAAAAAGAATTTATAGTGTAGCTTGAGCTCCTGAAAAACTTTGAGAAAAAGGGAAAAATTGAGGCCTAAAGATAAAATCTATCAGTTATATCCTTCTATCCTCGAACTTAACCATAACTTGGTTATATCTGGAGTACCCATCCAGGAAGGACATCATTTGGGAACCATTAACAATTTGTAACACCTCATCCAGTGAGGGGAGAGGGTGATTGTCCTTCTTGGAGGCCTTGTTTAAATTACAAAAATCCACGCATAGGTGGATCTCGTCATTCTTCTTGCATACAAGGACGAGGTTGGAAACCCATGTTGTGTGTCGGATAGGAAAGATAATCTAGGTTGACAGTAATTTCTGAACCTCCTGGTGGATTAGAGGTTCGATCAACGGGTTTACCAACCTCTGCTTTTGCTGGAAAGGTTTAGCATCTCATTTTAGGGGGATTGTATGAGTCATGATAGATGTGTCATAGGTTTTAAGATCCTCATATCCCCAGGCAATAACATCAATGTATTCTTGGAGAACCGCGAGAATCTTCTCCTTCTCCTCCGGGGAGTAGGAGGTACCAATGTGGACCAATTTTTCTTCATCGGCTTTACTGATGTTGAATTTTTCAAATTTTCCTCCCTCAAAGGAGGATGATATCTTGTCTCGACCCTGGGGGTCCAAATCAAAGATACATTCTAGAGATACCATCCCCTTAGGGATGGTTTTGGTGGGTAGGTCAATGATCTCGTCGTCTTCTTCCCCCTGCTCGATATCGTCATGATCAATTTCTTCCACTATCTGATCTTCAAAGATGCCAATGTTAGCCATGAATGCCAGAATATGTTGGTCATCCTCAAAAACCTAAAAGTGGGTGATATTATCCGAGATGGACAGGGTGGGGACCATTCGACAGAAAATTTCCGAAGCTGGGAACCAGCCTTTGGCTCGAGGGTGTCGGCAGACACAGCAAGGGCATCTGGAACATAGTTACATTTCCAGGGAATGAGCTTGATGCCAAAAGCATCAAAGTCTTCAATTAGGCTCCATGCCCGGTTGTGGTATGCAACCATCCTTTTTTCATGACACGTGTATTGGCTCCGGACCTATTTTACAATTAGCTCTGAATCACCCATTGCCCGGAGGTGAGTGATCTCTTTTCTCAATGTGAACAAGATTTTGAGGACCAAGGCCTCGTACTCTGTAACATTATTGGTGCAGTTAAACTGTAACCTGTAAGATGCGAGGAAGAACTTCCCTCGCGGGTTGATTAGTTCCACTCTGGCCCTATAGCCTTGTTTAGACTGGGACCCGTCAAACTTCAGGATCCATAAATCATTTTTCATTTTCTAGGGCTGGGGAGGCGAAGTAGCATTTGGATTGGTTTCAAGATTGGGAGGTTTGCGATGTGATTCCTCTAGCTATGATGGTGCGTGGGTGAGACTTCCCTCTGGAGAATAATCTAGTTTGGGTTCCCGAACAATCGACACCTCAAGTATACCGCTGGGCAGACTACTTGGTCCAGAAAATCTAGCTTTGCATTCTTTCTCTCAGAGGTTGGCGATGTGGTGGGTAGCGGTGGCAATGCAAGGCTCACACTCCAGTTCCAAGTGTTTTGGGTAGTGTACCCAACACCAAGTTTCGAACAAGAGAGTGGACGAATTTGTTGTGCTACCTTGTGAGTTTACCTCACACTTCAGTTTCTCGTCCAAATCCTGAATTCTCTGAGAGACTATGGGATCCTCCTCGGGGAAGAAATCAAAGGTTAAGATTTCTTGTGTTAGGTATACCCCAGGGAGGATTAAGAGAAAAGTACTTTGTTTACTCTCCCGACTTTAGTGAGGGCCTGTTTCATTCTGGGTTCACTCTCTACTTGGATCTGATTTGATTTCCCCTTCCAAGGGAGCCAAAAGTGGGAGAAGTCCATAGAGAAATACCCGTTGAGGGATTTTGTCCAATTTTGAATTGATAACATCCCGTAGGTTTCGGGGATGTCCACCACTTAGATGTCTATTGTGCTTGATATCCATGGATCTTGGATGAGCTGAATCTGGACATTCTTTAGCTCACCAACTATTTTCACAGTAGTTTTGTCCAATTGGACCACTGTGCCTTTAGATGGTGTGGGAGTGAGTCCAACTTTTGGCAGATAGATAAGGGCATGACATTGCCTGAAGCACCAGAATCTACCAAACAATTGTATAAGTTCTTCCTTCGAATGTTTAAGCCTAGTAGGAAGGGAGGATCCTTTGTGTTTCCTTGGAAGATGACCGAATTGGCATCGTCGAATGTGATAGTCTTTGGCAGATGACTGATGGCTTCTGGGTTTCCCAAGAGCTTTAGAAGGGATTTCTTCTGCTCGGGACAACTAGGCAAAACCTCCATCAAGGTCATGGAGGTGATGGTACTTTCCAACGCCTTAGTGATGTCAAACCATCCCCCGGGGTAAAGTTGACTTCCACCGGTCGGATCCCTGGTGTGGTTACGACCAGGTCCTTTTGGTGGGAAGGAGCAATCATTTGTGTTTTCCTGGGGGCATTCTTGGGAGGTGTTAATGCATAAGTTGGCCCTTTTCCAGCCTAACTCTGAGTATTGTAGGGATTCTGTGGGCTGGTAAAGGCGTTGGCCTCAAAAGCTGGGATAGATTCGTGAAAGAACCCCTGCAACTCAAGTTCTTCTTCGTCCTCTTTGTCTGTCCTGAAGAAGACGGTCTCACATGTGAAGGTAGTGTGAGGTGGCTCTGATGTGGAGGATTCTAGTGGAGTAGGATCAGGAGGTTGTTGCATGTCCGACTGGGAGATCATGATGATCTTCTCCAGTGTGGCATAGTTCACCTCAAAATGTGAGCCGGTGTCATGCAATCTACACCATGTCATCAGGGGGTGGAATTTTGTGAGCTATCTAGAATGGCTTGGTCCAGCACCACCCTGAGTGGTATTTTGATTCAGAGGGGGACCTCCGGTATTTTCATTATTGCTCCATTGTTTTTGGTTGGGCCGAGGCCCGTTGCTGTAGTTTTGACCTCCAGAATTGGTGTTTCGTTGTCCGGAGAAAACATTCCCTCTCTGGAAATTGGAGTTATGGGGCGTGAAAGGCCCCACCTTTAGCTGTCCCATGTCCTTTGTCAATGAGGACACCAATTGCCGAAGGGATTCAACCTTGACAGACAACTGGGTGGTTGTGTCACAGTGTGACAACTATTGTGATGGATTCCTAGGGAAAGCGGCAGCAACTCCCAAAGTTGAGGACGACAATCCTTCGGCCGCAGATGACTGGAAGAAAGGTACTCTGAAGGGTTGTGTCAAGGGTTGTTGCATTTGATGTGGTTGGTTCTAGGGAACATGCTCCATACCTGGTATTGTCTAGGCTTGAGATGGGTAAATGTACCGGGCCTATTGGTCTATCAGCGGTGGGCCCATGACCATCGTTGGGGTACCCAATGCTGGATTGGAATTGTATCCCCGAGCGTAAGGAGTTCTGTCAGGCAACATGTTAAAGGGTAAGCTCTATCCAATCCCGCCGGGAGCTTTGCTCAAACCGTGGGACAACTCCAAGGCTAAGTTGTAAACTTTTGCTATAGTATCCCAGTCATTAGCGGTAGTGGTTCTCCAGAGGAGAGTAGAAAAAATGGGGTCTAGGGAATCTAGGTACATCTAGGTGGCCACGTTGGTGGATGGGATGGAAGGGCCTATGCACCGCTTCAAGGCACGTTGGAACCGATGGTTGAATGTTGCAAGAGGTTTGTTTGGTTCCTTCCTGGTGGAGATAAACTGGCTGTGGGACCACATTGGGTCCATGTGAACGTGGAAGGCCATTAAGAAGGTGTCTTCCATATCTTGCCAACTATTGATGGAGTTGGCAGACAAGTTTAGGTACCAGTTTAACTCATTCTGCCCTAAAGACAGAGGAAACATCTGGGTTACAATGTCTTGATGCTGTATTTGGTGTTGATTCATGACATCTTTATAGGCTTGGAGATGTTCTTCTACAGTTTGGGGGCCTAGATGCTCATATTTGGGACAATCTTCTCTGGATGCAAAGGAAGATCTTTGGTATCGCCGGGGAACTGCCCCATATATTACCAAAGTAGGTAGCCATTAGGACCATTTGATTTTGGCTGGGTTGAACATTGGTCCTTGGGATTATCTAAGGGATCTTGGTATTCTGGTGTGTAGTGAATCCCCAGATAAAATTGGTTGGTTGTTTGGTTTGCTGGGTTCTACTCTTTCGGACGGGAGGTCCAAGTTCTACAAACTCTCTGGGATTCGGGGCCGATCGAAGGATTCTTTGAAAATGTAGGGGTGAAGACGATCCTACTCCGCAAAAAGTTCAGTTCCTAAAACTACTTCTTGGGGAGCCCTCAGGAGGTGTAAAATCAAAATCTTCCAAGGGAGACGACCTCATTCCCTCCTTCTAGTGCCAGTTTTTGTTGATAGGACTTTGTGACCGGCTCTGCCAACAGAGGTAAAGTTGTCATTGGGTACCAGGGTACTGGCCAACTCTGCCTGAAGAGGTTTACCAGAGAATGAATTCTCCTAGCTTCCAAGCACCTGGTAGTCGGGTCTTGATGATACGGGGGAGCTAAGTTGGGCAGGTGACTGTTGTGTGAGGGGATAGCTAGTTTTTACTCATCTTCTCAGGGATTTCAAAGGGATGGGGTTCCTGGAAGCATTCAGATTATCAAAGAAAACTCAAAATATCGATCAAGGTTAGATATGTGTCTCTATCTATAGTTATGCAACATGTATTCAAACATCAAACTAAGCTCCAATGCAAGAAAACTATACTAAATACCAAATACATAAAGAACCAACGATTCACATGCATCCAGTAGCAAGGGGATATAAGATCATTAATTTAAACCAAAACATAGGAGCAAAGGAAACAAGAAAACATACTACACAAAAGATAATTTCCAACTTTAGAGATCAGAACAACAATAACACATGACCATAAGATGTCCTTCCTTCTTTCATTAACTCAAATGATTCCAACATCACTGGCGATTACATCGATGGCTCCAATGGAGCATTCTAAGCTACTAAGAACAAATGAGCATTGAGCTCCTGAAAAAAACTGAAAGTGAAATGCTATGCTTTTATTACTTGCTGGACTACAAAATCATCAATTTTTCCAACCCTTGTTATGGCGTCAGACTTCTTATTTATACACAAAGTTTGACCTAAAACTTAACCTAATCTAACTGTACAATTTCCAAATATAATACATTATCCTGTGGCCGGTACTACTTGCACCACTTACAGTCACCTCGAAATGTGTGGAGGTCTGACAAGATAGAAGAAGAAGATAAGAGGAGAAATCTGGAAGAATCAACATAGAGAAGAGTGTTGAGGTACTTATAGAGGAAATTTGATCATCCCAGTAGTCGAGGCTATATGCCTCATAAATGCAAATTATGGCTCCATGTCTTCGATGTGCACCAAGTAGTTAATGTGGGAGTGGTGCCTTGGGATAATCACCTGTTAGAGCCATCTCTTTCGTCTGACATACCTTATATGGATCGCCTACCTTTTGACCTTTATTAACTGCTTGACAGTGATCGATCAGCTCTGGGGAACCTAAACGCAGATTGATGTGAATCAATACAAAACTTTGGACCCAAAATTCCAGAGTCTGGGAGCTTATGCTCAAAGAATAATGAATTTTCAAAACTGTACCCTGCTGGTGAAAATCTTTGGAGATCAGAGGACTATATTGTTCCTTTTTTTGTTTGAAGGCCTCCAAAATCAGGATGATTCCTTCCTCATCAACTTCTTTGATGCAGTCCCAGCGGGTGTTAATGACCCCAAACTGCTCGTCGACCCCTTCCTTGAAATCTGCAGCCACTTTTCTTGTGTCATTAGCCCAGAGCATCATCTTTGTTAGGCGTGACATTTTCCCTTTGTCAAACTCTCTGGGGAGCGGTACCGTGACTCCATTAACTCATCAAATTTACTTAGTACAAAATCTTCCAGAGCACAAGTCCCGGTGGTGAAGGGATCGACTTGCGAAACCCTTGTTACAAATGTTGTATATGAATTCAAAGAATTCCAGAATTCTGGGATTCTATTCTTTAGGGCCGCTACCAGTTGCTTTCTCACCTCAAATTTGAGACCAAGTCTGGAGTGTTGGGCCCGGAGGAACCCGAAAAGGGGTCATCTCCCAAAATACATGTTTCTATGATGACTTCCTCTCTGAAGTTCATTATTTCTTCTAGCTCGAACCTCCACTCTTCATATTTTTCCATTTCTTTCTCCCATAGGGAGACGACACCATTCACCTGGCCCAAAATATTATTGGCCTGATAGAGGTCTGGGAGTGTCGCTGCTAGGAACTACCTTACGCCTGCGATCTGCTCAGTAACCCACCCATCCACAGCTTGTGCCTTCTTCTTCATAGCCCTTAGAGCATCCATGTCACCCTGTGGGAGCGATGTACTAGATGTGGAGGCTTTCGGATGGATCTCGGCCAATGGCTAAGTTAATTATGTGAGAAGCCCGCAAAGATTTTCATTGTTTTCTCTTTCCTCTTTCAGCTTTGGGGCCTATTCATTGTACCGGGCCTCAATTGCCCGAGTAACCTCTTTCAACAAGTTTAATTTGCCCTATTTGTCTCTCCTCCCCAAAGGAACCTCAGTGATTGTATATTCTCCGGTGCCTATTGTTACTTCCTTTGCATCTAGGGAGGTGTTGCCACTACTGTGACTGTACTTCCTCCTAGACCAATCCGAAGGGTATGGATGGTTTGGGCCTTCTTAGGCTTCTTAGCCTCTTGGTTCTGGGCCATCATTTCAGCCAGGGAGAGGGGAACTCTCATTGTTGCCGGGGCCTTCCTTTTTCTTGACTCTACCAGCCACTGAGGTGGTGGGGTGGTCTTATGGCTAGGTCTTGGGTATTAGGGCTTTCCTCAGGAGTTGGCCACTCTCCTTCAGCATCTATGGTCTCTATGGACTCCTTTTCTTTCTCCCTAGGATTCCCTATGTCTCCTACCTTGGTGGCATTCTCATCTGTGGTGTCGGGGACCCCGCCTCCCCCGACACCAGTAACATTTGCATCCATGTCTTTGGGGTTCTCCCTTGTGTCTTGTTGTTGCTGGATTTCTTTGGCATTATCCACCAGGATATTCCCCTCCAAGGGTACATCTTCTGAAGGGGGCAAAGGTGTCTGGCCTGGATTTGGATGTTGGGCCGCGAAGACCACCTGGCCAAATGTCAGATTCTGGGGTAGATGATCACCCATATTAACTTAAGGCATCTAGAGCATGACGACTAGGGGTACAGTTTTTCCTGAAGGTCCAGTTTCCCCAGCCATTGTTGGCTGCTCATCTTGTGTTTTCCTTTCCTCTATCTCGGTCCCCAGGACCGTGGTTTCTTCCATACTTGGTATATTTACCACTTCTTGTTCTTTTTCCTGCCCTTTCTCCCAGACTTCCTCTTCTGGAGAAATTTCCTTTTGTTTCCTTTCCTCCTCCCCGGGGATATTTTCCACCTCTTGCGCGACGATCTCTTCTGCTGTTCTCTCAACATCTTCATGTAGATTTCTCAGATCTTCAATCTGGAAGATGTCGTCAAAATTATCACGGGGAGGGCAAGCCTCTGGTCAATCCTCCGCTTCAGGGCTGGAAGGGATAACCTCCACAAGAGTGTTTCCCGATTGCCCAAGGCTCACGTTCGTCCTTGGTGGGGGTTATCCACCCTTGACTTCTTTCTTCTTGTCTGCACTGGGACCTCGGTGTACATGATAGCTGCATTCTCATCCTTTGTGTTCACCACCCAACTCATTAGTGGTGCAAGTGATGGTGAGCCTGAAGGTAGGGAAGATCCCAACGGAGTAACTAGAAGGCCGAGAGAAAGCCTTGCACTCACTGCTTCTCCCAGCTATCGGGATGATTCGAGCTAGGTGTGGAGATGTTGCATAATAGGTGGTAGAACTAATGGTAGGGCTGGGGGTGGAACTTGGGCTGGGGCGCTCTCCTTTTCTTTCCCCTTGTCTCTTCTCTGCCCGACCGCTCTGGAGGCTTAGGAGGACCCCCGCAAAATTGGACCCCGGTGGGTGATTTTCTTGCACACTTGTGCAAAATACTCGTGGCTGCGCTGAATGAAGCCATGGGTGACATCCTCAATTGTTAAGGTCTCCGGGGTGTCCCAATCCACCAGAGGGAGATCCATCTTGTCGATCCTCTGCAACTTGTAAGATGGGTCCTCCAAGGGCTTCCTGTCCGAAAAATATTTTGGAAAGGTCCGAAGGCTGAGGCTCTTCATCATCCCTTTGGTCATCCTTGAGTACCTTCATTCCCAGATGTCAAAGTCATCTTAGCAATCTACCCAAAAATCCTCCATGTGAGGCTCATGGGGTGTGGACGCCCGGGGTAGAGCTACACTTATCTTGCCGAGTGGATGAAAAATATTCCTTGCGAGGTGGAACTCGGCCAACCCCAGACTTTTTAACTCATTGCCAGCCTCTTTGGCCGCTGCAAGGCTACAAGAATAGTTCCCGCAAGTGATCGGGAATGGGATGGAGGTAACCTTCTTCACCCCATAGAATACATGAATTTCCAGGGTTTGCTTGCAGAACTCCATCAAAATAATCCTATCCCCACAATACTTGGGGAGTAGGTAGAGCTTGCCATAAAACCCGGTCACCTGAATATAAGAATGTTAATGAAAATGTATGAAATAATTGTTGTAGGTACTCACCAAGGCCATAGCCTCCTTTGATAGCCAGAAACTGACATCCTGAGATGGGATCAAAATGTTGAAGTAAACGAAGGTGTCATTTACTCGACAAAAATTGGGGAAGCTGGCTTCCCATTGGATATGGGGAAAATGGTCCCACAGAGCATTCTGGCCGAGCCTTGTCCCAAGGACACCCACTGTAACTAAACCCCAAATTCTAGGTCTTTGTTGTGTCAGTGCCCATAACACATACAAAGTCATGTAGAACTTCGAATTTCGGCCGACATTGTTCAACTAGAAATCTACATGATTGGCAACAGTTGTTGCCCAGTCAAAATTTTGTCGATTGGTGGAGGTGTCGTATAGGAAGTAGTACATCCACAACAAGAAATCTCGGGTATGAGATTCTCCGAAGACCCGGCATAAGAAGATGATCCCCGCTTGGATGCTTTCTTTGAAATCTACTCAGGGGATCTCCAACTTCATCTTCTTGTAGTCTTTCCTTGGGGTCTTCAGCCAGTGGCTATTGAGGTGCTGCCAGGCGAGCTATGGAACCTTGTCAAACTCCTACAGAGAGGTGGCATGGGAGATGACAATTGAATTGGAGAACTGGGGGATTCCCAGCTCTGAAGCAAATGTAGCAGTGTCCAAAGATACTAAGGGCATTGGGTAGCCCATTGGAAGGGTAGCATCAAGTATGACGGCCCGGATGGTGGTGTTGTAGTGTTTGGCCAGAGTTAGGATCAACTTTGGGGCCTGCACAGAGTAGGGGAAGCAGGTCATTTTGATGATGCCAGAGGCGGCCACGTTCTTCACCATATTATCTCTGGCAGAACGCTGGGTGAACATTGTTCTAATTATACCTTATAATCCAGCCCAGGATCCGACCTCAGTGTCGGTGACTAGCTGCAATTTAGAATCCACCTTGTATCCTACGAGGGCATCATCCTTTAGATATTTGGATGTGAGTGAGAGTTTTTCCAGTGCCCTTTCGGCCTTTGACTTGGTGACCACTCTTGTTGAGGTGGTTGGAAGTTCCAGAATTTCGGGAGGAGAAGCTACCTCAGACATGTTGATCATTGAACTATTGATAGCCTGCACAATCGGACAACCGTTAATACACATGATAAAATATAAAGCAATTTTATGGGCTCCGGAGTGTTCACTATTATTTCGCACTTGTCCTTAAGGAGACATTAGTTCATCAAATCCTGGAAATACAACAAATAATAACTTACTTGGAATTTGATCGACACCCGAGGATTCTGGCTCATGCGACAAATGGGATGAAGGCCCAGGGACTATGTGGGACCCGGAGTCTTGAGAAACTAGTTGTTATTGAAATGACTGGGCAGTGAGCCATACTGGGATGATGTGGGTTGTCACATGGTCATGCAATAAACAGAGTAATGGCACTTAATGGCGACCAATGTCTTGACACAGATGAAATGAATGCCACTTGGGATGATTTTAAATGCCCATACGTGGGGTAATTTAATCCCGCCATCAATGCTAAAATGACTGAGGATAGAGAAAATGACCATGGCTCAAGGGTGAGGTGTCAAGTTCAAGCCAGGCGAGAACCAGGTGGGCGAGCTCAAAATTTGGGTTCAACAACATGGAGAGTGCGACGGGCTTGCCACAAGACAGGTCAGATGTGATGGAATACATAGATAGGGCATGCAAATTTATAGAAAACTTACCCTACGGACGCATGCTATACATACCATATACATAGACCTCTGAAGAACAGGAGGTTGAGTAACCAATTTATACACCAGACGACTAACTAACCTACAGGCTACTAACAACTAACAAGAACTTTTGACATATATACAGAAATTTATGACTACTTTACACTAAGTTACAATTATTTACTCGAATATATAGAAACCCACAAATATTTACAAATGTACATAGAAATACAACACACATAAGGTGAACAAACTTCCTGCAAAGCCCTCCCACCAATGAGAGGCGACGATGAAAAAAATAGGAAGCATAAGGCAAACAAAGCAAAAAGAAAACTCAAAATAAAAGAACAAACAAACAAAGAAGAGAAAGAGAGAACCATAAGGGCCTACCTTAAACATCGGGAAATGCGGGAGAAAGGGCACGGGAGGTGCTCTGCAAGAAGATAGCTTCACGGACCACGAACACTGAAGACCCTGCAGGAAAGTTGGAAGCACACACAAGCTTCAAACAACAACTTCACCGTTAAACACTCTAAGAAAACACACTTAGCTCACTGGTAATTTTCATAAATCGCACTTAATCTCTCTTAATTCACTCAGGGTAATTTCTTCGCGGTAAATGTAAAAATGGCAAGTGAAACCTTATTTATACCCTTAGGTGAAAACACACCGCTTCCTTTTGCAAGTCCCGAGAAAAGGCAAACCTCTGGGCTCCGGGTCCGGAGATCCCATGCAACCACACCCTCTAACTTAAGAGGAAGCGATGGAAAAGAATCTCGAAATCAGAATCCAGAATCCAGTTGGCACAAAGAAACAAAAACACTCCAGGACCGGGCCCCATAGCAAGGAAGACCAAAAATGAAACAACACAAAGGCCCCGCGGAGGCAAAGGCCGGAGAAAAAAAAAGAAAAAGAAACAAAGGACAAAAGCAAAAAAAGGGGGACCCAACATTTTGCCTACAAAATGTAGGGACGGGTACGTAGGATATAACATAGACCACCAAGGATACCTATTGAACAACCTCAAATAACTGAGAGGGGAGAGGGGTGAATCAATTATCCCAAGATATATTTTTAAACTTTAACTGTACTGGTAGAAAAGTTAATTCAAACTGATAATTAATACATCGATAATCATGAAAAAACAGGAGAAACACCATGCATAATGAACACCAAATTTATGTGGAAACCCAAGGTGGGAAAAACCACAGAGAAGCTAATTCTCATGATCAAGAACACCAATTAAGGTGACACCGGTTAGGGAAATTTTTATAATGATCTTTACAGGTAAGGCTCTTTATCGATAGGCTCACTATCGGTTAGGATAACTGCCCTTAATATAAAGAGAGCTATAACAACTAATAAAAAATGATCTTACAACCACAACTTAAACTGATGAAATTACATCTGCACATGCATGGGTTCAGTTCTAGTGAATAACATTGTTACAGTCAACAACATATATGAACCAAGATCTTATGTCAGTCTTCGATACAGTTTTGTAAAACCTTTCCATCACTTACTTTACACTGTTATCAATATTATCCTTCTCACTTTTTATTCGGTTTGCATACTTCACCACATAGTCACACTTGCATCATACCATCTTTAGTATTCACACCTCTTACACACACTCAGACCCAAAAGATGCTCTCTCTCTCTCTCTCTCTCTCTGTATATATATATATATATATACATATCTGATGAACTTACAAAGATATGTCGGCCTAGCAAAACATGTCGGCTTGAGTACAAAAGAAAATATCAATGAAGATCTACACGCTAGCCACAAACCTAAAGAATAGGTCGCACATATGAGAAATACATACCACACTACCATATGACCCAAATATAGGTCTTACATAAGATAACCATGTTACATAGCTTAAGCACTAAAAGATAAATATATTCCAGGGACGATGATAATGACACAACCAAGACCATGTCTTGATCACATAGAAATCAAAACCAACCCGAAGAGTACCACCGAGAAGCAATGGTCAAAGTTTAAATACAACTATTATACCCAAATTCATGATGCACTGCATGAATGACTAGATAACAAAAGATACCCAGAAAGAACTCCGAACATAGCATCCATCCAAACTTCATCCACATGATAACCAAAAAGATATACCGTCATTACTAAACCAAGGATAACCATCCATAATAGACCGATTTCCATGTAATACTACATAAGATAGACCAATTTTGTTCATCACTCGAATCATAACCAACCAATACACCATTTTTAACATTAATGACAACAATACCAACATCAATATTTCAACAATACTTGATGACATGTAACTGATTAAATGTTTGATAATGTTAAGTTAAAGATGATGCAAGACATTAAATCAGTTAATGGTTTGTATTGTCATTGATGTCAACTTGATATCATCTGTATGGTCATATACATAATGCCAAAGACTTTAGAGAATCAATGGAACAGAAGTTATGCTCTCAGCAATGCATAAAAGTAAAGTATTCACCAAGTGATAGACTACACCGGCGGAGTGCACACCATCGGTAAAGACAAAGATAAAGTCACAGTGATGCCCGACGAGCAGAAGACAGTGTTTTCTGATGAAGTAGAATCACAGGATGCCCGACAAGCTAAAAATAGTGTTGCCCGACGAGCAAGATCCAACGATGACCGACGGACGGAGATCCCGAAGCTAACTGAAGTTACACCGACAGAACTGGCAGTTGTCACCGACGACGAACTGCAGAATTGACCGACAGAACAGAGAGATCATAAAATGAAAAAATATCTAGTTGGAAGAGCTTAAGGATAGACTTAACTGGTTGTTTTATTTGTTTTATTCAACCACAGTTAAGCAATTGATTTATACAGTTGGCAAGAAGATAACTACGAGATAAATCAGGAGTTAAAACCGTAAATCAATTTGGCTGGATTGTTTTTCACGCCAAGAATCAAGAATCAAGAACCAAGAACTAAGGAATATCATGTCTATATAAGAGACAAGCGTAATTCATTTCCACAAGCAATCAGATACATGGGGGAGTGAATTGAAAGATGATGTTGAAGAAAAACTGATGAAGGTTAAACTTCATGCAGTCCTAATCAATCAAGCTAAGGGAAGAGCTAAAGAATTTTGCAGACACCGACACACAATGAAGCACAACATCACAGAGAAGAAAGAGTTAAGTACAAAGGAATTGAATTGATACATTGATCAGAAAGGTATTGTACGTAAATAGATCTAAATATCTGCAATTTAAAGTTGCATTAGAAACAGGTCATTGTGTTTCAGTTTAACCATTGAAGCATTAAGTCTCTTAATAGAGTAGGACTTAACATTCTTTTATATTTGAGGTATATCCTAACAGATTACCAAAAAGGTTGACTCATGATAGTAGCATCGGTCTTACCTAAAGCCTATTGACAGTCTAAGAAGGAGGCTGATTCAAGGATGGTAGTAAGATTA
>MU224250.1:149201-173828 GCA_018584345.1 Thuja plicata | reverse complement strand
TACCTAAAGCCTATTGACAGTCTAAGAAGGAGGCTGATTCAAGGATGGTAGTAAGATTAGCATAAAGCCTATTGACAGTCTAGAGGCTGATTCAAGGATGGTAGCGTAGATGCCAGATACTTAGTGATAATCTATGTATAAAAATCCTCTAACAAGGTCGCACTTAACAATGTATTTGTAACCTTTAACAGAGTTGGCTCCTAACAGGGCTCACTTCAGAAGAGTGAAAATTTGGGGTACCGGTCCTAGTGGTTTTTCCGTTAACAAGGTTTCCACGTTAAAATCCTTGTGTTATGTGTGTATGGTTTATTACTCTATTGTTTTACATTTTACATATGCATTTATGGATTGACTGGTTTACTCTGTATATTTACTGAGTATTGGTAAATAAGTTTTACTGCTTATCGGTTATTAAGGAGAAGGAGGATAGACAAGGTAAACCGACAGACAATTATTTATTTCAAGTATTTCAAAGGCATACATCTTGTAGGGACTTAATAATCTGAGGTGTATTAATTGGTGGATGGAAGTTCAAAGGATAAATAATCAAGGCCACTGATTCACCCCCCCTCTTAGTTATTACTAACAAATACTGTCCCCATAGAGACCAACAATGGGATGCCTAGGTTTTCTTAGAAGAGCTTTGACTCACAAATAACGATAGAGGTCATGGAGACCGACTTAGGTCCCACAAGGATTGTCAATGTGGTAGACACCAAATGGGGAAGCAATAATCCATTGTGAGTTCAAATGGTTTCCTAACACTCATCATATCACGAACCATGTAGCCCATTCATGAAGAGTACCTCCATTGTGATAATATCCAATCTACACATGACATCAACAATCACACCTCTGACAACATTTCTCTCAATCTATGTTTGGATGTACAAGGGAGAGGCTCTTCATTGTAGGGATGGTGACTGTTACCACTAGACATTTATTTTGTAAAGGCACCTCTTTTATCTCCTTTATTTAATCTCATTGTAGTTAGCTCGATCTATCCTATTATTATCTTTATTGCATTTAGTACCATGGGTTTTTGTTTAGTTGCTCATGTACCTTTTCGATATGGCTCATGTACCCTATCCATGTAGGTTGTGTGTGCACCTTCTTGACATCCTTAATCTATTTTGTCATCCTAGACTCGCATGTGCATCTTGGACAGAGAGCTCACAGAGCCTATCAATTGATCTTGATGACCCATCCTTTTAGTTTCTATAATCAAAATATTTTTATCATTTCATAATTTATTTTAATATTTCGGTTTATGCATCTAGCTAGTTATCATTTAATTTAAATTATCTTCCTAGCTCACCAAAGTGCTAGTTAAGTGAGGTAGTGTTGAGTCATCTACCCCTTGGGATTCCATCATCTCAAGGTTGGAAATCCCCTTCTCTACAAGTTGAATATCCATTTCAACCAACCTTTATCAAAACCAACCTCGAGGACCTTAAAGAGAAAATGATAATCCATCCTATCATAGGCATTTTTGATGTCCAACTTCACAAACATGGCTTGCTTCCCTATTTTTTGAATCAAGTGAATGTCTTCTTATGTAATGATTATCCCATCCAAAATTGACTTCAAAATGAAAAAAAACTAGTTTGTTCTTTGATATAATCTCTAAGAATAACCATTTCAGCCAATTAGCCAAAGCTTTCGCCAAAATTTTATATGTGGCATCACAGAAAGAGATAGATATGTCAAAATTCACCAAAAAATCAACATTTTCTTTCTTTACATCCAAAGAATAGTTCAATTTTTTCATATTTTATGTCTTGACATAGTCTACCTTGACATCTTCTTACCATCCATCTTCCTTTTTATTAATTCTATCAAGAAAACACAATTCTCTATAATTTTAATAAAAGCCATCCATCTTTTTTGTATTAGTTGTATCAAGAAAACAAAATTATCCATAGTTTCAATAAAAACCATTAGCAATTTTACTTTTCGTATGTATTAGGTAAGAATGTAGACTAAATTATATGATAATAACAACCAAAAAAAATTAAAAGAAATCTAGGAGTCTTAAAGGTATATTCAGCACTTCTATAATATGAAAGAAGACACTCCCATCAATTTATAGACTTTCATTTGACAATATAGGCAAAGGCGTTGATGCTTACAATACCTTCTAAGCCACCCACTTTCTAGTATATAAACAGTGATCTTTCACCACTCGTCTTGACCCCTCCCTTGTCTCTCTCTACTTACATCGCTCTCCACTTGCATATATCTTTATTTATTTATTTGATTGAAAATCTTTATTTCTTTATTTATTTTTTAATCCCTCATGATAAGCACCCAAACAAATAAAAAATATTCAAAATAGGAGATATACTTGGACAACAAAAATAAAACAAATCCCTTGAGCATAGTTAATGTACTTGGACCCTAGGTGACAATAATAAAATCAAATAAAATCTCCTGTCTTACGCTACTGGAACGTATGAATGAGAGTGAGACAGCGTGGCAAAATGTCAGCCGAGACGAAAATAGTGACTGACGGCCCAGATTGCACGGGCTCCTGTCATAACGACGTAAACATTCATCACACGACAGCGACTGCCAGATGCGGATCCAGCCGTCCGATGGACGCGATCGACGGCTAGGATCGAAGGGCGACTTTCTATGATATCCGAGAATACTTTTAACAGGGGAAGGGAAAATAAGAATTTATAGTGCAGCTTGAGCTCCTGAAAAACTTTAAGAAAAAGGGGAAAACAGAGGCTCAAAGATAAAATCTATTAGTTTATGAAGCTGAGAAGAGAAGATGCCTTCAATGGCGATGGGTATGAGTATACTCATTGAGTATATGTCAACGGGTTGACGAGAATAGGCAGTGAGTATTTGCAGTTGCAGAGAAGGCATGGCGAGGGTGAGGACGGAGGGAATAAGCGACGAGGCGCTGGAGTGCGTGATGGCGCACCTGGAGGAGCCTCGGGATCGGCGCGCTGTGTCTCTGGTGTGTAAGAAATGGTGTGAAGTAGATGCCCTTACGCGCAAGCATGTGACCGTGGCCTTCTGCTACTCCATCAGCGCTGCAGATCTCACGCGCAGGTTTAAATGCCTAGAATCGCTTACTGTGAAGGGGAAACCCAGAGCTGCCATGTACAATTTGTTGCCCCCTGACTGGGGGGGCTATGCTAAGCCTTGGATTGAGCATATTTCGTTCTCCTGTCTCTGCTTGAAGGCGCTTCATCTCAGGCGAATGATTCTCACTGACCACGATTTGGGGACGCTTGTTCGCGGCCGTGGTCATATGCTGCAGTCGCTTAAGCTCGAGAAGTGCTCCGGCTTTAGTACCAGGGGGCTGCAGGATGTCGCCAGCGGTTGCCGGTATGATTTTAGTTGGAGAATTGGCTTTTAGTGCTTTGATTGTTGAGTGAATTTTGTGATTCTGGTTTTTTGGCAGAGTTGTGTACTCAGTTTTGGGGTTTTTGGTTTAATTGTGTTGTGTATTAACTTGTTTTCTGGGTTTGGCTCCTGGTTAGATGTCTTACAGATTCAGTGTTTTCAAGATTCTTTATGGGTGGTTCCGTTTGGTGAGAGTTTTATTGGGATTAGAATTCCTGTTTCTTCTGCTGGCTTTTGCTTTTAAGTTGATTTATTCGCCAGTGGCAGTGCGGTCTGTGAATAGAAAGGGGTGCTTTAAGTTGATTTGTATGGTAGTGGCAGGTGGGCTGTAAATAGGAAATATTGGGAAAGATTCAGATTTGGCTCTTTCCCTGTGCCTCGGCTTCACATGTTGATTTTGTTTTCTGTAATCAATCCATCTGCCCTCTGGTTGTTGTCTGTGTGATATTGCTTAAGTTTTATGCTACTTAATCCAGTGGCATCTTGTACACCAATCATTTGAATCTTCTTTGTTGGTTTTACTTTCAAGTTGATATATATGGTATTGCAGGGTGCTCTGTAAATGGGTAATATTCAGATGTGGTTGAAGCTTGTTGGGTCATAACTCAGTCGCCCTTGTTGGTTCTGTTCTGTCAACCAATACGCGTTCTCACTGGGGGATATTGCTTAACTTACAAGCTATTTAATCCAGTGGCATCGTTGACATCGATCATCTCAACCGACTTGTTTGTCATACTTTTAAGCTGATTTATATGGTACTGGCAGCCTGCTGTATACATGTGGAAGATTCCGATTTTGCTTGTTAGTTCTTACTTTAGCCTCCCTTGATTGTTTTGTTCTATATAGTCAATCCGTCTGCCCTCTGGAGATTGTGGTTGTCCTATGCGATATAGCTTAATTGAAAAGCTATCGAATCTAGCGTTATCTTGTATATTAATCATCTGAACCAACTTCGTTGGTTCTACTCCCCTTAAATCTACTGGCTATATCATCTCAACCTACTTTGGTGGGTTTACTTTTAAGTTGATTTATATGGTAGTGGTAACGTAGTTTTTAAATGGAAAAGATTTAGATTTGGCTCTTTCTGTGTACCACGGCTTCTATTTTTGGTTTGTTCTGCATAGGAAATCTGTTTAGCTTCTCAAGCTTGGGGTTGTTATCTATGTGATGTTGCTTGATTTGCAAACTATTAAAGCTTGTATCATCTTGCACATCAATCATCTTGTTATTTTTAATTAATGAAGTTGATATATCTGGTAGTGGAAACGTGGTCCATAAATGGAAAAGATTGGGGAAGGCTTTAGATTTGACGCTTACTGTGTATCTCAGCCTCTGTTATTGGTTTTGTTCAGAGTTGTAAGATACTTCCTCTCCTGTCCAGATATGCATATCTGCATATCCGGTAACACAGAAATAGATTCGCTACTCCTGGATTCGGTTCGGAGTATATACCAGCATATCAATATGCGAGCCCATATTTGGGCTGTATAAAAAATGTATGGTTATAGTCCAGTGCCCTATCCAGTTCAGGGCTGTAAAACAAACATTCAAAAATTGCAAATGTAATAGTCACCAAATATACAAATTAAAAATATATATTATAAAGCAGAAATACACAACCCTGTAACAGCTGTGTTCGGTGCGGTTCATCAATGGAAAAAAATAGATTTGGTTATATTTGTGTATCTCAGCCTCCATTCTTGGTTTGGTTTTGTGTAGTACATCTGTACGATCTAACTAGCTTGTCGCTGTTATGCATGTGATATTGATCAACATACAATCTATTTGATGATGATCCAGTGGCATCTTGCACAACACTGATCTCAACTAACTTTGTTATTTTGTTCTTTGTAGTAAACAGTTTACCCTCTGTGGCTTGTGATTGTTATCCATATGATGCAGGTTAGGTCACACATTATGTAATTCCGGGGCATATTGCAAATCACCCATCTCAGCCGATCATGTCGATTTTATTCTGTGCAATAAATCTGTCTGCACTATCTTGTTTTTGTTATCTATGTGATGTCGGTTAATATGCAAACTGTCTAACCCTGTAGCGTGTTGTATATTAATCACCTCTTGTTTGATTGCCATCTATATGATAGTAGCCACTTTACAAGCAATTTAACACACATACTTGTATTTCATTGGATTTCCCATTGATAAGCTCAAGTATATATATTGTCTATCCTACCTGTCAGTATCGGTCTAGAACATCTTATTATAGAATGTTTCTTAATTGGTTGTGAATTAACATACTGGAATGCCTATAGAATAACTGAAATCTATCCCACCAAATGTAATGTTCACGAACATCTTGTCACGGTATGTTTTCAGAGGTTGTACTTGTGAGTGAACGTGCTGGAATATTTATAGGATGCCTAGATTGAAAAAGATTATGACTCTATAGATGTTCATAGCATAGAAGCAGAAATCTTTTATATGTTGCGATAAATTGTTGCTTGCCCCCCTGCCTGACATTTTTTATCAAAATATTGTGAGTTTATGCCTAAAATTGGTCAAATCGATTTCTGGATGGAGAAATTGCAATTGAATCTCGTTTCTTTAGTCAGAAAATTAGGTTAGGGTCGGTAATTTTTCTGATTTTTTTGCAATTTAATTCCAATAAATTAGAAAAATCATTCTCTTTTGGTTTGCCGAGATTTTTTCAACGAAGAAATTTAATCCGGTGGCTTGTAATGTTTCAGCAGTCTGATATATGTAACAATATGTGTTTTTACCTGGTTTAATTGTCAGCATTTAATTTAGTTTTATGGGACATATAGCATGGTGGTAATAGGCATCGCCATGGAGAGGAATAGAACTTAGCAATTATCGATTCTTTTTGCTTCCAACGGTAAGGTTTTGACTAAACACTTGAGTATACTACTCACTGGCTCAGTATGTAGAGGTAAGACAATTGAGAACTTAGCATTTATAAAAACGAAATATCCATTAAGGACACTTCTGGAAACAGGGCAAGATTAAAGGTATGCAGAGGGAAGATTACCTAGTAATATCATTTTTAGCTAGACTGATTTTTTAATATGATAAAGATCTGTAGGGTTAATCCGCCTGCCGTTGGTTGTAATCCTAACATTTGAATAGCGTGAATTGCCTGTACTGCAGTTACCACGAGTACGTATGCTTACAAGCATGGGTTAGCATTTGAACATAAGCCTCATCCAAGGCAGCTTTATGAACTTTGCAGATTTGGGTGGCTGAGTATACTTGCTTTACAAAAGCATATGTTCAGTTTAAGGAATCTTCAGTTCACTGGTGTGAGGTCTATGAGTACCATGGCTTCGTCCCTACACGTGGCATATGAGCTTAAGTCTATACTAGACATGCAGTGTAGCCTATCCCCTCTTGAAATGATTTCTAAAAGCATCTATAAAACAAGAAGGCATTCAGAATTAAGGGTGTTGAGGATATTAGGCTTTCTTTGGTTTGCAGTGCCAGGTGATCCTGAGGTGAGAATTGAGTTGATTCTTCCTGTGATTAAGTGGAATATTTGTTTCACCTTGTTACCCTGGGCTTTTTGGCTGCTTGTGCGTAAATCTAGCTGGAAAATTTGTGAGCAGCGAAGCTTTGGATTGCTTCCAAGCTAGCTTTTGAGCTATGGATTTTCACCATCTCAAAATCAAACAGTCGTTAAGAAAGTTTTTTCTGCACAAGTTCCTTAGTACTGATTTGGAATCCTCAATCTGGAAGCATAATCTCTATTATCTTGCCGTTTGAGTTGAATACTCCCAAATAAATTTGAAACTGTTGCTTGCAAGATACAATAACAACAAATTTTGTTGGGTGTAAAAACTAAGTTGCCGGATTCGCATATTTAACCCCGGGTCCGGGTCCGGATTCTCGACCCGGTACGTGCTGGATCCGGGCAGGGTCCGCATTTTGACCTGTGGGTCCGGATGGATCCGTGGCCCGCGGATCCAGACGGACCCACAGGTCAAAATGCAGACTCTGCCCAGATCCAGCACGGACCAGGAGGAGAAAACGAGGATCCTCGAGGATCCCACGGGATCTGCGCGAATCCACAGGGACCTGCAGCCAGCCAAGATGTAAAGTGGTAAAATTAAGTTGTTCTTTTGCCTTGAGAAATAACTCTCGGAGCCTTTATAAAATAATTAAAGTCGGTTGAGCTTTCGGGGGCGCTGCACCCGAAAATCCCCGCGGGGGCACTGCCCCTCGACCCCGCCCTGTACTGCGAGCCCCTTGACCCCGTCTTGGGGGCTTTGCCCCCAAACCCCCATTTAATAATTTGGGGTGGAAACTACGCCAATAAAAGTGGGGAAAAATTAACCTTCGACTCTTATTAGGCTCCATATAGAAGATGACGATGATGACGAAGAGAATATCAATAAATTATTAATCCATTAGTTGAACTTCAAACAATGATACTTGAATTGATGTTATGATTTAATTTTGATGTTTTGAATCTTTGAGATTTGGCATTGATCAATGATCAACCATCATAGATTCATACTATGAAATGATTTAGTTTTAGAATTATGTATATTTATCTTATTTTTTGTATATATATATATATATATATATACACACACACGAATCCCTACGAATCCAAATGGCAATTTTTTTTCACGAATCCACCAACCTGATTCGCGAGCCCGAATCTGTCCCCGAACCCGAATCGGCAACTTAGTGTAAAACAGCATGGAATTTGATTTCAAACATTAGCAAAGAGTTTGACTTTTAGTACTTAATTAACTACTTAGGTATCTTTATGTCTCTGGGCTTTGTTATTCCCGTGTTGGTTGCAACGCCTCGTCATAATTTTAGTTATTGTGATTGTGCAGCAGATAGGAGTCTAGTGTACAGATTTTGATTTCCTGATCATGAGATGCCAATTATATGTTGTCAGCCATCTTAAACTACTTTTAGCTTATCTGGAGAATTTCTTACACAGCTTAAGTTTACTTTTTTAGAAGATTCTGGTTTGTTTTTATTTCCTTCTTTCCGAAGTTTGAACTATATTTGTATGAACTCTCTACATGTTTTGCTTCGTGTGCAGGTCACTTAAGGTTTTGATGTTGGAGGAGAGTAACATTGACGAGGAAAGTGGGGAGTGGCTACATGAACTTGCCCTTTATAATTCCTCTTTGGAAGTTTTGAACTTCTATATGACAGGACTGGAAAAGATCAATATTAGTGACCTTGAGCTAATAGTAACAAATTGTCCATCTTTAAACTCATTGAAGGTCAGTGAATGTGATTTACTGGATTTAAAAAATGTTCTAAAGAAAGCCACTGCATTAGAAGAGTTTGGCGGTGGTTGTTTCGGCAATGGTCAAGAACACGACGTGTTTCAATCAATAGTCTTTCCTCCAAAGTTGACCTCATTGCTGGGATTGAACTTTATGGCCGAGGCTGAGTTGCCCGCTATACTTCCAAGAGCTTCTGCCCTGAAGAAATTGGATTTGCAGTATACATTTTTGAGCACAGAAAATCATATCCAGTTGGTTGGCCTCTGCACCAATCTTGAAGTTCTTGAGGCAAGATTCTAACCTTGAGTTCCTGAAACAAATCTTTTGGAATTTTCTTTATTTATTTAACTTTTTAAAATTATATTTCTTTCACAGAATAGGGGCCACAACAGCTTATGCCATACAATTAAACTGGTATAGCAAAGCCACTTTCATTGTCACCTAAGAAAAATGCCAAATTCCTACCAGGGATTCTAATTAAATCCAGGCTTCCTTTTGATAGAAGGCTAAGCTTATAGAAAACGAACGGAATAATTATTTCTCAGATTTTAAAATGATCTTTTTAATTAGAGCAAATTTGGCACATAAAAGTTTAAAACATTAACTTAAAATCACGAATGTTCGAAAGAGAAAGAACCTGGAAGGTTATAGAATTTTTTTTAATTTACAAATTTCTTGAGCATCTTATGTCTTCCCTTCATTCTTTACGATGGAGGTCATGATGATGAGTCTCTGGACAATCCTGCTAGTAAGCCAATTCAGTGATCAATTAAATGTACCATGATGGCAAAGGCCATTATCAAGGCTAGTTTTTCAAATGCCATATATTTCTTGCCGACTGCAACCCATTCTGATCCAGTTTACTGTGTATTTATTAGCTACTTCTGTTGTAAAAAGCACTCTCAATAGCATGTTTGGATCCCTGTGTAATAAATGTCCATTGAAATGTTTTCCGTCTTCAATAATTTTCTCCTACTTCAAGAATTCAAACTAGCTAATCATACTCCGTACTAATGGGCTTATCTATGTCTGCAAAGTTGCGAACAAGTCTCAAGGCTTGTGAAAGTGCTTTAAATGTTGTAACCTCAGACGCTTCAAGCACCACTTTCTTCTGCATCAGGAAACACATTTTGTTTGGAAGCTTACTCTTTTCTTCTTGGTTAGAACTTCAAAAACTTATCTCAAGGAATATGAGAAAAAGCCTTGCACCTGGGGACATGAAAGTGTGCAATATATAAGCTTTATTTGTGAATCCTAGCCACTTCATGTATCATTCCCTTGTTAGCTTTTGTCAGTCTGGATTGATTAGGCTCAGGTTGTAAACAGCTCATGTGAAGATTACCCCATCCTCTGATACCAGGTGCCATTTGGTAAATTTGCATAACATTTTGTAATTTCAATACAAGTTCTGTATAAACTGCAAAATGGTAACCTTTATCAAACTCCAAGTGGACACTCCACAATCCTTTGAAAACTATATGATAGACAGTGTACAGTGTGTTTCTTGTCAATACGCAAACCCTTCACAGATTGCCAAACTACAAACTTCATCAAAGCCCACATGAAGAGCAATTTATTTGTCTTCATATTATCTTCAAGCTTGGGATGCCTAAAAGTCCAAACTACTGATCTCATGGATTAGCGTCCCCAAGTCTATAACTAGATTTTACAATATTGGCTTGATAAACTAACCTTGACTTTCCAGTTTCAACTCATGCTATCTTGGCAGAAACTTGTCTTCTTAATCTTCAACTATTAGGATTCAGCATCAAATGGAATCTCAATCTTCATCTGTTCTGATACTATGTTGGAAACTTGGAAGTACCTAGTATATGGGACAAATCACGTATACTTTTGCTCACTCAACTAGAAAGCTGAATAGGTACAATGCCCTTGCCCCTAATGCCATTACTACAATCACCTCTCAGGAAAAAATTCGAAACTTGATGGATTCTTTTTACAGTTAGTAAACCATTATCTGTTGAATACAATATGATGTGAAGCGCAAGAGTCAATATATTACCTACCATTGTTCTCAATGGGATTGGATAATCAATCACAGTTGGACAACAGCCCTCATTATTGGCATATTTGCATGGGTTCACTCTATTAGCAACCTTCTGATGAACCAGCTTTTCATTGCATTTGATAAGATAATGACCATCTTTTTTTCTTTACAATGATGTCTTTCTTCTTCCCTGATAATTTCTGAATAGTTTGTTATTCTGGCGTTTCGTATCCTTTCAGAAAAAAGAGAGTACTTTTTCTGATACCTTTATGTTATATTATTTTTGCAGTAGCAGTCCTGTAATCATCAACTAATGACTAAGACTTATTCTTGTGTGAAGCTGCATTGAAGAAATTACAAAGTTTCTTTTCTCGTAAGCTTTGTATCTTGTGTCTTGCTGGCAATGTCATGTGGTTATCTGGAAACAGAATAATCTGGATCCGAAGATCCCAGAGAGCACGGTTTTCTCAGTTCCATATGAAACTTTGCAACGATGTGCTGCCTTATAATTAAAAATATTGGCTCTAGTTTTTTTCAGCTAGATATTGAAATCCTTATTTTGAATATTTCAGTAAGCCTCCGCTTTCAACTCTGGACCTAAAATATGCTCCCAAAAACTAATCTTGGATACCTTTATTAGAAAATATGCTCCCAAAAACTTATCAAATGTTTCCACTTCGGACTTACTAGAAGAGTTAGATGTACATGAAGACAAGTACAGAATGCAGATTGGCAGAGTTGAATGTTTCTTGATTCTGAGAGACCTTTCTGTACGTTTTCAAAATTTGAAAGCTGAAATCTGGTTTCTAATGCCTCTCAGAATAATTTATAGCGTAGTGGTTGTTGATGTTCAAATTTTGATGCCTCACTAAGTTGGTTTTTGTGCCATGTCAGAAAGTATTCTATGAAATAGAAATACATAGAGAACAGAGAAGAGGGCTCGAATACAAAATCTGTCAAGAGGTAAAAAACGCAAAAACTGACACCTAGGTCATAAGTTGAGATATGTGTAAGTTTTTATTCCGTCTCCTGTAACAATGTTCAGTTGTTTTGTAGTTTTATTTCTTAATCTCAGCTAATCTCCAAAGTCTTGCAAAATAAGAAAAAATACCAAGTGCATGTTTTACAGTAAACCTTGAGAGCTGCTTGCATCCCTCATTACAGTGGTAGCTCCCATAGCCACTTATTTTGACCTCCACCAATGAAAGAAGTTTGAATCGAGTCGAAAGGTTGCAAGATTTTCAGGTTTTTGTCATGTTTTCGAGTTCTAAAAGCTATAGGCTTTGCTGATGCATAAGCACTCAAAAGCATAACCAGAGACAAAACCTTTCATCACTTGAGAGGATAGATGACCGCTTTACAGTTTTCCTCCTTATCATATGACTGCAGTGGGGTTTAAAATGGAAATGAATGGAAGATACTGAAATATCTTTCTAATTTTAGAGTTTGAATCAAGAGCGGTCCTCGTTTATGGGTTCAAGTAGTTCCTCGAGTACATTGCAGAATCTACCCTTCACTCGTAACTCTGATGCTGAGGGAAACAATACAAATGACTGGGCATATTGGCAAGAATCAGTTAAAGATTATTTTTGATCCAAAAGATTTTGCTAAACATGCTAGTTACGATATGATTTAGCTAAACATGCTAGTTACAGTATTTTATTTTGTTCACCTTTTTTGCAGTTAACCCATTGTCTAAACATGCTTGTTCCAGTGTTTTGAAATGTTAACCATTTGGTTGGAAAATCTAGCACATTTCTGGATCAATTTAGCCAGTGATTTGCTTAACCAACCAAGCTAACTTTCGTTTGAAAATGACACTGAAATACAAAAATAATAAAAAAACAATGTCTGGCAAGCTGCCGTTAAAGAATTGCACTTCCAAATCTTATACAAATAGCAAACAACTTAAGAAAATTTAACATATTTATCTTCTGATTTCATATCCCTTGAATTGAAGTAGTCGTCATTGAGGTTTAGTTAATATAATTCATTGTGTTTTGCTTGATTTTTTTTGAGATCTGGTGTTATTTTCAAAATTGGATGAAACTACAAACACTCACATTTGAAAGTTATGGAATCATTGGTTTGTATGCAGGCGAGAAATGTGATTGGGGACAAGGGGTTAGAAGCTGTTGCTAACAATTGCAAGAAACTAAAACGGCTTAGAGTGGAGCGAGGGGCTGATGAGCCAACTTTGGAGGATGAGCAAGGCTGGATTTCTCACAAAGGGATTTCTTCTGTAGCTCAAGGCTGTCCCCTTCTTGAATACATTGCTGTCTATGTTTCAGATATGTGCAACTCAACACTGGAGACCGTTGGCAAATGCTGCAAAAATCTTAAAGATTTCCGGTTAGTCTTGTTGGATAAGGAAGAGCAAATCACTGATTTGCCTCTTGATAACGGGGTTAAGGCTTTGCTTCAGGGATGTGAAAAGCTGAATAGGTTTGCATTCTATGTGAGGCCTGGAGGGTTGACAGACAGAGGTCTTAGCTACATTGGTAAATACAGTACCAACATAAGGTGGATGTTATTGGGTTTTGCCGGGGAAACAGATCTAGGACTTCTTGAATTTTCCAGGGGGTGCCCAAAGCTGGAAAGACTTGAAATTAGAGGTTGTTTCTTTAGCGAGGCTGCATTGGCGTCTGCAGTGCTAAGGCTAAAATCACTCAAGTATATATGGGTTCAAGGTTATAACGCAACAGTTACTGGTGCTAATCTTCTAGCTATGGCTCGTCCTTATTGGAATATAGAGTTCTCACCTGGCCTGCAGTTGCCAAGGGATTTGATTACCGAAGACATGGAAGGGGAAGAATCACAGGGGCAGGCAGCTCAAATTTTGGCTTACTACTCGCTTGCAGGAAGGAGAACAGATCATCCTCAGTCTGTGATTCCTTTAGCCCCTTCTGTTTCAAATTGGCATCAAGTAGCTGTGTTTTAATGTACAAGCAATTATATTAAGTAATTATGTGTTGTAATTCTGGCTTGGAGATGGTACATCTACGAATCTAAAGAGTATAGAATTCTTGCTGCTTCCTTCAGACCTATTTCAGAACAGTTAGGTGGAAGTAAAATATGAGTACCTACGTATTTTCCCTGATTATGCTTTGTATTAGAAGATTGTATATGGTCATTTTACCTCATGATGTATCTGTAGTAGGATTTAAACCTCCCTATCTAAGAACTCTGCTGCATAGTTCTATAAAATACTGTATAAAGTCTCATGAAGGCTATCACCCCCACCCTATACCAAAAAGTGACTCTGATATTCTGCCCACAAAAGCATTGCTAACGGAGGTGTGGCAACTTTCAAATCCAGTAATGTTTGAGATTTTTACAGTTAACAAAATCCAGCATATCTGTTGGAGGCCAAAAAGGTTTTGGTTGGACACAGTGCTGAATGTTCAATTGAAAAGACAGTTTCATAGCAAGAATTTGGAGTGGTGTATTTCAAGCCGTCGAGTAGGTGGCTTTTCCACACTGGCTGAGATCTAATAACTCAGATTGCAATGACTGAGATAGACACCGTTACTGTTATCAGAGCTAGTAGCGGAAGAAAAATCTGAGGCGGCCTAAAAGAGACACCAGCAGTACAAATATTCTTCAATAAATTGTCTAATCTATTCACCTCTATATCTAGATAGCTACAAAAGGGTCTACATTGGAGATCAGCATGGGTTTAGATTGGCAGGTAAGGTTTGGAGATCGGGCTTGGTATGCTTTGGTAACCAAACAACTGAACTTGTGTACATAATGTAATCTATATTTTCTTGAGATGAGTGATGTATGTACAAATGCTAGTTGGCACCGGTGTAAGGAGCTTCACGTTTGAACTATGCATGACAGTTGTAGTCATTGCATGTTTGAGAAGACTGTGCTGGCTGGAGATGTCTCTCTTCTGTTTTTTATAATGTTTTTCCTTACAACTAGGGTTAGTATTTTGCTTGTGACATGGGCTCAGCATTGTTATATTGGTACAAGCTTTATTTCGTTACCTCTGTCAATCCTCCATCTTTAATGGTGGAAAATGCTTGAAAATCATTTAATTTTCACTGTGATTCGTAGCTGCTCATTTCTTCAAACCAGTTTCACCGTGCCAAATTCGATTGGGTTTCTATTCTGGATATCAAGTTTGTTTGTTTGTTGGAATTGACCTGGAATTGGAAAATGGGAATTGATGAATTGGTATGGCCAATTCCAATTTTGTAACAAAATGAGCATTTCTCCAATTCCACCTCTTGACCTGGAATTGGAATTGAGAATTCAATTTTGAGAAGGGAAACTAATTCCTGATTTCCAATTCCAGATTAATTCCAGCAAACAAATGGACCTTAATATAGAGTGACCCATCTTCTTTCGGGAATAGAAACAGTCGCTTGTAGTCTCTCATGGAAAGTCTGACACAATACACATTCTGTAAACTTTTTAAGGGAACTAATCAAGCTACAGTGCTGCTACAGTTTATACAAAGGAACTAATAAAGCTACAGTGCTGCTATACTTTATTTTTATCTAAAAGAAAGTGAATTTGTTACTAAATCACGTGTTTTTTTTTTTCGGGGCGGGAGAGAAGGCCTCAATATTTCTACGCTTAAATATTATTAGTGGATATTTCAAGTGCTCATTATATTCATGTAGAAATGGATAGGAATTATTTTTGAGGAAATACTAGATGAATGTATTATTTATTATTATAATTATACTGTCATCTATGAAAGATAATAAATGGAAGAAAAATGGATGTTTCTATTACATAAGCATTATTAAGTATAAATCTTTTAGATTTTTAATTCTTAATTGTTTTATAATTAAGAACTTTGTACATTACAAAACATGTGTAATGTGCATTTTGTCTTTCATTTTATGTTACCTTCTATGTGTTTTGAAATACTTCTTTTAATATTTGATTTTGATTAATCTGGAATTTTTGTTTTTTAATTTATTGAGTATTTGTTTTATTAATTTATTTGGACTATTTGTTTTTTAATTTATTTGGAATATTTGTTTACTCAAAAGTTTTTATAAAGTCACAAATAGAATTTAATCCCTCAAAACATTTATCAGATTTCAAGTTAATTGTTTCATTCTTAGATTTCAGTATTTGCATAGTGATACCATAGAGTTTGTTTCTATATTCGTAAGTTGACCTTAAAAAATTTAGTTTCAAATATATGCTAAGATCCATTCAATAAGACAATTAAATAACATTGCTCACAATGTAAATTTGAAGTAATATTGCAGCTAATAAGCAGATTAGAAGAAATATTTTTTTATGTTGTCTAAGAAGTTGAATTTTGATCTTGTCTAACAAATATCTTATCTTTGACAAACATAGTGAGACAACTTGAATCAAGATGTATGGGTAAAGCTTTAGCATTTCTATTTCTAGATGAATCAATTGATTAGAGAAAATGACCAAGCACTTGCATTTCCAAATGTTAAGTAAAACATAGTGATAGATTAAATTAGTAACCACCTTATTTGGAATGCAAAGCCCCAACAAAACAATTTTCCATCCCAAACTATGCTAAAATATCACAAGGAAGTAAGAATAGCCTTCCATTTCACTTTGGCAAATGGACAATCCCAAAATATATGCTTTAAGCTCTAATAGCGCTAGCAAAATGGACAAGTTATGGGTTGAACTATCATACATTTCAACCTATCTTCAACATGTAGTTTGAATTGTAGGATCTTCCAAGCCTACAATTGCGCGTTAGCTCTAGAATGAGACCTCCATATTAAGGCACTTAACCTCATCCATGTCTTTTCATGCAACCTACATCTCTATTTCTGATTTAACCTTGGATTTAAGGCCATGCTAGGTAGGACACTTAAATAATTTTCTTGAGAGAAAAATGGTAGAAAGGAAACTTGGAAAGCCACAACCAATCCTTCCTAAAATTACATTGTAAAGAAGTGCAAAGTTTCATAACCAAATCTTGTGCCACTAGGGAAATCACAAAAATAAAAACCTTTTAAATTCAATGTTTAATCGAAACAAAATTCTTGATTGTTCCCAGAATAACCAATCTAAAGAGTTAAAATCACAAGTCACCAAAGTGAAAACTCCCTTTTGAAAAGGAATGAGTCTGTCTAGGAAATGCAACAGCAAGGGGCTGATTATGGCATTGAACTAGCATGTTCCACCAAATGGAAGAAGATGAGAAGTTGAACCCATGTTGCAGGGAATAGTCTTTCCAATTTTAAAACACACAGATTTCTTGCCACGCTTTCCAATATCCTATTTTGCAAGGGATAACTTAGAGTTGTCAAACAACCTCTTTATGTGTATTTGTTACCAATGATCACTTATTAGTTGATATTTAGCTTTCCACACACCAATGCATGGCAAACCCTAGCTCTTATACAAGGCTATTCTAGTATTCACCACATTGCATTTCATTTGTACTAAAGCACATACCTTCATCACTTGGGGCCCGTTTGGTGTCAAGCGTTAACCTGGAATAAGCATTAGTTAATGCTAGAATAATTTAATTTTTTGTTTGGGGCATTTTTTCAATTCTCGAATTAGAAAACTAATCCCCATTTTGGGGCCAATGCTTGCATTAGTTAATTCTAAAAAAAAGTTGGAATTCATTTCTTATTCGAGAATAAGCTATTTACGGATTCAATTTTTTTTTTTTTTTATTAATTTTTTTTTTAAATTTTCTTTTTTGAAATCTTTTTTTAATCTTTTTTTTTTAATGTGGGTATGTATATATATACACATATACACACATGTGTATATACATGTGTGTGTGTGTGTATACACATGTACATGTGTGTATATATGTATATGTGTATGTGTATATATGTACACAAGTTAAAAATACATATTATTCAAATTAATTAAAAAAATAAAAAATAATCCTTCTTCTAATTCTACAATATGGGATCCAAACGGAGAATAGCTTATTCCAGCTTTCATTTTTAGAATTAATTAATCCGAGAATAGGCCCTTATTCTGGATAAGTTAATGCCATGCACCAAACGGGCCCTTAGGGTTGTAACAACATCATCACTTGTATTGATGGATGCTAGCTATCTTTCAATACATTTCAAAAGCATTGAATTAACCCAGGAGGCTTGATCAAGTAGAGAAACCCTTTCTTAACAAGCTTTTAAAGGTGTTTTGTCAATGCCACTAGTTTGTCATTGTGAGACTAAACAATGGCGCATGTATATATGAATTACATAAGGTTAAGTTGGATTTGTGAAAAAGATAAAATCAACATGTAAAGTTTAGATTTGTAGGCATAAATATCATTTTTGTGCATATATAAATAATCCAAAATATTGAACAATAAATTTACTAGTCTAGAAGTAATTGTGCAATGTTATAGAGTTCTCAGACAATGACGAATCATCTAGTGCGGTCTATCAAAATCAACTAGTTCATCAATTTAAAATTAAATGCTCCTATTTTATTTTTATTAATTTTTAGAGATATTTATGAATGCATTTTTTTTAAACATAATCATTCCCAACTCATCGAAAGATCAATTATCATCTTTATTTTATCGACTTATTGCAATATCTATATTAAACTTTTATTTTCTCAATAAATATATAATGTTTTAAATATAACCTTAACTAATACTATTTAATAATGTAAGGTTAATCCAAATAAATTTATATTATACATATATGTGTTAAAATATTGAAGACTTATAACTTTATCTTAAACTAATGAAAGAATTCAAGATTAACCCAAATAAATTCAAATCATGCATATATGTATCAAAAGTATTGAGGGCTTTTATACACCCATTAAGATACCAGTTCATAATACTTCATATTGGTCATTTTAGAATTAGTTAAACACAAATTTTAAAAATATTTGTGTTTAGACAAACAATAGTAGTGGTTGTATTATAATAATTTAATAAGTTGGTGAGGATTGGGGTGACCCATTTAGAGCAGCGGCTTAAACACTTCGTTGGTGAGGCTGCCACCAAGGTTCAAATCCCCGCTGGGTCATTGTGCTCACGGATTTGAATGATTGGAGTGTTTGATAGTCTTAAATATGATAGCCTCTTACCCATCAAAAAAAAGTTGGTGAGGATTGGAAAGATAGTATCTATTGGCAAGTGATCAATTTTGTGTAAATGTGATTCACTTTTTGGTTGTCATTTATGGAAACACATCTAGGTTTCAGATCGATTGCTATAAAGATAAGTTTTGATGATTCAAAAATCGACTAAGTACAGAAACAGAGAAACAAAAGTGTTTTGGATGTCGAAGATCGAGATCGATGAATTAGGGCAAGCGAGCTTAGAGGAAGACAGTATGGGGTATGTATGACCTCCACCTAAGATCGATTTGGTTTTGGTTATGTCTACGACAAGTTAGAAATAATTGAAGACAGACAGACTGCAGTAGAACAACGATACAGAGCAGATGGACAGTAGCGAAGATTGAGGAAGTATGACTTGGACTCCAGGCAATCGAAGTTGGATTTTGGTTGTTGATAACCTACACATTGACTATGCAAGAGCGCCGACTATGCATTTGATATTTACTATATTAAATGTATTTTGTATTGAAGGCCGACTTTGTAATATTTGTAATATTCATATTGGGAGCCGACTTTGTAAAGTTGTGAAATATATATGTAAGATCTTTTTGATAAAGATATATGTTGGAAGAAGTCGATGGTTAGTTGGACAAGTTGTTGAGTGAATAGCAGAGCAGAAAATGACAGAGATCATTGAAGAACTATAAAGGAACTATCTAAGCACCAGTGTTGCTTGTTTTGTTCATGACTGAGAACACTTTGTGAACTGAATTACTTTGTAAGAGCTGTAAGCTCAATTGGCCCCTAATAGGGTGTTGTGAACCTTTAACAGGGTTGTAATTCCTTTAACAAGGAAATGTGCTATGTAATATTCAACTCCTAACAGGGCTAGGTCTCCTAACAGGGACATTATACTTTAGTACATGTTTGTGGGTACCATCTCCACCAGAGTTTTTCCTTGGATAGGGTTTCCTCGAAAACAAAATATGGTGTTATGAGTACTCTGTCATTTGCTTATGTTCTTTTCTTTACTGCAAGTTTATGGTTAATATTTAAATGGTTGAAGAATTTAATTAAGTGCTATAATACTGATTCACCCCCTCTCAGTATTATCCAATCCTAACAATTGGTATTAGAGCTTCTGGCCCTTGGAGAGAAAGTCTAACAGCTTGAGGGAGATTAGAATGGATTTGGACAACTTGCAAGAAAAATTTGATGCTGCACTTGAAGACCTTGACAAAGCAAAAGCATAAAATGGAGAGTTGAGATTCAACATGCGAAGAGCTGAAAAATTTATAAAGAAACTCAAAGAACAACTTGAGCTTTCCAGAAGTCAAAGACAAGATCTTATGGTTTAGATAAAAGAGGATTCAGATGAAGACAATTCAGATCAGGTGAGGAAACTAAAAGAAGAGAATGAGACTTTGAAACTTGAAAATGAGACTATGGCTAAAGAAATACAGGTTCAGAAGGATGCTAAGAAGAAAGTTGAAAAAAACTTTAAACAATGCATTAGATCAAATGAAGAATGAGACTGACAACTACAAGAACAAGTATCTGGAGATAGAGAAATACAATCAAAATATAAAAGGTGAACTTGTTGAAGCAAAGAAACAAATTGAGAAACTTCACACCAGCAATGACTTGATTGATGAACAAAGAGACAAACAGAAACCTAAAGGTGATGTGACTGGTATTGGCTTCAATGAAGCTAAATTTTCAAAGAATTAGGAAGAGAAATCAAATGAGAAGATTGATGCTGAGAAACCTTCTCCTGAAGAACCTAAAGAGAAGATCAGACTCTTCAGAGGTAGATGCTTTGGTTGCAACATATTTGGACACATGAAGGGAGACTGCAGAGGTAATGCCCCTTTTAGAACTTTTTTTGGTTATTATTTTAACTATAATGGATATGGGCACAAGAAAGCATAATGAAAAAAACCTAATCAATCTGGATATAGACAAGACAATGGAAGAGATTTTACAGTGAAACCTACATACTACAAATGTAATAACATTGGACACATTGTGAATGTTGGAATTAATGGGAAGTAGTACTGAGAGGGGAGGGGTAAATCAATACCTCTAAAACTTTTAACACCTTTCCTTGTTCATCATTATTAATCATTCATTACTGCATTACCGACCATTGCTTTTGTTCTTTCTTATGCATGTATTGTTCATTCATAATCCTTAATAGTTTGCAACATTCATAGAAACATTCATGAAAGTAATAAACACATAACACAAGATACATTATTGCAGAAAACTCCTGTTAGGAAGTAAAAGCTGCGGTGGGGATGACACCCAAAAAATTTCACTATCTGCAGAATGGAAGGGAGCCGGTTAAGGCTTACAATTTGATCACGATGATCCACCCTATTAGGAGTATTAAGGTGGAGACCTGTTAAGATCTACTCTGTTAAGAGCTTTAGCAACACTGATTTAAGTGTGCACTCAGTTATGAGATTTACAATAGGACGGTTAAGCCCACCTTTCTTGAAATGATTTCATTAGTGTACTACACTTGTTAGAATGAGTACAAATGTTGACCTGACTGTATACAACCTATAATTGCTGATTACAGATCTATTAAAGCTCTCAGAATAATAATATCACCTTAAGTGATTGATGAATACCTTTTCTCTGCTCCTTGGTAGCCTCTGTTTTGTTCTTGAAATTGATTTGATTATGTTTCTGTCCTTCTGCATGAATTCTCTTGTCTGGTCTCTAGATTCTCTTCGTGGCTACTATCTTCATTGAACAACAACTATTCTCAATAGATTGAGCATCTATTTATACAATTCTTTGACCTATTCTAGAATCACGTATTACAATGTTAACTCGTAGATCCAAGGTTTACAACTTAACCTTGGTCTTCAGTTTTGCATGTTTTAAATCAGTAAAACTAATTAAAACAACCTTAAATGCATTGCTTCCTCTGCACATAATGGATTTAAAAGTAAATCAAGAAGTTATAAATACAACTTCAGTGATTTATCTGACGTGGAAAGTCAGATCCACTTTTTTTGGGATGTAACCGACTGTCGGTTCTTGGTCGTCGGGTTGAACTTGAAGTCTGTCGGTGCTCCTTTTTTGAACTGTTCGTCGGGTTCCCTTTGTCTGTCGGGTTCCTCTCTTTGCTGTTTTGTCGGGTTTACTCGTCGGGTTTCCTTTTACCATTTTGTCATCAGATAACACTTTAACAATGTTTGTCGGGTAACCTTGGCATAGGGTAGTGCTGTTCCCTGTTTGTCGGTGTAGAGTAAACCGATGGTGCAGATCATGTTTTTCTTTGAGTATACTAATGGAAAAATATAATGCCTTCAATCTCCCCCTTTGACATTAGTATCAAAAACTGATATGTGCATAATACTGAAGTGTTTAGTATGTACACCATGTCTGTATCCTTGTCATCATATGACTCCCCCTAACTGTATGCATCAGTATAGTATATGTATATGTATATGTACATGTATACTCTTTATTCTTTGTTCTTTGCTTTGTATGTACATATTATGTCCTCTTTCTTTTACTATACATATAATTTCCCCCTTTTAACTGAGGTGAGTGAACTTATCAATTTCCCCCTTTCTTTGATACTTATGACAAAAATGTACAACTTATAATATGTCAAAATTGTGACAAAAAATGTGTAACTTACAATGTGTCAAATATATTGGAATGGGTTGTCTTGATATCTTCGAGCATTTTATCCCAATTTTATTTCAATTGTTCTAGTGCCATGTGTTGTAGCTCTAGCCTTGCGTGCACATCATAAATGCTGTCGAGGACAGACATTTCGGGGGTGGCAATTAGCGTATTTGCCTCTGTCACATGTTTTTGCAGGAGTGTAAGTGTTGGTAAGAGCTGACCTTGGAGCTCATTTACCTCATCTTTGTACTTCATCTCTGCAAACTGTATGTCCTGTCTCTGTTTCTGAGCCTTTTTTATTTGCTCATCGTGCAATTTAATTGCTTCTTCATTATTGGTGAGACTTTGTGCACTAGACTTAAGATCAACATCAATTTTTGCTATTTGGTCGGTATACTCTTGAGTGAGTTGATCTAGAGTGCACAATTTCTGTATTAAGGTAATAGCTTCTGATATGATTGGATCAATTGTACTTACCAATTCAGATAGCTTAACCTTTTTCAGTGCCACTTCTTGGTTTATCTTCTCGGCTAGCTTGAACTCATACTTTTATTCAAGTCTCTCTTCCATAACCTTCTTAGCATCAATATTCTGAGATGTTATTGCATCTGTGAGTATTACCAGTTGATCAAGCATTGGAGCTTTTTGATCAATATCTACATCAGGTACAATCTGTTGAAGTATGCCTCTTGCTACTTCTAGTACCTTTGCCTCTTTTGTTACTCGCTTCAGTTTGTCTTGAATGAATTTTCTCTCACAGAGTCTGGCATACTTTGTCAAAGCAGTTGGATCCAATGTCCTTGGATCACAAAATGGAGTCTCAATGACTTCATCCAGAGTTACTGGATTCTTATGCTTTCCCTTCTTCTTCTTTGAGATTTGTGGGGATGTAGAGGTATGAACTACCATAGCTAGTTCATTTGTTCTTTCTGAATTGGTTGGTGAAGGCTTTGAGGAAGATGCTTCTTGTGTTTTCTTCTCGGGTGGTACCTGTCAGTTTTGTGAAGACGTCTCTCCTTCAACCTTGGGTGTCTCTGTAGATTTTTCTTCTAATTTCTTCTCCTTCTCATCTTGCTTTGCTTCTTCACCTTTCTTTGTTTGTGTGTCCCCTTCTTCCTTTTGTGTTTCCTCTTTATTTTGATCAACAGAATTATTTGTCTGATCATCGCTTGCAGCCTTCTCTGCAGTTGTTTCCTTTGTATTATCTGTGGTATACTTTTCTTCAGCATCACCCTTGTCCTCGGGTGTGCTTGTGTCTTCTGCTGCAGACCCATCATTACCCTCTAAGATATTGATTGCCTTCATTAGTACAAGCATATTGCTTTGAGTGGTTGCTTGGGCTGTATCCAGAGTGGTGTCGTACTCTTCGGTTTGATCTTTTTGAGCATTGACATCCTCATCTTTTTGCACTTGGTCTGCAGGGTCTGGTTCTTTGGAGTCCATGATTGAAGTGTCCTGCACTTTTTCATCAGCAACATTCATATCTTTATCATTTGATGTCTTCAATTGTTGTTTCTATTCTTGATCCTTAAGTGTAATAAATATTACATCTTTTTTCTTCTCTAAATCTTTATCAGAATCATAGTTGGCGATATCTTGGATGTCAAGATTATCCATGACTGTGTCTAAGTTTATGGGCTCATTGTCACTTTCAGTATTTTCCAGAGCAATGTGCTGAGGACTTGCATTGTCTGTCTCCTCCTCTCTATGAGGTGTGTCGGTGAGAAGTAATTGTTCCTCACGACTTGTTGACTCTATTGGTATATCAAGGAGTTGTCTCCATCTTGTTTCAGTCATTGTAACCAGGTCTATGAACTTGCTTTCTAGTACTTTGTATGCCCTTATCTTGGCTACAAATTTTCCTGAATGCTTCTTGAGTATTTCTTTGATTTCTTCAACCTTTGATTTGGGAGGCATTAGTGTTACTAGTACCCTCTCCCTTGCTTCTCTCTCAGTTTGTAGTGCATATGATCATTGTTGATATATCTTGTTACCCAGCTCCTTAGGTAGTTTATTGACAAATTCAGCTGGTGCATATTTGTACTTGATCATTGAATTTATAACTGCCTCTTGTATCTTATTCTGGTCCTTTGGATTTAGTGTCTCCCATTGTCTAATTTTCTTATCAGACATGGTACTGGATGTAGCAATAGATTCTGCAGCTTCATCAACAGTTTGGTTCCTGTAATTCTTCTTTACCACTTCAGGGTCATCATCTTTAGTGTCCTCTATGTCTGCCTTTGTCCTAACCAACCTTTTCCTCTTCTTTGGAGGTGTTGTTTTCACAGGTTGTTGCCTTGTTCTTTTAGCTGGCTGCTTCCTCATATAGGTCCTTACACTAATACATTT
>MU224250.1:93706-104440 GCA_018584345.1 Thuja plicata | reverse complement strand
GAATGAGAACAAGAAGTAAGTCACTAAACACTAGATGTTTACTTTGTGATTTTGAGCCTAAATCTATTAATACTGCACTTGAAAATGAGGAATGGGTCAGTGCTATGAATGAAGAAATAGAATAGATAGAGAAGAATAGTACATGGACACTAGTACCAAGACCAGATGATAAGAATGTCATCGGTACCAAATGGATATTCAGAAACAAGCTGAATGGGAATGGAGAAGTCACAAGAAATAAGGCAAGATTAGTATGCAAGGGGTATGCACAAGAAGAAGGTATTGATTATGGTGAAACCTTTGCACCCATTGCTATACTAGAAGGAGTTAGAATCTTACTTTCTTATGATGGATTCAAAGGATTCAAGGTATACCAGATGGATGTCAAATCTACATTCCTAAATGAAATACTTGAAAAAGAGGTATACATTGAACCAGAGGGGTTTGTTGATCTAGACAAGAGAAACATGGTATGTAGACTACATAAATCCTTGTACGGATTGAAACAAGAACCTAGAGCCTGGTATGAAAGACTTCATTCCTATCTCATTAGTATTAAATTTGTAAGAACAAGTGAAAACAGAAATCTGTACTTAAAAGAAGATATCGATGGTAATATTCTGATTGCTGAAATTTTTGTTGATGATATCATTTTTGGGGGAAATGAAATGTTATGCAAATCCTTTGCTAATGAAATGAGAAAAGAGTTTGAAATGTCCATGTTTGGGGAGATCAAATTATTTTTTGGTCTACAGATTCTTCAACAAGATGCAGGCATATATATCACTCAGTCCAAATACATCAAGGAGGTGTTGAAGATATTTAAGATGGAAGATTCCAAACCAGTTGGAACACCTATGGCTACCAGATGTAAGCTGACAAAAGAAGAAAAATCAAATGAGGTAAATAAAACCTTGTATAGATTAATGATTGGTAAACTAATTTATGTTGTTCACACCAGACCAGATATAGCACATGTAGTTGGAATAGTAGCAAGATTCTCTGCTAATCCCAAATAATCACATATGATTGGTGTCAAGAGAATTATGAGATGTCTGAAGAACACCGAGGACTATGAATTATGGTATAAAAGAGAAGGAAAATTTGAGCTACAAGTCTATACAGATGTTGATTGGGCTGGAAACATTGATGACTGAAAGGGCACAAATGGAGGAGCATTCTTCATGGGTGACAAACTTGTCACATGGATCAGCAAGAAGCAAGGATCCATCTCTTAGTCTACTGCAGAAGAAAAATATGTGGCTGCTGCTACAAATTGCTCCAACATTGCTCCAACATTGCCTGGATCAAACAATTACTGGAAGGTATGAATATGAAGATTCTTAAACCGATGATTATCTATTGTGATAATACCAGTGCAATAAACATATCAAAGAATCTAGTCATGCATGCTGAGACTAAGCATATTGCTATCAAGTATCACTATCTAAGAGAACAAGTGAAAGAAAAATAAGTGATACTAGAATATGTTCAATCAAAGGAAAAATTAGCTAATATATTCACCAAGCCATTACCGAAAGATACATTTGAGTACCTGAGAAAGAGACTAGGGGTACAACCCTTGTCTATCGGTCAGTAAGCTGACTAGAAGGTTGCATCATCCTATACCAAATAAAAGATCATTCATGTTGATGCAAGCACCAAGATGGACAACAATAGATACATCTATACACAACAAGGTACAAATATGCATCGAACACCAGAATCAATATATTATTGATGGATAGGGAAATTCAAGGAGTATATTATAAAAAGGATGGAAGATGATATGAAAAAAATTGTTTGGCATTGTTTTCAAAGGGAGAGATTATCTCATTATCAGGAAGAGATTGTATCATTATCCAAAGAGAGAGAGATTGATTACATATGATATATCCATGAAAGGGAGAGCAGTAACAAAAGGAAGAGAATACACACAAAGGGAGAGATGACTCATTAATATCAAAGGAAAAAGAGATTATCAAGAAGAGGAATAGTCAAGGGACAACACAAAACAAAGAAAGAAGCTGCTACATCTATCTAGTGAAGGGATTGAAGATTGAAGAACCCACTCTGCAAGAATCAAATCTAAACTATTTGAGCTTACCGAGAGCTAGACATTTGTAATAGTTACGATAGGAAAGACTGATGAAATTGTTATATTTTATATTGTAATAGTAAATATAGTGTGATAATGTAGTGTGTTTCCATCAATGCCAAAGGGAGAGATTGATGACATGTAACTGATTGAATGTTTGAAGATGTTAGGTTGATCACCGAAATGCATAAAGATAATGCAAGACATTAAATCAGTTAATGGATTGTATTTTCATTGATGTCAACTTGATATAATCTAATTGGTTATATTCAAAGTGTCAAAGACTTTAGAGAATCAGAGAGATAATGATTATTCTTTTAGTAATGCATAAAAGACCAACATTCACTAAGTGACTACAAACACTGATGGTTAGTGGAACCCGACGGACAAAGAAACCTGAGAGAAAAGTTACAGTGACTCTCGAGCAAGAAACCTGACAAGAATTACCGACGAGCAGAATCACAAGCATAACCGAAGGCCAGAATTACTATGTTACTTGATGGACAGACAACCCCGAAGGACAGATAACCTGATGGACAGACAACCCCGATGGAGAATTTTGAGGAGAACTGAAGTGTTGACCGAAGCTAACAAGAGTTAAAACACCAACATTAACTGGAGTTTAGAAATGACAAAATATCTAGTTGGCAGAGATAAAGATAGACTTAACTGGTTGTTGACATTGTTCTCATCGACAAGTTAAAGCCAGAGATAAGTAAAAGATTTAAAGCTATTTTATTCAGTTGTTAAAGAGATTTCTACGAGATAAAATAGGAGTTATGCTTTAAATCAAGATTGGCGAGAATTGTGGATCATGCCAAGATCAAGAAAGTCAAGAACCTTGAAACAGTGAGATCATGTCTATAAAGAGACAACTTAATTCATTACGAATGAAGCAAGGCGAGTGAATAAAAGAGAGGATGCTAAAGATAAAATGATGAGGAACAACTTCATATAACCATGATCAATCAAGCTGAGGAAAGAGCTAGAGATTCCTGCAGACATCGAGCAACAGAAGAACATAGCATCACTAAGTAGAAAGTGGAGAAAAGGTATTGAAAAGACATATTGATCAGAAAGGTAATATGTGCTGATATCAGATCTAAAAATTAGAAATTCTAAGTTGTATGTATGAACATATCATTTACCATTTCAGTTTAGCCATTGATTCAGAAAGTATCTTAATCGAGAAGGATTTAAAGATCCTTTCTATATTGAGATACATCCCAAGGAGTATCAAATTTTTTTATCACGAAGATAGCATGAGATGCCAGATACCATTTGAAAAACTACACTGGGTTTTGTCATAGAAGGTAGCATAGAGATGCCAAATATCAAGTGACAAACTATTCTATTAAATCCTCTAAAAAGATCACACCTAACAGTGTGTTTGTAACCTTTAACATGGTTGGCTCTTCACCGAGCTCACTTTAGAAGAGTGAAAATTTTGGGTTACCGGTCCTAAGTGGGTTTTTCCCTTAACAGGGTTTCCACATTAAAAATCCACGTGTCAATGTGTTTATGAGTCATTACTTTGGTGTTTTGAATTACACATAACTAATATGGATTGATCGGTATACTCTAAGTAATTTACTATTTTTTGGTAAATGAAAGACTGCTATTCGATAAACTAAAAGAATAAGGTTTAACAAAGCACTCCGAGCAGTAGTAATTTGATAAGTATATTTGAAGGCATTCATCTTATAGGACTGAAGATAACTAGAGGCTTAATATTGTGGTACTAAGTTTTTGGGTTGATTTATTGGCATATTTTTGAGGCCACTGATTCACCCTCCCTCTCAGTTATTTCTAAGCGAGGTTGATTTTGATGCAAGTGGAGGACCTGAGACGCAATACTTATTTTCCCTAGTGGTGGGGACTGTTTGGATGCTTGGAGTTCAGTTCGAAGAGCTACACCACCATTATCGGATTCACAAGATCTCTACATCCAACTCTCTCTTAAATTATTGTTTCCTGTCTATTTTTGTCTATATTCTTGTTTCTTTATGATTTTGTTTTGTTTTGTAATAGACACTATTTACAGACCTAAAGTTGATATATTCATCTTCCTTCCATTATTGTTTCACATATGTGATTGAAAGAGATTGATATTTATGTTCCGTATAAATCTGTCACTACAAAACTTGTTTTAGTTAAGAAAACTGAGTTAAACAAATTTTTAAATTTGGTTTAGGTTAAGATATTTATATAGGTTGTGGTGTAATTTGTGCAAAAAAGCACGCCATGACAGAGTTCTGAATGTAATGTTTGCAAGACTTGTTTCATTCCGTTCGAAAGAGGTTGCAACATTTCCCTATTTGTAATTTTTTTAAAAATACTTGTTGAAACCCCTTGTTTATTTCTGGTAAGGGCATAATCTGTGTTCAAATTGACCACCAAAAAACTTGAGTTTTGTCGTGCCAAACAAAACCTGTGTTTAATTCCTTCCATATTTTCCACTGTCTTCTCTAAATAATCATACTCTTCAAAATATGGGGAAACTGAACTCCTCCGGCTGCTACTTCATTCTATACAAAAGAATCCAAATTTACATGTTAAAATATCAAGGGTTTTTAAGCTACTGGATTCTTCAGTCCAATAAAAGAATTTTGCGTCCTTTAAAGCCAAAATACAAACTGCAAATCAACAATTGCAACAATTCAAAAACTCAGATAAATCCTTGTCTTCACATATATTTATTTCACACTGTAATGATGAGAACTCACACATCTAATTTTGTGTCACAAAATAGAGAGAATTTATCTTTATTTGCTGCTATTTAAATATGAGATTTCCGGGTTGGATTCCCATGCGTTAATTTTTCTTTTTGGTTTCAAGATATGCTAGGCAAAAGGAAATTGGAAACAGAGGGGCATGGTAATGATGACAGTTCGCCGGTGGACATGGGAATTGTTAGGGAACACATGAAGCACTTTTCAAGAAATTCCTTCTGATATTTTTGAATATCAGGTAGTTGTAATGATTTTTTTGGGATTTTCTCATACAAACATTTTATTTGTTTCCTTTCTTTTATATGAAGTCTAATGTGCTCGACATTTTTTATTCTTTTTTAAATTCTCAAGTTTAGGATTGTGTGTGTTTTTAATTTTTTTTTGGTTTTCTTGGGGGCAATCTTGAGTGAGGTCATTGACTAACATTTAGGTTGTGTCAGGGAAAGTTATGATACTCTAATGAAGCTTATAATTATTATTGAGAAACTAATCAAGAATAAACTAAAATCATCCGAAAGTTCATCAAAATCACTTAAAACCTAAAATTAGATTTCCATGTAGAAAATCATGTTCAATAAAATAAGTTTGGTATGATCTCAATGAGAAATTATAAAAGAAGATGAAAAATATATTTCAACCTAATAGATATATATGATATAACTATTATCAATGAAATATGTAACTACTAGTCTATGCAATAGATTGTGGGCCTCTGAGCAACACCTTATGATGCTCCAAATATAAAGCAAGCGTAAAGAAACACTCATCCAATAAAATTTATGTTAACAGAAATGGTATATTAGACAATAAATGTTGTTGGATTAAATTTATGGATGTACATTTGAAGATATAGATTAAATTAATTGTCTAATACACTATAACTATAATTTTATAAAAAAAACTATTCATTATCTAAAATATATTTAATCAAAACTAAAATTAATTATACAATTAAAGGCAAGTACTGGCCACTACACTACGTGGTGTAATTTTTTTTAACTCTAATTATTTTAAATTTACTAAGTGAATTTTTATATTTACTAAAATAAAAAATCATCTATCTTTTTAATTTTAACTATTTATCTTTGGATTAGATGGAATAAATTCTAAATTCATTCAAGTTACCTATAATTTATTTTAAAAACAAGAATTTTAGACATAATAATTTAAGTTGAAATTTTAATGATTTTACCATATTAAGGTCTTCTAATAAAATTGTCTACAAATTATTAGATTTTTATCTTCTAATAAAAAAATTTATGCAAATTATTATACTTAATTAAATTATACTAAATATTATAACTATAATTAATTATAGGCAAATACTGGCCACTACGTGGCACTTGTTGAAATAGTACTTCTATAAGGTTATAATGGTTGATTATGATATTAGGATAGTTTTTAGTAACTTTCTTTATTTTTTAGTTAAGTTCTTATCTTTTGCTTTTCTCAGTTGTTGATCTCATTCATTATAGAAAGATCTTTGTAATCTTTTATTTAAGGAGACTTTCACTTCTTAGTTTAATGTCACATATTTTAATCATTATGTTTGTTTTTATTATTTCATGGTATCGAAGCTAGAGTTTGCATAACCTCGGGATCAATGAAGTGTGTCAATTCCACATACTATGGCAGTGACGAATTGCACACATGTGGACATAGTTTTTTTAAGATTTCCCTACAAATTGTATGAAGTGATTTTGAGTGATTTTTTTAATAAAAATCACGGTTTCTTGTTTAACTATTTTTAAATAAAATAAAAAATATGGGTTTTGTTCAACCTACAAATTGTAAATTTCTATTGTTTAAAATTTTAGTTTTTTTTATAAGGAAAGATGTGCCACACAACTACAAAATGTGTTGTCATTGTTGTATGAAAATTGTGAATTTTCTTTGCAAATTACACATCAAGGTTTTTTTCTTATTTGGTATTTTTCTGCTAAAAAAATGTGGCTTTTGTAGGATTTTTTGCACGCAGTGCGACCTGTTCTTTCTAAGAATGTGTGTTATGATTGGTTCTTGAACCATTTTTCTTAAAAATCATGGGTTTTTTGCTTGCAATGAGGGTTTCTTTCTGCACAACAAGGATTTTTCTCCAACACCTCATCTCAAAGTCGTGATCAGGCCATGCAACAAATTTTATCAATCTATCTTCTTGTTAGAGCTTTCATTTATGTTGCTTCATACATAGTTTTATTGCATCAAACACATTTCATATTGTTGCATAAAATAATTGTGCACTTGCTTGAAGAATATTCTCATGTATATTAATATGCATATTTGAGCACGTGTTTACACATACATGCCTAGCTTAAGTTCACTTACTCGAGCCTAATTTAGTTTTGAAATGAATAGCTAGACTCTAGTTTGTTTTTTTAACTTAAGTTCAAGCATATCATGTTCTAGTTTGCAAATCTAGCTTTAGTTAGCTTTTTTCTCTATTTTTGGAGACATGCTTTTTATAAAAGCAATTCATTGTAATCATCTTGTAATCTTTGCATTTGGGAAATATATCAATTCTTTCTTTCTACCCTTGCTTGTGGAAGGTGTTCTTGTCTTTTTGTTTGATCTTGTAAGTGCTTGTGTTACAACTTTGAACATGGTATCAGAGCATAGATTCAACAAATACCTTTTCAAGTTTTGGGGGTTTCTTTTCTCAAAAGCGTTACAGGGTCTCCAAATTTTCCTTGTGTAGTTTTAGTTTTGGGAAAGTTTTAAAAACTTCTTGGAGATTTATGGACCTCACCATTGTTCTTGCAACATCCCAAAACCTTGAGCTCAACTATTGTTTTGTCAAAATTTGAGTACTTGAGGTTTTGTATGGTTTCTCCCGTGGGCACATTTTTTGAGGGAAGTATCAGAGCTCAAAAAAATATCTAGGCACTTTGGACCATAACATACATCAAAATCATGTTTAGAACACCTATAAATCCTAATATTAATTTCATTTTATTGAAATCAGAGATGGTGTGAATTACAGAGCAATTTGTTTGCTTGTACGAATCCATACAAGTCAGTTGGAGCCTGTTGTCGTGCACCTACAGGTGTGATCCAAAGCACACTCTTCTCTGGGTAATTCATACACTCCATGTAGTGGGATCCACTCATGGAGCATGCCCCACTCCAAGTGTGTGCAATAGAGAGCGCTTCACTCCAGGTGCGCAAACTACTCTAGGAGCGTGCTCCACACACTTTAAGCGCTCTATAAGGAAGTTAAGTAGCATAAAAAATTCCTACACTAACCTTGAGGGGAGAATGATATAAAAAATTCTCATGTATTTACATAAATTAAAAAAACTTAACAAAAATAACATATAAAATATGCATACCACACCACAATGATTTACGTGGGAAAACCCCTTTCAGGAGAAAAATCCCCACACTCCAAAAGTCTCCCAATATATTATTCAAAAATCAATAATTGATTATAGTATACTTACAAATAAAGCTTCTCTTAGGAGTCTCACCAACCAAAGATCCATAGGTAATGTAATAGTTATAAGACTCTTACACACACCCTCCATCTCATGCACCTTATATATAGAAGATACAATACATGAACCCGTCAAACGATATTACAAAACCATGGGATAAAAACCACTTATAAAATGATCCCATCTTATCTCCAATCAAAGATGCCATATAATGTGTTAATACACACACCAACTCATGTAAGACCCTGTTGCAACTCATTTATGTTTACCATATGTTATAAAAAATTTGTATTTTAGGAGACCCAACTTTTGGAGGCCATAACTTTTGGACTGGGTGTTTGATTGACAAACAATTTGAAGTGCTAGAAAGCTCATGGTGTGATCTATGCCCTAATAATGGCTATGTTTACTACCCATATTTTAAGGCTACTTTAGAGCATCTAAAGCCTTCAAAATTGAATTCATAATTTTTTTTGACAATTTCCAAAAATGGAAAGTTTAATATCTTCAAAATTGGACATAATATTGCAACAAAAATTTATTGTTATGTTTATCTAACCTATTCGAATCTTCAGTGAAAGAATAGGGGAAATTTGTGCTCAAATGGGAAATTTTTAAAAATAGTAACCATATGTAAATGCAAAGTTGAGACACATTTTTCTAACAATCTCCCCCTTGTTGAAAGCCTTGTAGGAGCAAAGGGAGTATCTAAACCATAGTTCAATTGCTAGGGGCCATGAGGCACATAGAATCTAAGCACCATCTAAACTTATTTGTTCTCATTTCCTTAATTAATGAATCTGTAATATTTATCAAAGTCTACCTTAACTATCTTCACCCTTCCATCCTTGACCATATCTTTGAAAAAAAAAGATACCAAACATCAATGTGCTTGATCCTAGCATGAAAATTCAGGTTCTTCGCTAGGAAAATCACACTCTAAATATCATAATAAACTGTTACTACTCCTTGTTTAATTCTAATAGCTAAACACAATCTCTTAAGCCAAATGTCTTCTTTACAAGCATTAGTAGGTGTCACATACTCAGCTTGAATAGTGGACAAAGCAACCATAGTATGTTGCTTAATCACCCAATTGATTACACCATCAAATAATGTAAACACATAAGAATTGGTGGATCTTCTGCTATTAATATGACATGCCCAATCTGAATCTACATAACAATAAATATCAAGGCAGATTTAGTCTCATATCATATTACCATGATAACACAAAGAATACTATGAGGTACCCTTCAAATATCTGAAGATTATTTTAATTACATCCCAATGAACTCTACCAGGATTAGACATATATATGCAAAGAACTCTCACTGCATGGGTGAGGTATGGTCTAATAAAAACCATATCATATATTAAACTTCCAACTGCACTTTAGTAAAGTACTTTGCTCATGTCTTCCATCTCTAATAGGAATCTATGACAATTTGAAAGGGATAACTTCTTTTCAACTATAAAAAGTACACATAATGGTCTACAATCCCGCATGCTGAACCTCTATAAAACTAAGTCCACATACTTACTTTATCTTATACATAGCTTCATATTTACTTTATCTCTTCTAATTTTCATCCCAAATATGTATTTAGCTACACCAAGATCTTTCATTTCAAATTTAGCAGCAATTTGAGACTTCAGTTCTACAATCATACCTTTCTCTTTACCAATGAACAATATATAATGAAATGTACATAAAATGGCTACCATAAGATCTATAGTAAACACAGTGATCTGATTTAGAAATCTAAAATCCCATAGTCAACACATATGTATCAAATTTTTGATATTGCATCCTAGGACTCTACCTAAGGACATAAGTGTATTTCTATAATTTACAAATTAAATTACCTTTACCTTTTACCATACAATTCTCTAGTTGTGTCATGTAAATATCCTCCTCCAAATCACCATGAAGGAAAGCAATTTTAAAATCCACTTGCTCAACCTCTAAATCATAAGTAGCATAAATAGAAAGAAAAAATCTAATGGATGTCATTTTTGCAACAAGAGAAAATATCTCACCATAATCAACACCCTCAACCTGAGAGTATCCTTTCAGAATGAATATTTCTTTATACTTGTCAATGCTTCCATTTGACCCAATAATTTTTATTGAACACCCATTTCCAACCAACATGTTTCCATCCTTCAGGAAATGGTACAAGATCCCATGTATAATTATTTTTCAAAGTTTCTTTTTGTTCATCCACGACAACTTTCAAGGAATATTTCTTCATTTAGGTGGTTTTTTCTGTCTTATAGACCTTTGAACAAGATGATTTAGAGGTTATTCCTCCTCTTATAAATATTCAAAGCTAGATGATGTAATACCCCTCTAACCCTAATATAAGTTTTGTGTTTTTGAACGAAGTAATATCTTTTGATGTTTTCTTATAGCTTAAGTTGTTCATGATACTTGTTTGATCTATTCCTATAGTTTGTTTATAAT
>MU224250.1:55143-83109 GCA_018584345.1 Thuja plicata | reverse complement strand
AAATAATGAAACAAGATAGTAACTTGATAGTAATGTTAAGGGTTGGTTCATGTTTATGGGTTAATGAAGTACCTAGCATAATGTCTACCTTATTAATACTAATCTCTTATCTAAATGTTTAGAGGAAAGTGGTACAAAGGATAATAGATATTTATAAAATCAATCTGATCTAATGGCATCAATTGATAAAAGGAATAATGATTTAGATGATTAACTTATGTTTAATGAAAGAAATAAGTTAGTGAAATTTACCTTGGTGCATTAAAATTAATGTAGATCTTTTAAGCTCATAATTAAATGGATATCTTATGCATGTAAATAGTTTAGATAATGTTGCTTTAGTAGCGATGTTAGGGAACATGTGAGGACTTAAGTTGAATAAATCTAGCATTCAAGTTGTAGAAAAGTATTTTTTTTTATTTTAGAGATATGAAGTACAATGATGAATATTATTCTAGTTAAACAAAAAAAAAAATTACTTGCATCTTATAGATATTTTATGTCTTGTCCTCTCGGGTTTCCTGGCGGGGCGTTACAGATGATTTCTCCTCAACTTCTTGTCTATCTAGGTGTTTCAATTCAACTTTCTTAGGCATAGAAGATAGTTGAATCACATCTTCATTTTTAATCTATTCAGGTTGAAATGTAACAAAATAATACTTAGGTTCTCTAGAAAACAACACTTCTACTATGTATCACCTTTTTTATAATAGGGTTTCAAAGCTTGTATCCTTCCATACCATGATTATAACCAATGCTAATGTATTTCACATTATTGTTCCCCAATTTTATTCCCTTCTCCTTTTGTACATAAGCATATGCCCTATAGCCAAAAACTCTAATATGTCCCAATGAATTCTTACGACCTAACCATGTTTGAGCCATAAGTGTTGTATCAACAAGAGTTGATGTAGGAGTCTTGTTAATTTAGTAGTAGTCAATTGAAATATCTTCAACCCAAAACATTATTACAATGGTGAGAAAGACTGATTGCGTCCTTGGTCTCCTTGGTTGTTCAGCTCAGTGGTGGTTCATGGCATGGATTGACCACTTCTCATTTCTTCTATATGTCTATTGGTTGTATTGGGCATTAACAGGTTGATAGTTTGGTGCAACAACAACCGATAGTTGTAAAAAGTGGTATCAGAGTTTTTTCACAGGTTTGAACCTTGGGCTTGCACTAGGGGGATTGTTACAATGGCGAGGAAGACTGATTGTGCCTTTGGCCTCCTTGGTTGTTCAATGCAGCAATGGTTTTTGAAATGTCTTAAATTCTACCCATGTGTTCTATATGTCTAGGGGTTGTGTCGGGCATTAACAGATCGATCTTTTGTTGCAATGAAAACTGCTAGTTATAACAAACCTTTGTTCTATGATAGAACCACTCATCATATTCCTATCCTTCTCCATAAACCTCATGTTTTTCATTTCTACAACTCCATTCTACTATGGAGAATACGGATTTATCTTCTATATATGAATTCCAAAATATTTACAAAATTTATCAAAATCATTAGAGAAAAATTCACCTCCATTATCAGTTATAAAAGATTTTATTTTCCTTCTGTTAGCATTATGAGTTTAGTGTTGTCATTGATGTCAACCTAATACAAAGAAGTATGAGATTTGTACTTGATGCAAAGAAGTATGAGTAGCAAGAAATTTTTCTTAGGGGTTATTGAGATATGGAGGAAAGAGTATTTGAAATTTTAAATGCATGAAAGAGTATCTAAAGTTTGATGTGTTGGAAAGAGTATTTGAAGCTTGATATTTAGGAAAGAGTATTTGAAGTGATGTATTGTGTGCTCACATGATTTTTTTGATGTTTGGTGGTAATACCAAGTTAGTATGAGGTGTATCCATACGATGAAAGTATCAAAAGCTAGAATATATAGGAAAGTGTATTTGAAATCCTTATGGGAGAAGGTTCATAGAATTTTAGAGGAAGAAGTTGTGTTTTGTTTTTTATTAAAAAAGAAGCCAGAACGAGGGGGATGACCCAACATAGAAAACAAAGCTAGTATGAGAAGTGCCAAACTACCAGCACAAAACCATCAGTTGTGTTTTGTTATTTTGTAACAAGAATGTTAGTTATCAAGTTTAGTTAGGACATGTTTGGAGAATGATCCAGATTGACATCTTAAGTTATGTTATTTTGTGGACATGTTTCTAAAATTTGAGCAATTTCCTTGTTTAAGTACAATATGTTGGTTTTCTCCACAAGTGAAGTTATGTTTCTATGAATGTGACATGGTTGTTTGTGTTGGTCTTTAACCAACTCGGATAATTTTGATGAATTAATTTATAATTTATTGTTCTAGATATGCTTTGGAGGAAGAGTTAAGAGATTGAAAGATTTCATGGCATGACATGTGGTGCTCTGCATGGTATCATGTGCTTTGGAGAGTGGTTTTAGATTGACCCACTAATGTGCATTAATGATTTTCTACAAGTTTCAACTGGTTTTGACCTTAAATATGGTTTTGATGCTTGTGATTTGATTAATTCATTTATGGATGACATGTTATGATGTATATTGACCTCCTTTATCACCTGGAGTGGAAAACATTGAATATTTGTGTCCATGGTGGCTAACTTTGTGCAAACACTTTTTTTTACATTGGTCAAACTTGTTTAGTTTCTAATGATCAAGCTAGTATATATATGTGGGTCAAAAATGATGAATTTGGTATGGAATAAATGTGAAGAGTGTGTGGATCTATAACATCCTAAAAAGTTAGAACCCATAATTGGATGCTATGTTTGTCCCATTTTGGCCATTTCAAGATTTCATGTCTATTATGTGTGAACCAGCTACTTATCTCCGCATGATATGGCATTTTCACTATCTTCTCAGATTCCCATTTAAATTTTGGTGATTTCTCCTAGGAACGAAATGCCCAAGGCTTTTTTTTCCTAGGAAAACAATGCTCAGGGTGCAGGGCATTTTTTTCCCTGGGGATTGGACCCAAATTAGAATCAGAGCCTCGTTGCAGTATTTCAATGGGAAATTAGATCCTATATTCGGCCTAGCTTAATTTTTAATCCAAAAATGTGTGATGGGGTATATAAACAACCTATCTCTTCTCATTTTGGTAATGATAAGAAAGATTTTAGATTCAAGCATTATTAAGCAATCAAATAAATTCAATATTTGAAGGCAAGCGTCCAAGATCTAACATCTCTCCAAGCATCCAAGGCATTTTAAAGGAAATCTTGTTTTTTGTAGCCAACTTGTCTCCCATTATGGGAAAGTAGAGGAGTTCTCAAGAAAGAAAGAAGATCCTTTTACCATCTACATTTATTCTTCTTCATGGAAAGTGTTCAATCAAGCATAACAACATTGAAGATCTAGGAGTGACATCATAGATCCATGAATTTGTTAAGCCTCATTGATTCATTTCTACATTCCAAGATAAAAAAAGAAAAATTCAAGAACCTTCATGAATATGTGCGATCTCAATATCCATTCATGAAGGTATTGGCAAGGCAGATCTAATATTTACCTACATATTTACTTTTCTTTATGCAATCTTATTTCATTTTCAAGGTTGATTCCTATACAGGGGTTTGACCAAGGAAAAACCATTTACACAACCTTTTCCTTATTTTTTATGTGTAGGTACAAGTGGCATAGTTGTCAGAACTTTTCTAGAAAGACCAGGATCTGCAAGACTGTCAGTCAAAGTTTCAGGAAGAACCCTTGGGAACAGGACACCCCAGGATTATTTTTTGCAGGAACAAAAAAGCTAATGCAGTTTGTTCCTGTTAGAACACCTTCAAATTCAATTTATAGGTTATTTCAACTTTCAATATTTTGTTCCATTCCACTACAATGTTTTGTCTATTTTCCACTAGTCTACCTTTTTCAAAACTGCTCATATTTTCTTATTTAGTCATCTATCTTGCATTATTAGATAATTTTCATAAATTCATTTCATTCTTAATCACTACAACAAAGGATTATTGCACTTACTTAGTGCTTAAGTGCATCTTGAGCGTATTGGGTCATCTTCCTTTTGATTGTGCATTAGGAAAAGGTGGACAAGTCCCTCATATAGCTTGCTCCCTTTTTCCCATTGTAAATTTTGGTGAACCCAATTCATGACATTTCTATTTTGATTTTGGTGTTAGATCCCGTTTATGTGCATTGGATCCTCACTTTTTTATTTCATAATTAGATGTCTTATTCATTAGATTTTATGTGCAATTCAATTTATGTCATAAATTTAATGAGTATTTTAAAATTTCATACTTGCATTTGTTAGATCTATCTTTTCTTTCTTTTCTTGTTCATGGTTTTTATGACACTGAGTCCTACCTATAGAATTCCTATTAGGAGAAGTCATAGACTTATGATTTTCTTTGATCCTGAGTGTTGGAAAGTAATCAATTTTGTGTAAATGTGATTTACTTTTTGGTTTTCATTTATGGTAACACATCTAGTTTTCAGACTGATTCCAAAAAAGATAAATTTTGGTGATTCAGAAATTGATTAAGTGTAGAAACAGAGATACAAATGTGTTTTGGGTGTCAAAGATCGAGATCGATGATTTAGGGAAAGTGAGATTAGAGGAAGACAGTATGGGGTATGTATGACCTCCAACTAAGATCAATTTTGTTTTGGTTGAGTCTACAGTGAGATCGATGATTTAGGGAAAGTGAGATTAGAGGAAGACAGTATGGGGTATGTATGACCTCCAACTAAGATCAATTGAAGACAGACAGACTGCTGCAAAACAACGAAACATAACAATTTGATAGTAGTGAAGATTGAGGGAGTATGGCTTGGACTTCAGACAATCGAAGTTGTATTTTGGTTGTTGATAACCTCCACATTGACTATGCAAGAGTGCCAACTATGAATTTAGTGTTTACTATATTAAATGTATTTTGTATTGAAGGTCGACCTAGTAATATTTGTAATATTTATACTGAGAGCTGACTTTGTAAAAGTTGTGAGATATATATGTAAGATATTTTTGATAAAGATTATGTTATGTTGTAAGTGAATGTAAGTTGGACAGTTGGATGAGTTGTTGAGTGAATAACAGAGCAGAGAATGGTAGAGATCATTGAAGAACTATAAAGAAACTATCTAAGCACCAATGTTGCTTGTTTTTGTTCATGACTGAGAACACTTTGTAACCTGAATTATATTGTAAGAGCTGTGAGCTTAGTTGGTCCCTAACAGGGTGTTGTAAACCTTTAACAGGATTGTTATTCCTCTAACAAGGAAATTTTCTATGTAATATTCAGCTCCTAACAAGGCTAGGTCTCCTTACAGGGACATTATACTTTAGTGCATGCTTGTGGGTACCATTCTCACTGGGGTTTTCTCTTGGCCATGGTTTCCTCGAAAACAAAATATGGTGTTATGAGTATTGTGTCATTTGCTTGTGTTCTTTTCTTTATAAAAAGTTTATGGTTGATATTTAAATGGTTGAATAATTTAATTAAGTACTATAATATTGATTCACCCCCCCTCTCAATATTATCCAATCCTAATAGTTGGTATCAGAGCTTTTGGCCCTTGGAGAGAAAGTCTAATAGCTTGAGGGAGATCAGAATGGATTTGGACAGTTTGCAAGAAAACTTTGATGTTGCACTTGAAGACCTTGATAAAGCAAAATCAGAGAATGGAGAATTGAGATTCAACATGCGAAGAGATGATAAATTCATAAAGAAACTCAAAGATCAACTTGAGATTTCCAGAAATCAAAGACAAGATCTTGTGGTTCAAATAAAAGAGGATTTAGATGAAGAAAGTTCATATAAGATGAAGCAACTAAAAGAAGAGAATGAAACTTTGAAACTCAAAAATGAGACTATGGCTAAAGAAATATAGGTATAGAAGGATGCAAAGAAGAAAGTTGACAAAGCTTTGAACAATGCATTAGATCAAATGAAGAATGAGGCTGACAACTACAAGAACAAGTATCTAGAAATGGAGAAATACAATCAGATTATAAAAGGTGAACTTGTTTAAGAAAAGAAACACATTGAGAAACTTCACACTAGTAGGGATTTGATTAATTAATAGAGAGACAAATAGGAACCTAAGGGTGATATAACTAGTATTGGATTCAATGAAGCTGAATGTTCAAAGAATCAGGAAGAGAAATCAAATGAGAATATTGATGCTGAGAAACCTTTTATTGAAGAGCCTAAAGAACAGATTAGACCCTTCAGAGGTAGATGCTTTGGCTGAAATAGATTTGGACACATGAAGAGAGACTGCAGAGGTAATGCCCATTTTAGAAATTTTTCTAGTTATTGTTTTAACTGTAATGGATATGAGCACAAGAAAGCAGAATGCAGAAAACCTAATCAATCAGGATAAAGACAAGACAATGGAAGAGAACCTACAGTGAAACCTACATGCTACAAATGTAATAACATTGGACACTTTTCAAAGTACTGTAAGCTACAAGTCAATTAGGAAAGAAGACCTCCTATATGTTACAACTACAATAATCTAGGACATATAGAAAATTTTTGCAGGTATAATGGATCAGACAACAGAAGAGTACCACCTCCTTTGAATTCACAGAAGAATGGAAATGATACTGGTAAGAGTGTTGCAAATGTGAAGGGTGATTTTGAAAGTTGTTTCAATAAGCTAGAAGACATAAATAGTGGTAAGATATGGAAGATCAAAGAAACTAGTGAGACATCAGTTCAGGGAGAGTCAGTAGAGGCTACTGGATCTTCGCCTGATGGTAGCAAGACAAAATTAACCTAATTGGCTGATCATGGCCTTAGGGGGAGCATTGGATACAAACAATAGAATATATCCTGCCCCAAAATTTGTGGATTGAGCTCATGCGAGATTGGGTATAAGCTTGGCTGACATCATGAAGTACACATCTAAGAGCGCAACATCAACTGACACACATATTTTGTTTGTGAGATCTAACAGCTGACTGGATAGTTTTAAGTGAAAGTGAAATTCATAACTTAACTTTTATAAAGCACCACTTTATGAATTATCTCTTTACCATTTGATGAAGAGCGAGATAAGGAAATCAAAGAGCAGAGAAGTTCAGATTATTCTACATTGGCCGTGTGTGATCGATTGAAGGATAAACTCAAAATTCAGTGAAAGAAATGTATTTTACATCATCTAGCCATAGATGCACCTATCATTTTCACAATTATAGATAGACCTAGGTATAAGTTTAAGAAACATCCATTTAAATCATGCGAAGAGGATCTAGAAGGAGCATTTTCCCAAACCCCATATGGCGTGTTACACATAGAAGATATTAGGGCTTACATAAATTGTAAGTATGACATACTGGGAATTGATGCTATATCAACTAAGATGGAGTATATGATTGACAAAGGAGTCATGATATAAGAATACAAACATATCAATCAACTGAGCATAATGAAAATTTTGGATTTATGCAAATTCGATGAAGATGAATGGTTCAAAATACTATTAAGTAGGGTTCATGATCAGTTTATCTAGATTGGTGATCAGCCTATGAAGATTTGTAGTGACCTAATACATGAAATCACTGGATTGGACAACACTAGAGTCATTCATATTGCGGAGAAACATGTGAATAAAGAATTTGAAATCCTAACTCATTCTAAATGGGATAGACGAGCAATGACAGTAAATTTCATCTTTCAGCAAGATGTAAGATTGATTGCAATGATACTTGGGTACAAGTTCTACTACAGTAGTAGAGCTAATTTAGTATCTACTAGAGTCATCATGATGGCATGGAGAATGGTGAAAGAAAATGTACAGTATAATCTATGCAAAGTGCCGGCACAACAATTCCTTGAGAATGTGAAGCTTGTGAAGAAGGACAAATAGAAAACCTTCATATTTGGTTCATTGTTGATGCATATGTTCATTCATATTGAGCACAAGTTTCCTAGTTTATATCCTAGTGGCTGGAAGTCTAGAGTATCCACTGGCATATTGATTTCACAAAGCTACAAAAGACAAAACGCTACTTGGGCTGATGGTGAATTATTTGGTATGATCAAGATACTACAGAGACAAATGAAGAAAAGGTACATAATACATGAAGACATTATTGAGAAATACAAAGATACAATCTGTTTCATGGTTGAAATTGATTGTGTATGTTTTGAAGCAGTCATACCCAGGAAGAAATGGTGTTATCCCATGGGTTATGAAGTGAGTTCTGAAGTGCTTACCATGCAAGTATAACATGTCCTTGCATCAGAGATTGATACAATAGAGGAAAGATGGGGAACTTATGAGGAAAAGCCAGCAAAAGTGACAGAAGAAAATACTAGAGGTCTGAGGAAGAGAAAGATAGAAAATCTTGTACATGAATGTGGAGTTAAAGCAGGATTGATAGAAGAGGAACTTAAATAATTCAAAAAGAAGATGATATAAAGGTCACTTGGACCTGCAAGTGGAAGTACCATAGCCTCTCCCACTCCTGAGGTAATTATGGTAGATAGTCCACCTCCTCCTCAACAACAAACAACTCAAGCTGAAAATGTCACTTCTAGAGTAACAAGATCAAGCATGCATACATCACCTAAAGAGCAGAGCACACTAGGAGAAGAGATGAAAATAGAAAAACACATTTGGAAACCTAACTTGAAGATGCTAGAGAAGAGAGATATCCATTCATGCTGGTATAAATCATAGCTATTTGTTCTTCCACTGTCAAAGGATCTGATTGAGATTGTTTGAGAAACTCGCATAATCATTGACCTCTTGCCAATTGATCTTGCACAGTTTTATCAAGATCATAAGCGAATTGTGCAAAAGCTTCTAACTCTGCAAGTTGAGCTAATTCTAATTTTAATTTTCCAGATACTTGAGCAACGCAAATTGGTTACAATTGACAAATATTATAACAGGTATGAAGAAGTAGACAAACTTAAAATTGAGGACATTGTAATAGAGCACCTACTTACCTTCAAGACAAAACTGTTAGAGATTGAAGGAAGCATACCCATAGACCTTTATGGGAGATTGGAAATAAGAAAACATGTTGCACAAATTGAAGATGATACAATCAGAAACCAAGAAATAGATAACATGCTGCCTGTGATATCAGTCCAAGAAAGGGACAGAATATACAAGTAACTAAAACCTCTACTGAGGACCAAGGTGAGATTATTGAAAAATCATGGCGAGGAAATATGATGAAGTCACTAAGGAAACTTAGAAGGCACTAGAGAAGATACTAATGAGTACTACTTCTATCAAGCCCACACCTCATAAGACCACATTGCCCACACAATTGGGAATGGGTGAGAGATCTAAGGCAATAGAGACATCTACTGAGAAGAGTGAAGAAGATCCATCACTAGATTTCTATTTTTCTGGTGTAGTAGTAACTCTTGACACCTCTCAAGATGAGAAGGACCATTTTTCAAGAAATATGGATACTTCTGTGGCAAAAGAGGCAGAATAGAAGAAGGAAGAGGAACAGAAAATGGAAGAGGAACAAAAGAAGGAAGAAGAGTAGAAGGAAGAAGAAAAGAAGACATATTAGAAAGAGGATGAAAAGAAAGAGGTAAAAACATCATCCATTTCATTGTTGGCAAGTAGTGATGTAAATGTTGACAACATGGATGAAGTAGAACTAGTAAAATTGGCATTTACTACTTTGAAAAAAGAAAAGGAAAGGTCAGAACAGAAAGGAGACAAGAAGGAAAAAGTCATCACAAGAGAAATTGATACAGTAAATAAATTGATTCCAACACCTATTGTTTTCCAGAATAAAGATGACATTGAGAATCTGAGAATCACACTTGATGAATTTGATGGGCACTATGAGAACCTACTGAAGATAGCAGTAGAAAAGGCAGAGAAGACATACTCTGAGAAGAAGCTAACAACAGTCTACAAATATATAACATGGGATTTAGGCATTGTGAAGACTTTCTTGAAAAATGCAAGAAGCTGCATTGGACATAGGAGAAAATTGTTCAGTTATTGCGTGAATCCAATAAGGCATATTCAGAATGTAGAAGACATTATTGCCAAAGAGAGGGAAACTCTGAACAATATGATGGATGGTTGTGAAACATCTTCACAATCCACAACAGATCTAGACAAAGAAGTCACAAGGATTTTGGTTAAACTCAGTGTACCGGATAATGAGAAAGGGAGAGTATTGACAATATTCAATTTGCTGAAAAGATTTATCACTCCTATGTTATCAATACTTGAGGTTCATCTCTCAGACTTTGAGAAAGTAATAGATTCACTAGCTAAATCTTTGCCCACAGACTTGAAAGAACCTGATACCACATCATTTGCACTACATGGCTTAATTCACATTAGTCAATTTTTTTTCAAGACATGGACTGCAGAAGTGAAGATCTTGGAAGATTCCTTTTAGGATATTTTGAAATTGGTGAGAAAGAATTAAACCTTTTGTTGTATATGCACCTTTGTCATTGTTGTCAAAGGGGGAGAAGAGAAGAAAAAAATATATAGATATTATATAGAAAAGAAAATAAAAGAGAAAATAAAAAAGAAAGATTATAGAGGAGACAGATTAGTTGGAACACTTATTCATTTTTTTTTGACAAGTGTTTCCATCAATGCTAAAGGGAGAGATTGTTGGCAAGTAATCAATTTTGTGTAAATGTTATTTACTTTTTGGTTGTCATTTATGGCAACACATCTGGGTTTTAGACCAATTCCATAAAAGATAAGTTTTGGTGATTCATAAATTGACTAAGTGGAGAAACATAGATACAAAAGTGTTTTGGGTGTCAAAGATCGAGATTGATGATTTAGGGAAAGAGAGCTTAGAGGAAGACAATATGGGGTATGTATGACCTCCACCTAAGATCAATTTTTTTTTGGTTGAGTCTACGGTGAGGTAGACAGAATTGAAGACAGACAGATTGCAACAGAACAATGAAACAGAGCAGTTTGATAGTAGCAAAGATTGAGGGAGTATGGCTTGGACTCCAGACAACCCTCACCCTAGAGGAAGGGCTTCAATTTGACCAGCCCTTCTATTTCTAGGTAGTGAAAAGACTACGCTAGCAGAATAAAATACTCTACTTCCTCATGATAGAGAGGTGGCCCGATCATCTTCCCATTCCTAATGGATGTCTCTGAGGCCATTACCATTCATCCATCAACCTCTCATCTTCCCATTCCAAGATCTCATCTCATTCATGTCTTTGAGGCAAGCCACAACCACGCTACTCTTATGGAGGCTCCCAAATTGAGTGGTGTACCAGTTACTTGATATTACCTAGCCCCTCCCTGAGAGTCAAGGGGCCCCCCCAATAGATTCATTCTGGAAGAGGGCGGGCATGAAAAGGAGTTGATCACTCTCGTATGGTTTCCTTGGGCTAGAATGACTGACCAAAGCCATTTGGTGAGTCATCCTCCTCATCATAGTGTCATCCTCCTCTTGTATTTTGGTTTTTGATAACCTTCACAATGACTATGCAAGAGCACCGACTATGCATTTAGTGTTTACTATATTAAATGTATTTTGTATTGAAGGATGACTTAATAATATTTGTAATATTCATACCGAGAGCCGACTTTGTAAAAGTTGTGAGATATATATGTAAGATATTTTTGATAAAGATTATGTTATGTTGTAAGTGAATGTAAGTTGGATAGTTGGATGAGTTGTTGAGCGAATAACAAAGAAAAGAATGACAAAGATCATTGAAGAAATATAAAGAAAATATCTAAGCACCAGTGTTGCTTTTTTTTGTTCATGACTGAGAACACTTTGTAACTTGAATTATATTGTAAGATTTGTAATCTCAGTTGGCCCCTAACAGGGTGTTGTGAACCTTTAACAGGGTTGTTATTCCTCTAACAAGGAAATGCACTATGTAATATTCAGCTCCTAACAGGTCTAGGTCTCCTTACAGAGACAATATAATTTAGTGCATGCTTGTGGGTACCATCCCCACTGGGGTTTTCGCTTGGCCAGGGTTTCCTCGAAAACAAAATATGGTGTTATGAGTATTGTGTCATTTTCTTATGTTCTTTTCTTTACAACAAGTTTATGGTTGATATTTAAATGGTTGAATAATTTAATTAAGTACTATAATACTGATTCACCCCCCCTCTCAGTATTATCCAATCCTAACACAGAGTCCTCTCTATTTCCTAGGAATCTTGATGGGACCCACATGCCTACTAATCACATTCCTACTATGGTTGAGAATCCTTCTTCCTTCTCTTCTCATGATAAAGGGGATTCTTTAAGAGTTCCTACTTCCCAAGTGCAAAAGATTTCTCATGAATTTGAGAAATTTGAACAATGGTTAAGTCAATAGAATTCTAATTTGGAAGCTATTTCCTTAGTTGAGGGTTTAAGGAAGTTGATTCATAATGATGAACATGACATTAAATTATTAAGAACTATTTCCCATCTTGTTGATAATAATGTTAAACCTCTTAAGGATTATGCGCAAGATATATGTTTAACTCAACAGTTTGTTAGTGTTGAAACATTAATTTCCATTCCTACCTCTTTACCTAGTGTTTCTACTTATGCTGCACCTCTCATGACTTCATTTGTTTCAAACAAAAATACTATTCATTTTAGTATTGGAAGCATTAATAATCTTATTGTTACTCCTTCTTCAATTGTTCCATGTGTTTCACAACCTTCATCCATGCCTACCTACAATAATGTCCCATTTTCATATTCCAAATTTCCTTTCTCATAATGGTCCCAACATTTCACATATGTCTCATACCAATCTCTCCACTGAATCCATTATCAATAGCCTTTCTCAAACCATTTCATTCTTGGAACAACAAATTAACTCTATGATTCAATCCAAGTTCAACATTCCCACATGTGACATTTGTAGACCATTGTCCTTAGACATTATCTGTGTTGTTATCCCTCAATACATGGAAATACCTCACTTGGAGACTTATAATGGTAAAGTTGATCCTTTGACTCATGTTAATGTAGGAAATATGGTAGTGAAAAACTGAGACGAGGGGGGTGGGGGTTAATCAGTTGTTCTAAAGCTTCAAAACTTCAAAACCCTTAAACCTTAAAAACCCATATTTCTAATCTTAATGAAATAAATATGCATGGAAGAATTAGAAACACATCCACAAAACATAACACAAGGATTTTTATCGTGGAAACCCTGTTAGGGGAAAAACCACGGTGGAGATGGAATGCACAATATGAACTATACCCTATTAGAAGTATAACACATATTAAAAATGGTAATGCACATGCATTCATGCATACTACCTAATCTCACTTCTCTAATACAAAAGGGATACAACCCTAGGAAGGATCAAAACCTTACAAGATCCTTATAATGATCAATCAAACTACAATCTAAAATTTTGTGAACTGCATTGTAATGCCTCACTGAGGATCCTTCGGTACAAGGACATAATCACACAACAAAACATGCAGAATAATATATTTTTTTAACAATAAAGTAGCATAACATAATATCATTTGATTTATATAATATAAATAGAAGTCAAAAGAATAAAGAGATTATACTACTTATCATGCTCAATTTAACAAATGATTATCATTGCATACATGAATATCACTACCTTGCTTTTGCATTATGACCACCATGTCCAACACCTGTAACTACACACATGTCTGAACAACTAGGTACAAACAATAGATACATGATCATAAATAAACGCTTTATTTAAATCTTAGCTATGTGGATCATTATTAAGAATAAGTGAAATAATTACATTAAAAACTTAAAGAAAAAACCCTAAAGGACTGGACCTAAGTCTCAGGGACTCATCACTGATGGCCTTTTCTACATTCACACTTAGAGAATTCATAGTTAAACAACTTAATTCTAATCATAACATACTGGGCTCACCATAGTAAGGATACAAAATGTATCACATGTTAATGTTATATGTTTTTTAAAATACATAAGTAGGTACACAACCCTTTTAGGGAAAAGTCCCTAAACAATTTCACCATCGGTTGCCAGCCACTTGGTGAAACAGAGATGGAACCATGGTTAAGGATATAATATACCAACACATATCAAGAAAGTTATCAATAAGAAGTTGTTTTTAAAATAGTGACACACATAGTCACAATTAGGTCTTCACAAGGCCTCAATACTATAATATTCAGCCATAAAAACACCTCAATGATAGGACCAACTAAAATGCCCCAATTTGCTTTTGCTAAGGTAGTGATAAGGTTTACTTGAAATACAAGGTTACACAATTAGTGATAGAAAATGCTTTAATGAAATCTCATTGGAAATATAACTCAAATATGATAAAAATCTAAGTTAACAAAATAAAAATCATACCCTGAAAGTAAATAAGACAAGAGAGTTTCTATTGATCAAGTTAAATTATTAAAAATTAACCTAAGGATTATAATATTGATTACTTATCAATATGGGTCACTAATCTCCACCTATAAAATGGATATATATATATAGTTAGAATGATTTAGAATAACTGAGAGGGTGGGTGAATCAGTTATCCTTAGGTCCAGATGTACCAATTGAACTTTCAAATACTTTAACCAACTCAGATATACTCAACAATCCACTCGGTCTCTATAAAATATAATCAATAACATAAACTTGCAGTCCATTGTCCTAAAGTAATCAACTTGCAGAATATAAAACTCTTAATGGTACAACACATCAGATAAAATTCACACAAGTATGACACCAAGATTTAATGTGAAAACCCAATATGGAAAAAACCACCAGTAACATGCTACCAATCTTTTAGTCTTCTGAAGTGAGCTTTGTGAGGAGCCAACCCTGTTAAAGGTTACAATACACATGGTTAAATCTGACCCTATTAAAAGTGAGCCTTGTTAGAGGACTTAGATCATTCCATTAGAATGTCACCTTGATTAAAGGATTTACAAATGATTGTTAGGTCAACCTTGATTAAAAGGATTTTGACTAATACAATGGTTATAAAGTAACATTAGTTTTGATCTGAAACATATAACTCACTTTGAAAATACAGATCCACTTTTTCTCAAATGCTAATTCATTGATTGGCCTCCATTTTCATCTCTATCTCTCAGATCTGCTTGGAAATTTGTCAAGAAATCACCACTGTGCAGTCCTATACTACTCTTCTTAGCCTTCTTTTCCTTCTACTTAGATTTTCCAATCAACTGAATCAACCTCATACCCACAACTTGTAACTAGGTTAAAATTATATCTCTCTGATTAGGTAGCTTGATATTTTGCTGCTTAATCATCACCATAGATCTTAGGGTTTGGTCAGATCCAATGAATCCTTCCAACATTTTGTTCTCCCTCTACATTGTAGAATACATCTCAAAACTCCTTCTTGAATCCATACATAAAAATAGTTAAACATATATTAAATTCTCATTTAATTCTCCACAATGATCATCCTTATCTTAAATACAATTTACATATCCCAAGAATTCAACTATGTCATTTGGGATCTCAATTCTTTCTCAAACTGTCAAAATAATGACACTTGGTCATCATTAGATAACTCGGTAAATACTAATGCTCAGTTGACACTGAATTTTCTCAGCATGTACTAGCGCTCGTTCGACACTCACATCACTCTGCACAAACTACTTAAACTTATGTTCCTTAATCTTTTTCTTGATACTAAGCTTTTAGTCTTCCAAACTTCACTTGGTGTTAAAGATAAATACCACATTACCTTGCCAAAGGTGCAATCTCATCAAGTACCCATTGTAGTTTCTCATAACTCAACCATTTCACTAGGTCTTCTTGTTATCTCCTCCTTTCAAATCTTCTTCATCATCCAATTGATATGGCACTTTACTAGATAGAAATTGTCTTACCAGTTAAGGTTTGACATCAATGAAAATATAACAATTGTTTCAATTTTAGCATCCAATAATCTCCCTCTTTGGCATTGATGGAAAACACTACATTTAAACAACACATGGAAGGTTACCAAACAATCCAAAAAGCATTTTATGTAAATAGATTTTCATTAATGTCCTTAGCTTCATTCTGATTCTCTCCAATAGAAATATCAGCTCCCTCTTTGATAGATTTCTCTCTGTTTATCTCCCTCATAGTATATTCTCCCTCTATATAACTTATAGATTTCTCTTATTATTTTCTCACTGATTTCTCCCTCTTTGACAACACTGCCAAAGTCATACATCTTCACCATGTAGATATCTCTGTGTCAACTTTATAAACTATATGCTCCCCCTGTCATCTTGCCTATGACTGATCAACATCTTATGTGTTACTCTTCACAACTTTAGGCAACTCCTAAAGTGTGACCTCCTTTGCATCAAATTTTTAGATATTCTGTGTAATACATTTGATGCAATCACTCCATGTGATCCTAGTTATCCTCAGCTAGGGGAATAACCCCTAATTTACCTCTTAGATACTCATGATCATCCTTAGGTAATTCTTTAGTAAATATATATGCTAATTGTTCCTTTGTATTCACATATTCAAGTCTCACTTCTTTATCTTGTACTAGCTCTCAAATAATGATACTTGATAGAAATATGGTTGGTCTTAGTGTGCATCACAAGATTCTTTGATATATTGGTAACACTTGTGTTATCACAGAAAATAACAACTGGTTCAGTGATTTCTTCCTTCATACCTTTCAACAGTTGTTTGATCTACACTATGTTTGAATAATTAATAGTTGCTGCAACATATTCAGCTTCTTCTGTAGATTGAGAAATATAGTTATGTTTATTGCTTGTCCAAGATACTAATCTCTTTCCTAAAAAGAATGTGCATCCACTTGTACTCTTTCTATCATCAAAATTGCCTTCCCAATCTGCACCTGTATAAACTTTTAGTTCAAACTTCTCATTCTTCTAATAATACAATCCACTGTCCTCTATTCCCTTTAGATATCTCAGTATCCTTTTCACTGCCATCATATGACTATCTTTAGGATTTGCAGAAAATATTGCAACAACCCCAACTGCTAATGCAATATCTAGTCTATTGTGGATAACATACTGTAGCTTCCCAATCATTGACCTATACAAGGTTTGATTTACTTTTGATGTCTCATCAGTCTTTGATAGTTTTAGTCCAATAGCTATGGGTGTACTTACAGGTTTGGAGTCCTCCATGCCAAAGGTTTTCAATATCTCCTTGATATACTTAGATTGAGTAATGTAGATACCTTTCTTCATTTGATAGATTTGCAAATCAATAAAAAATTAGATCTCTCCAAAATTAGACATCTCAAATTCAGTTTGCATCTCATTTGAAAATGTTTGGAATAAAGCACATTTTTCTCCAAATATGATATCATCAACAAATATTTCAGCCAACAATATCCCTTTACCATTTTTAGTCTTCAAGTATAGATTACTTTGTCTTTTGTCCTTGTAAAACCAATCTTTAATAAGTAATTATGCAATCTCTCATACCATGCTCTGGGGGATTTCTCCAATCTATACAACGCTTTGTGTAGCTTGCAGACCATATTATTCTTTCTTGAATCAAAAAAAATTTCAACTTGTTCAATGTATACCTCTTCTTCCAATATTCCATTCAAAAATGCTGATTTAACATCCATCTGATACACTTTGAATACTTTGTAAGCTACATAAGCTAGTAGAGTTCTAACTCCTTCCAATATAGCAACTAGGGAAAATGTCTAACCATAGTCAATGCCTTCTTATTGTGCATAACCTTTTCATACCAGTCTATCATTATTTCTTATAACTTCTCCATGCTCATTTAGCTTATTTGTAAATACCCACTTGGTTCCAATTACATTCTTGTCCTTTGGTCTAGGTACTAGTGTCTAGGTTTTGTTCTTCTCTATTTCCTCAATTTCTTCATTCATGGCCTGTATCTAATCTTCATTTTCCAAATTATATTTTACTAATTTGAGCTCAAATTCACATAATAAACATGTCTGATCTTTCAATTTTCTTCTTGTCATGACCTCTGAATCTTTTTCTCTAACGATTTGATCTAGTTTATGATGTCTTCTAACATTTTTTACTAGTGTAGACTCTGGTCTCCTTTCTTCTTGTTTTTGGTCTTCAGATTCATCAAGAAAATTCTCTTCAGGTTCATTTTGTGTCTCTGGTTCCTCTTTTGATTTCTCGACAGTTACCTCCTGATGCTCGACAATATCTTTCTATGACTTGACAGTTTCTTGCTATCGCTCGGTAGCTTCTTTTTGTTTCTCGATAGATTCTTTCTATGGTTCAGGTAAACTATTGGGCTCTGCTTCATTCATGTAGAAAAAAGATCTATAATCTTTAGGTTCTTTCTTGCATTCAACTTCATTCTTTTGTGCATATTCATCAATTCTAACATTTACACTTTCCACAACTTTGTTAGTGTTAGAATTCAAACACTTATATGCTTTTCTCTTAGTGGAATAACCTACGAATATGACTTCATCACTTTTAGTATCAATTTGTCCATTTCTATTGTCCTTCACTATATAAAATTTTCTTCCAAAAAATTTAAATTATTTTACATTAGGTCCATAACCATACCATAACTCATAAGGTGTAACATTAGTACCTTTCATGACTTGTACTCGGTTCAAGTTATAAACTGTTGTACTTACAACTTCTCTCCAATATTTTGTGCAACATTTTTCTCTATCATCAGTGTTCTAGCACAATCCATTATTGATATGTTCCTTCTTTCGACTATGCCATTCTTTGGAGGAGTCCTTGGAGCAGACATATATCTTTTAATTCCTCTATCATTAGAGAATAAGTTGAACTCATTAAATATGAACTCTCCTCCTCTATAGGATCTCAGCCATCTCAAGATCTTACCTGACTCTTTTTCAACTTTTTCCAAATACCACTTAAACAATTGAAAGGCATTAGATTTTTCTTTGAGAAACATCACAGTTATCATTCTAGAGTAATCATCAACAAACAATATGAAATATTTATCACCATGATAGCTTTGCACACCAATAGGTCCACAAAGTTCAACTTGAACCAATTCTACAATATCATCAAAAGTATAGGTTTTTCTCTTGAAACTAGACTTTGTCATTTTGCCCAACTAACATTGTTTACACATCACATTATCAGGTTTCTTCAATCTTGGTAACCCTCTTACTCTTTTCATCTTACTAATGTTTAACAAATTGTCAAAGTTCACATGCCACAACCTTCTATGCCATAACCATACATCATCATATTGTGCAAACAAACATGTATCATGAGATAGATCTAGATAGAAAAAATTACCTCTTGTCTACTCTCCACTTCCAATTAGTTAACTATTAGCATCAAAGATTTTAGCCTTTTGTGATAGAATTCAACTTGGTATCCAGAAGTGTTCAACTAAGAAACACTCAACAAGTTATAGTTAAGACCTTCAACCCAATAATCATTTTCACATGTGATCATATCAGTCAATTTTACTGATCCTTTTCCTTTCACAATACATGGTGTATCATTACCAAACTTAACACTACCACATTTGAAATGATTTAAGTTTTCAAACCTACATTTATCACTAGTCATGTAATGTGAGAAACCACTATCAATTATCCATCTATCACCTTTACTCATATATGAAATAAGTGCAGTTTTCTCATCTTCATCAAAGTCATCTTTCATAGCAACATAAACAACTTCTATATCATGGTCATCATATTTATTAGATTCACTATCAATTTATTCTTCACCAATATAATAGGATTTCTTACCTTTTTCTTTATAGTCCTTATACCTTCTAAAATCTCTATCATGCCTTTTGTCTTTGTACTTTTCTTTCATCCTTGTCGTTACTATCAAGGCATCTTGCTACAATATGGCCAACTTTGTTACATGAATTTTTTTTATAGGAAGTTTACCTTTGAATTTTCCTTTTCCTCTGGGTAGTCTTCTAGCCATAAGTTCCTCAATTTTATCAAGATCATCATCATAAGTGTCACTATCACTATTCACATGTCTTTCTTTTCCTTTCTTAGATTTATGAAGAGCCAATTGTGATTTGAATGCATAATCAACATTGTGAGGGGTGAAATTATTAAAAAATGATAACTCAAAAGTAGTAAGTCTACCAACTAGACCTTCCAAAGTTAAGTTGTTACCAAGAGTACATCGCAGTTCTTGTATAAAAAAAACTCTAATAGCACAAATAGGAAGTAGGGTTCTCAATAGCTTTCTATTAAAAGTATCATCCTCAATAGTTCCATTAGCTCCTCTAATATCATTCACAACCTCCTCAGATCAACTACAACATTGAACAATAGTTTCACCATCTAACATTCTCATTTCATCAAACTTACCTCTCAAGCTTTCAGATTTGGCTCTTAGTACATTTGTATCACCTCCATAGATAGCTTCTAGTGTGTCCCACATTTATTTTGCAGTAGTAAAATATTTTATGTCTTCAAATTCAGGATAACTTAGGGTTGATGCAATCTCCAACATTGCTTGATTGTGTTCCTGTTTTTCCTTCATGTGTTGAGCTATCAACACTGTTTGCACATTTATGTAATCATTTTCCACATAGTATTTTTCTGCTTCTCCAATTCCAGCTAGGTGTAGCTTCATCAAACTTTGTCATGCAGATAATTTATCCTTTTTCAGCCTTGGTACCTCCTTTTTATACATCTTGATCTTTAGCTTCAAGTACCTTCAAAATTTTCCTTACAAACACCACAAAGCTCTAATACTAATTGTTAGAATGATTTATAATAAATGAGGGGGGGGGGATCAGTTATCCTTTGGTCAAGATGTACCAATTGAGATTTTGAACACTTTAACCATCTCATATATACTCAACAATACACTCGGTCTCTATAAAATATAATCAATAACATAAACTTACAGTCCACTATCCTAAAGTAATCAAATTGTAGAATATAAAACTCTTAACAGTACAACACATTAGAAAAAATTCACACAAGTATGACACTAGGATTTAACATGGAAACCCAATATGGGAAAAACCATGAGTAACATGCTACCAATCTTTCACTCTTATTAAGTGAGCTCTATGAGGATCCAACCATGTTAAAGGTTACAATACACACTGTTAAATGTGACCTTGTTAAAGGATTTAATCATCCTATTAAAAGTGAGCCTTGTTAGAGGATTTAGATCATTCCATTATAATGTCACCTATATTAAAGGATTTACAAATGACTGTTAGGTCAACCTTGATTAAAAGGATTTTGACTGATACAATGGTTATAAAGTAACAATAGTTTTGATCTGAAGCATACAACTCACTTTTCAAATAAAGATCCACTTTTGCTCAAATGCTAATTCACTGATTGGCCTCCATTGTCATCTCTATCTCTCAGATCTACTTGGAAATCTGCCAAGAAATCACTATTGTGCATTCCTATTGGTGCAGGGGCACCTCCACCTTCGAATCTTATATTCTTTAGTCATGTATAGAAATGATATCTTTTATCAAGTCATTTGAAAATTTCGTGGAACCATGGTTTATTTACATTGTAATGGATCCAAAAAGGATTACATGATACTTGTAACTAAAATCTGAATGGGAATACAAAGGGTCTTGGGTAGGTGGACAATTTCATAACTGTCCAAGAATCTCTATATTTCAAGAGTCTTTGTAACCGCCTAAGAGAATTATAAAATGGGCCAGAATGTAATCGAATAGGGACAGTCGATAGAGAATAGGTTTTGGGGATAGTGAAAAGACTTTGAAAAGAGTTGGGATCTTTGGCCTCTAGCCAGAAGCCATCATAATATTCATTGGTTTTTAATGAAATGTATTTCTCGTAATGGAATTGATAATTAGGTATTTTGAGTTTCCATCGAGTCATTTTCTCTATCTTTCCTGGCTAAATGTATTTTGCAATTGGTTTCACAGATCTCTATTTCAAATTGACATTAGTTGTTTCATGGTTTAGGTTTGATGGAGGATTCATTTGTTATTGAATCAAGTTCTTTATTATCAATAGTCGACATGAAAAATTTTACTTTGTTTATGAGTCAGGTTTTGAGAGTTCATTGCGGGAGTTTTTATATGTTTCTACACTTTCGAGTTTCTTGCTAAAAACATTTGACATATGTAGTGGGTTCTAAAGTTTCAATAAAAGATAATAAAGAAATTGTTTTGTTTATGTATTCCAGTTTTGAATAGTCCCGATTTGGATCAAATGGTGGACGTTTTGATTGTATGTCTTAGTGGATGAGCATTGTTTTTAAAACAAATTATTAACTTTGCAATGGTTTTGGTCTGTAATCAGTTCCCAAGAACCATTACATAACTTATGGTGGATTCAAACAATGATATCAGGCGTTATTGAATTTGTGCCCGCACGGAAGCCAAGAGCCATGTTTCGACAATCACCTTTGGAGAAGAGACCCGAGCAACATTTGTGTAGGATTACTTGTATGTGGAAGGGCCGAAGATGTTGGAGGTAGTTTTGGAGGTATCAGATGACATCCTAAGTTCATGTTATTCTATGCTCTGTATTTTCTAATAGAAAGGTGGTGAACATTTTTTTTACATGCATTTCGCATAGCAACAAATCACATGATGATGCATTTCACCCACAGCCATGGATGACCCTATGGTATGGAACATTGGTGAGGTGAATTGTTTTAGTATGGAACTTAAGATAAATTTGATGTTATTATATTATGGTGTGTACTTTTTTTTTGGGATATCAAGGGATTGTGAGCCTCAAATAAGTGTTTATAGAGAAATAAGAGATAATATGCAGATTTGTCAATACCATCGATGCCCTTTGCATCAAGTGGTATCAGAGCTCAGAAGATTCTGAGTGTGTAGATAGGATCTAAACTAGGAAGTATTGGATTACATTGGATTCTTGTATGAAGTTTATGGTTGCAGATTGGTGCCGGTTCATTTAGTTGCAGTAGGTAGACATGAAGGTCTACCAAAGGCCATAGGAGATGGTCTTGTGTGTCACCAATAGACTGGGGAGAGAGGCATGAGGGACTCCCAGGTGTGGGACAATAGTTGTGATGTAGTATGGAGGAGCGATCCATAGAATGGAGAAGCACCTTGAAGGTGACCAACATAACTCCATAGATGGGAATCAATTGACAGTGAAAGAGGAAGCAACATAGGCATCGATCTAGTAGAGGCAAAGATTTGTTTGTAGATTCTCACCAGCACGTTTCCATGGGACATGGAAACATTTTAAGTTCAGTAGTATGGTGCAGGGGCACCTCCACCTTCAAATCTTATATTCTTTAGTCATGTCTAGAAATGATATCTTTTATCAAGTCATTTGTAAAGTTTGTGGAACTATGGTTTATTTACATTGTAATGGATCCAAAAGGATTACATGATACTTGTAACCAAAATATGAATGGGAATACGAAGGGTGTTGGGTAGGTGGACAATTTCATAACTGTCCAAGAGTCTCTATATTTGAGGAGTCTTTGTAACCACTCAAGAGAATTATAAAATGGGCTAGAATGTAATCGAATAGGGACAGTCTATAGAGAATAGGTTTTGGGGATAGTGAAAAGACTTTGAAAAGAGTTGGGTTCTCTTGCCTCCAGCCAGAGAGCCATCATAATATGTATTCGTTGGTTTTTAATGAAATGTATTTCTCATAATGGAATCAATAAGTTGGTATTTTGAGTTTTCATTGAGTCATTTTCTCTATCCTTCTTGGCTAAATGTGTTTTGCAATTGGTTTTATAGATCTCTATTTCAATTTGACATTAGTTGTTTCATGGTTTAGGTTTGATGGATGATTCATTTGTTATTGAATCAGGTTCTTTATTATCAGTAGTCGACATGAAAAATTTTATTTTGTTTATGAGTCAGGTTTTGAGAGTTTGTTGCGGAAGTTTTTATATGTTTCTACGCTTTTGGGTTTCTTTCTAAAATCATTTGACAGTAATATGTAGTGGGTTTTGAAGTTTCAATAAATGATAATAAAGAAACTATTTTGTTTATGTATTCCAGTTTTGAATAATCCCGATTTGGATCAAATGGTGGATGTTTTGATTGTATGTCTAAGTGGGCGAACATTTTTTTGAAAAAACATTATTAACTTTGCAATGGTTTTGGTCTATAATCGGTTCCCAAGAACCGTATGCAACTTATGGTGGATTCAAACAATGATATCGAGTGTTATTGAATTTGTGCCCACCTGGAAGCTAAGAGCCATGTGTTGGCAGTCACCTTTGGAGAAGAGACCCAAGCGGTGTTTGTGCAGGATTACTTGTATGTGGAAGGGCCGAAGATGTTGGAGGTAGTTCTAGAGGTATCAGATGACAGCCTAAGTTTATGTTATTCTATGCTCAACATTTTCTAATAGAAAGGTCATGAATGTTTTGTTTACATGCATATCCGCACAACGAAAGATCACATGATGATGCATTTCACCCACAATCATTAATGACTCTATGATATGGAACATTGGTGAGGTGAATCATTGATTTAGTATATAACTTAAGATAAAGTTGATGTTATTACATTATGGTGGGTACTATTTGTTTTTGGATATCAAGGGATTGTGAGCCTTGAATAAGTTTTTATAGAGAAATAAGGGATAATATGCAGATTTGTCAATACCATCAATACCCTCTGCATCACCTATACTACTCTTCTCAACCTTCTTTGCCTTCTTCTTAGATTTGCAAATCAGCTGAATCAACCTCATACCCATAACCTATAAATAGGTTAAAATTATACCTCTTTGAGTAGGTAGCTCAATCTTTTTTTGCTTAATCATCACCGTAGATCTTAGGGTTTGGTCAGATCCAACAAATCATTCCAACATTTTGTTCTCCTTCTACCTTGTAGAATACATTTCAAAACTCCTTCTTGAATCCATACATAAAAACGGTTGAACATATATTAAATGCTCATTTAATTCTCCACAATGATCATCCTTATCTTAAATACACTTTACATATCCCAAGAATTCAACTATGTCGGCTGGGATCTCAATTATTTCTAAAACTGTCAAAATACCGACACTCGGTCATCACAACATTTTTCTGCTCGGTCATCACTAGATAACTTGGTAAATACTGATGCTCGGTTGACACTAAATTTTCTCAGCATGTACTGGCTCTCGGTCGACACTCGCATCACTCGACACAAATTGCTTAAGTTTAAATTCCTTAATCTTATGCTCTTTTTCTCGGTCAATACTAATCTTTTAGTCTTCCAATCTTCACTTAGTGTTAAAGATAAACAACACATTACCTTGCCAAGGTGCAATCTCATCAAGTACTCATTTTAGTTTCTCATAACTCAACCATTTCACCAGGTCTTCTTGTTATCTCCTCTTTTCAAATCTTCTTCATCAATCAATTGATATGACACTTTACTAGATAGAAGTTGTCTTACCAGTTAAGGTTTGACATCAATGAAAATATAACAATTGATTCAATTGTAGCTTCCAACACACACACACACACATAGAGAGAGACCAATATTTGCTATTATTATTATATTATTATTTCCAAACTTAGGTGACTAATAGACATCATTATCAACATTAAAAAAAGAACAGTGCCATTAAATTCAAATCTAACAAGATGATCCTAAACATAACATTCATTCTTACATAAATGGATTAACATCTCCCATAATGTTAAAGTAAATGTTTAGAAAAAAAGAAATGAAGTTTCAAGGTGAACCCTTGTAATTCTTTGAATGTACAAGAAATAACCCATTTAGTTAAATTAAAACTCACAATTTCTATTTATGTATTTCAATAAATCAACATTTCAACTAACCTTCAAAATCTATAATTAAAGAATTATATTATTTAACTAAATAAAAAATGGACAATGACTATTCATAAATTCTAATAAATCAAGATTTCTAACAAACCTTCAAAATATATGATTAAAGCAATATATTATTTGAGCTCTTCTTAATTCTTAACATTTCTTAAAAGATTAGCTGGTATCTTCAAAAATTTGGAAAAGCTGCGAGCATATTCAATTAGAAAATAATAAAATCCTTTGACATATATTTTACATGAAATGATATTTTGATTTTTGAGTCATCAGTCCACCTAATTTTTTTTAAATAATGCATTTTAATATAAAGAAAATTGATTTAATAATGCATTGATATTTTTAAATTTTTGAGTCATGTCATTTCATGAATAATGACTCATGGTTTAGTTTGCATTTTTTGGTAAAAATAATATAATTGATATACTTAAAATATAGTTATAGTGTCATTTGTAATTCTAAATCGGTGACTCCAATTTGAAAATAATTAAATTCATAATTAAACATGGTTATTTGAATTTAGATTTATTAAAGTATAAATGTATGAATCACAAATCCTTAGTATTTATAGGAGAACCGTCAATACTACAAATCAAGAAACTTTAGTATCATAATGATACTTGAAATTCTCATTGTCAAACCTTCATAAGAGAAGTGATACATGGAAAAAATCAAATGTCAATTAGAAAAATCATGAGTTATTGCTACTAATTTAGACAATCTAATAGCTAATTCCAAAATGGGTTCACAAGATAAGAATAACACAGAGTCCCCTATTAGCATATATATTTAAGTGTTGTGGCCCTAAGCTTAATCGATATGACTTTAATTTATTTTTATTGATATAATTATTCATTGAATATTCTATTTGATACATCTAAAGTTAGCGTGTGAACATGTATACATTATATCTACATATCTATGTGTGCAGATACATATTCATTTACCTAGATTGATATATGTTGGAATAGTCCCAAGGATAACTGAGAGGGGGGGGGGGGTGAATCAGTTATCAGTCAATTTAATTCTTTTCTCTTTCTTAAGTGTAATTTGATATAAAGTAAATGTACATTCAGATAACACAATAGAGTACTCAACAATTTTGGTTACGGGGAAACCAAATAGGTAAAAACCCCAGTGGGAATTAGCACCCACAAATAACTACACTAGTTTATAATGATCCCTGTTAGAACATCTTACAACCTTGTTAGGAGTTGAAATTTACAATGCAAGAAGTACAGAGACCTGGTTAAAGGTCAGACCTTGTTAGGAGTCTTTTACAAAAAACCCTGTTAAGGGTGAGGACTCACTGTCCAATAGCTCACTGCTAAGATGATGAAGGCTGTAACCTTCAGTAGAACAGATATACACTATATCTGGTAAATGAACTGTTTGAGTAGACCTGCTATCTTGATCAGTTCCAATGAATTGCAATCAACTTCTGTTTCTTCACATAGATCTACAACTTATTCTTCCTGACTTTCTTCTCTTCTTTGTCTTTTCTTTTTCACTTCATTTTCTACTCTTAGCGAACATAATAGAACTACTATATGTATCTTCAACAAGGATAAGGTCATGACGGTATCTAGAAACACTTCATCAACTTTCTTGTCAGCTCAACCAAGCACACAATCAAGATTAAGATTGTGCAACTCAAACTGAATAGACGCGACGCTTCACAAAGTCAACTTCACCAAATTAACTCTAACATCAATATTCTATTGAAATATGTTTAGCACCTTTGGATAATTATCTTTAAATCATAACTAAACATGAATACAAACACACATATCTCGATGATAGGCGTAACTCAAGAAACACTGTATTTACATTGGCTCTTAACATATAGACTCCAAAAACTGTAACTGCCATAACTAATTATTCATAACTCAATTGTAATTTCATATCTGACTTGGCGTGAATGAACATAGCATCTAGAACATGTATACATCATGGAAATAAACATGAATATATCCAAAACATCTGTAATGATAATTGCATACAGGATACCTTCTCTATATTATTTGTTGTCATCAATGACAAACATACAAACAACTATTTGCATAGAGGTAAATCTCCAAAAATCTCCTCCTTTGACATTGATGGCAACATATGATATCTTCAACTCAAAGTGATGAAAGGGACTCCCCTTAATACCACAAGTAGACGATAGAAACAAAGAGAAACAACAAAAATTTGCAAGAACAGAAAATTGGCTTCTTATTGGCTCCACAAATGTGGAATTACAAACTTCAGAATTACAATATCAAAAGCCACATGGGCATCCCTTACA
>MU224249.1:2845590-2872916 GCA_018584345.1 Thuja plicata | reverse complement strand
CACTTGGTGAAGGTTTTGCAAATGAGGATGCAAGCAGAGTGGGTTTAACCATGGAGGAAACTCCGTAGTTAAGTGCGCTCTAGCTGGAGTGGTACAGGGATGGGTGACCTCCCGGGAAGTCCCAGTCTTTCACCTCTGTGAGCATCACCCAGAGCCAATGAGACTCAAAAAACTACACAGTTGAATCCAAGTAGAATTAAAAAAAATTAATTGGTACAATTTTTTTTAAAAAAAAAATAGGGCAATGGTCAAAATTTCGACCAATTCCCCTTTCATTTCCACCAAAGCGTTGGTCGAAATTTCGCCCACTGCCCTATTTTTTCCACCAAGGTATTGGTCGAAATTGCGACCAATACCTTGGTGGAAAGCAAAGCATCCACGTCGAAATCTCTGAAACTGGTGGTCGCAATTTCGACCGATGTCGCGATTCGTTTCCACCAACTATTGGTCGGAATTTCGACCAATACCTTGGTGGAAAGCAAAGCATCCACGTCGAAATCTCTGAAACTGGTGGTCGCAATTTCGACCGATGTCGTGACTCGTTTCCACCAACTATTGGTCGGAATTTCGACCAATACCTTGGTGGAAAGCAAAGCATCCACGTTGAAATCTCTGAAACTGGTGGTCGAAGCTTCCACCAACTATTGGTCGAAATTTCCACGAAAGGTTGGTCGAAATTTCGACCATTCCATGAAGAGATATCAACGAAATATTGGTCGAAATTTCCACGAAAGGTTGGTCGAAATTTCGACCATTCCATGCAGAGATTTCGACGAAAGATTGGTCGAAATTTCGACCATTACAGGAAGAGCTTTCGACGTGCGTTCTATACTTTCCGCCAATGTTTTGGTGGAAATTTCGACCATATATTGGTCGGAATTCTGACCATTTCCCTACAGATTTCGACGGCGATTTCTATCAAATTGAGGAAGAGCTATAGTCGAAATTTCGACCTCTATTTTGGTCGCAATTGCGACCAATAATAAAAATGTCAAAATTTCGACAAAAAAAGAGCGACGAAAGGTTTGGTCGTGAATTCGACCAATTACTGTCGAAATTTTGACCAATTTTCGTCGAAATTTGAAGTCAAATTTACTAGTGACAATGTTACAAAGATTCGGGTATGATGGTACAACCGGCCTGGGGGCAAGACAACAAGGCATAATGGAATTGTCTCTCCCACCAACACAGAGAAACAAGAGAGGTTTAGGCTATGGGCAACAAAGAGCTGGTCCTATAATCCAAGACATCCAAGTTGATCAGGAACAAATAGCAGAGATGCACTGGGGGCACAACACAGAACATGTCTTGATAAGCAACATACTAGCACAGTTGTTGCCCACCGAAGAGGGAACCACGCAAACCCGAATAGACCTCCACATAGCAATCGACGATAACGAAGGAAGTGAGACATCTGACAAGCATTCTATCGAGACTGACTCCCACGAGTATGAGTGGAGATCCCTTCACAACACTGAACCGTGGATCCCAGATTATTCCCATCAGTCAGACATGCACAATCATGAACCTGGAAGACTTATTTGACCAATTATCCATTGTTGAACAACCCTGCGTAGATAAGCATGTCATTTATCATTCCTGAGGTGGTGCATCCACATCACAGTCCAGTTTTGTAGGAACTCCTCCCCTTGATAGAGGAGAAATCAGCATTACTAGCAGAAGAAACAGAAGAGGTCAATTTGGGAGATGACAAGAACCCAAAGAACATATACTTGGTAAAATCACTCACCCCAGAGGAGAGAGAACAGTTCATCAGTTTCTTCAAGGAAAGGATGATCAACTTCGCATGGTCCAACTCAGATATGCCAGGATTAGATCCAGAACTCGTGCTACATCATCTCATTTTGATACCCAACGTCAAACCTATCAAGCAGAAGCTAAGGAAGATGCATCCCCATGTTGCATTGCTAGTCAAGGCAGAATTGAAAAAACTCCTAGATGCCAAATTCATAAGACCAATCCCATACACAGACTGGATATCTAACTTAGTACCAGTTACAAAGCATAGTGGTCAGATACGGATTTGCACAGACTTCAGAGATCTCAACATAGCTTGTCCCAAGGATGATTTTCCTTTACCTAACATAGACATGATAGTGGATCTAATAGCTGGACATCAAATGCTATCACTCATGGATGGATTTTCAGGGTATAATCAGATAAGGATCACGCTAGAAGACCAACATAAAACATCTTTCACATGTCCTTAGGGCACTTACTATTGGAACGTCATGTCGTTTGGTCTCAAAAATGTTGGCGTGACATATCAAAGGGCTATGACAACTATATTTCATGATCTCATCCACAAAACAATGGAAGACTATGTGGATGACATGCTAGCCAAGTCAATGCTTCACAAGGATCATCTACAAGTATTGGGACCAATCTTTGACAGAACGCAGGAATACAAAGTCTGTTTAAACCGAAAGAAATGTGCATTTGGTGTCACAGCAGGAAAGCTATTGGGGTTCATAGTGTCACATAGAGGCATCGAAGTAGACCCAGAGAAAGTCAAAGAAATATTGGGCATGCCTCCACCATCGAACCTGAGGCAACTAAGAGGGTTACAAGGAAGGCTCCATTCAATCAGGCGCTTCATAGCTCAACTAGCAGACAAGTGCCACCCATTCCAACATCTACTACATAAAGACATCAAATTGATATGGACAGAGCAATGTGAACAAGCATTCCAAATATTCAAGGACTACCTCCTCAAGTCTCCTATATTGGTGCCACCAGTCCAAGGTAGACCATTGCTTCCGTATATCTCAACAACGGAATCAGCATTAGGTTTACTCCTGGCACAACATGATGATGCAGGTAAAGAGAGGGCCATCTACTATCTAAGAAAAACATTGGTAGGATATGAGCTCAACTATACGCCAATTGAAAAGTCATGCCTTGCAATTGTCTTCGCTTCCCAGAAGCTGAGACATTATATGTTGATTCACCAAACAAAGTTGATTGCACATATTGACCCTTTAAAGTACCTCCTAAGCAAAGTAGCGCTCACCGGACGACTTGCAAAGTGGGTAATGACCTTAAGTGAGTTTGACATTAAGTACGTAGACAGAAAGGCCATCAAAGGGCAAGTGATCGCGGACCAACTAGCAAAGGCACCTATTCAGGACCATCAGCCTATTATTTTTTATTTTCCTCATGAATCCATTATGACACTACAACCAGCAATCGAGGTATGGCAACTATATTTTGATGGATCATGCACGAACCATGGTGCGGGGGCAAGAATAGTGCTTATCACTCCAGATCATGATACAATTCCAAAGTCTTTCAGACTAAACTTCCCATGCACAAACAACATAGTAGAATATGAAGCAATGGTCACCGGTTTAAACATAGCAATTCAATGGAGAATCAAGAACCTTAAAGTCTTTGGAGATTCGCAATTGGTCATTAGTCAAGTCAACAATGATTATACGACCAAAGATGAGAAGCTAATACCATACAGAGCACAGATGAATATTACACACCAAGTTCCATTACATCTTCTTCGAGCAAGTCCCGCGAGCACAGAACAAAGTTGCAGACGCGATGGCTACCATAGCATCATTAATTGATATGCCAAGCAACAAAACAAGACTCAAGTTTCTAGTAGAGCAACTCTTGGTGCCATCACATCAAGCATCCATCACAGAATCAGCATGCGTCCTTGTTGGTCCTGAAAACCCATGGTACCAAGATGTATACAACTACCTCCAAAATAGTGTCTTACCTCCCAACTTGTCTAAAAACCAGAGAAAGTCACTCATAAGCCTAGCCTCTAGGTATACCATCCTCTCAACTACTTTATATAGACGAAGTCTAGACAGAACGCTACTACGATGTCTCACTTCTACAGAATCCCAGAGAGCTCTGTACGAGATACATGAAGGAATTTGTGGAACCCACGAAGGTGGAAACAACTTAGCTAAGAAGATCATCTGCATGGGATACTATTGGCCCACAATAGAGACAAATGCACACAAACATGTACAAAGGTGTAGACAGTGTCAGATTCACGGAGACCTCATCCATGCACCAGCCCAAGAATTGAATCCTATCACATCACCATTGCCATTTTCTATGTGGGGATTTGACCTAGTGGGCAAAATTACACCTTCAGCAAATGGACACGAGTACATCATAGCAGCAACAGAGTACTTCACTAAGTGGGTGGAAGAAATTCCCCTCACTTACATTACCGAAAAGCAGATATCAATGTTCATACTTAACCACATCATCTGTCGATACGAGATTCCTCAAACCATCCTGACAGATCATGGTACGCCTTTCCAAAACAAATATGTCGAAGAGCTATGTGAACAGTTCCATATCAAACAAGGGTTCTCTTCATTTTATTATCCTCAAGGGAATGACCAAACCGAAGCTACAAACAAAACAATTTTGAAAATATTGAAGAAAACAGTGAACGAATCAGGGCGAGACTGGCATTTACAGCTTAGTCCCGCATTATGGGCATACAGAACTAGCGTGAGAACACCTACAGGAGCCACTCCTTTCTCCCTAGTCTATGGATCAGAGGCGATATTACCCCTCGAAGTGGAAATCCCATCCCTAAGGATATCTTTGAAGAACCTGATTACAGATGAAGACTATAGAGTAGCAAGGCTCAGTGAACTGGAGTTACTAGATGAAAGAAGACAACATGCCTTCAACCACTTACAAGGCTATCAGAATTGCCTTAGAAGAAACTATCACAAGAAGGCAAAGCCACGAACATTTGAGGTAGGAGACCTTGTCCTCATGGAAAATCAAAAGAACCAAGCAGAAAGAGTGAAACCCAGAAAGTTTGAGCCTAATTGGCTAGGACCATTTGTCATTGTCAGCTCTACTCAGAGTGTGGCATTCATACTAGCGACACCAACAACATGCACCTCAAGAGGTTCTACCCTTGAGGTCTCTATGGTTAAGGCACCTATCTACATATCCAAAAAATACCAAAAAAATCAGAAAATACAAAAGTTACCTTGGTGAAAACCTGGCAATAAGGCACCTTGGTGACAACAAAAAAATTTTAAAAAGCAAAAAAGTAAAGAGAAACAAAATCACTCTCAGTGAAAACCTAGCAAACAGGCGCTATTGAGTACGTACCTTGGTGAAAACCTGGCAAACAGGCGCCAAGTGTTCAAATCCAGCTTCACCATCAATGAACTCCAAAAGCTTGAGCACACTTCAAATGCAAGACTGACTACCCAAGCTATATCCAGAAGCACGCTCCCCTCTAAGCACCAAGCACTTACCCATGGTTAATACTGGTCCACCAAACTAGGGGCGATTCTAACTGTCCTGAAAAAATCCTAAAAATTGAAAAACACATCAAAATCCTAAAAAGATAAAAAATGTTTGGAGAAAATCAATCTTCATCAAAAAACAATAAAAAAAATTGCAAAATCCCAAGCAATAAAACTAACTCGGTTATCAAGAGAGAAAAGGGCGATCACGCCCAGTCAATCAATGTCACAATCATGAGCTTTGCAAATCAGCATGGGGCTCATCTGACACAGCTTTATCAATCTATCAAACCTATCAACAAGCAACTGGCGACCAAGCCAATCTATCAAATATCACAGTCATGAGCTTTGCGAACCAGCATGAGGCCCATCTGACATAGCTTGATCAGCTATCAACACGATCATAATAAATCAATCAAATCATATCAATAGTCTTACACAGTGATGGATACACTCAAACCAGACAGGTCAGTCTTATATGAGTAATCTATTACTGAAACCAAACACTCAAGCAATCAATCCAATCAAGCCTATCCAAAGAGTCGAGCCAATCAATAGAATCCAACTGCATCGAGGAACCATCCAAAAGTGTTGACTAGGTCAGTCAGTCGGTTAGATGTCAGTCTATATTTTGCGGTTATGTTCTTACGCTACTCCAGGATCCACCATGTGAGGAGAGTAGCTATGATAGATCATGACTTATTTTCTTTTATTGTTGTCTGTTGAATGTTCATTTCGATTTCAGGGCCATGATGATTTAGAATAAATGCGGTAGGCACTGTCACTTATCTGGCAGTCTCGCAGTTCCACGATCTAAGCTTAACCCTGGGAAAGAATTGGACATTCCTTCTCTTTTATTTGTTTGTTTGGTTTATAGAATCAAGAGCTCGCAATGCTATTCAGATGGACTCTGAGTGCGTTGGAGTTCTATCTTGGTTTCTATGGTCTTTTCTTTTATGTTGCAATCAAGAGCTCACGATGTTATCCAGATGGACTCTAGGGGAGTAGAAGTTCTATCTTGTTTGCTTTGGTTTTTCTTTACGGAATCAAGAGCTTGCGGTGTTATCTAGATGGACTCTGGGTGCATAAAAGTTCTATCTTGGTTTCCTCTTTTTTTCAATTTATTCAGAGGACAAAGCGGTATCTAGATGGTCAATATCTGGGTGCTTTTTGGCTCTCTTTCTTTTCAAACAGGGAACAAAGATGAATCCAGATGGTCAATATTTGGATGCACTAAGTTCTCTTTCTATTCAATCTCTCTACACCTTCCGCTTATCAAGAGGTCATGGCAGTATCCAGGTGGTATGTCATCTGGATACATTGGACTCTCTTCGAAATTTTAGAAAATGAAAAAAAAAAGATGCAATGATGACAAATATTGCAAACAGGGGCAGGGACTTGGGACACTCATCCTTTCTATCAATTCATATCTATAAAAAAAAGCAAAAAAAAAAATCCTTTCTATCATTCCATATCTATTAGATCAATCTCAGAGAACATCTATCCAAACTAACTTCTTTCTAATTAACACATGCATTACTCAGATATTTTGTGCATAATAGATCGCATTCATTCCATTTAAGTGCATCAGAAAAACAAAAAAAACATAGTAGTTGCATACATGGTAAATCATAAATCACATGCATCCAGAAGCATCTCCTATAAACATGCATCTCATATCCACCATCCTGCATAAACATGTCATTATCATAGGAATAGTAAATCATCCATCTACGAGTTTGCATCATAGGAATCATATTGCATATACATCTCATCATCTAAAAACCACATCATATAGAATCATACATATAGCAAGTAAATCAATGCATATCATATCAAATCAATAGTTGCATCTCATATAAATCAAAACATTTGAGTACAATGAACAGTCGCAAGTCTGAAGAAAGGAAGGTAGTCAACATATATCAATAAATATCACTGTGTCAGGATACAATAATGGAAAAGACTCAGAGTATATCAGATGAACATCACTACAAAAATGGCACATGATACAAAATATGAGAAGCATAAGAATCAGCATGTGCTACCCCCACCCTCACCAGGAGGTGGACAAGGGGGTGGCATATCAGTAGCCGGTCTCTGTGATGAACCAAGAGCTCCAACACCGCTGCTTTTTGATCTCTATGATCTTTGCGCCCTGCTAGATCTCTGAGAGGCTGTATAACTGGGCACTCTCTGCTCGGCAGGAACTGCACCCTCATAGTAGCGCCTCCAATACTTGATCTCTCTCTACGGATCACACCCAGATCTATAGTATCAGTCCATAACATCTCGGTGAGAGGCATCCTGAACACTGTCAATGAATGAATGCACCTCAGCTCGAGCCTGTCGCTCTCTAGCCTCGGTTGTTGTAACCCTAGCCTCCAACGCTATAGCATGGGCATCAACAGAAGCAAGTCTGGGCTATAGATCCTGTACCTGCTGGGTGAGCCGCTCCAACTCTGAGGGATCCACCTCCATACCTCCCATAGCCACATCCATATCCCCCTCCTCAGCCCTGTCTCCCAATCCCTCATCTCCCCTCCCCCTCACCACCCATGAATCATCCTCACTCTCTGAACTCTCCCCAGTACTGCTACTACCAGTCGAGGAACTCATCCCTGCACTGCTCGTCTAAGGCCTCCACATCTATATCTCCTATCTCCACATCTACATCCTCTATCACCACCCTATCCTCCTCTCTCGGATCCAAAATAGCACATGTCCGTCGACGCACTCTCAACACTAACTGAGGTGCCTCCTCCTCCATGGCCTCCTCGTCCTCCAAAATAGTACTCAACCCAACCTTCTGAGTACTCGAATGACCGCCACTACGCCCACCTCTAGTCCTCACTCCACCACTCGCACCCCCAGGACCAGGATCATCCCCCCATCATCTCCCCTCCCCCTACCACCATCTCTCCCACCATCCCATCCACCATCTCGGCCTCCAACCCTCCCTCTGTCACGGCCACCATCCCTACCTCCATCCCGACCACCCCTCCCTCGACGTACCCGACGGCGCCTCCTCATGAGCGTCCCAGCAATAGAACGAGAGACATCTGTAAGTGGAACTGGTCGAGTCTGGGCCCAATGAGTATCAAACTGGGGAGTAGTGCCTGCAAAGATATCAGATTCAAATATCAGTACCACATCAGATAAAGGACAACGTAACATTGAGCAGATAGGTTATAAGAGCAGTAAGGAAACTGAGCAAGAGAGGTGGCGAAAACAAAACAAACCTGCATCTACGGTGGTTGATCGCCATGTCCACGCAACAGGAAGTAACCCTGCAAACTCAGTACGGGCAGCATCAAGAGATACAACACCACCCCAAACGGTAGAGTCCCTCGACCTACGAGCAAAATAAGCATAAGAATCGGACACATCCTGCCGCTCACCAAACTAACGCAACACCCTGTCGGTGTTGTGAAAATAAATCATGTGAACGTGGTCAGTCACACGACCAATCAAATATCTCCGCTGCCGGCAGAAGGGAAGATGGATGTCCTCTCCATCCCAAACAAAACAATCTCTATACTGTCTCCATATGAAATAAGGCATCATATCTAGTTGTTGTTGCCAATACAAAAAATGACCCATGTGGGTCTGAACAATGGCTCCATCATACATATACACACGGCATGTCTACAGGCAAAGCACGTGTACCAATAGGATGGCAGACAGCTATGTGCTCCCACGCCCATATCTGGAGGAGGGTAGCGCCATAGCTGAGCGACTTACCATTAAGGTAAGCCACGTAGAACATGTGGAAGTGCATATGAGCCAACATGCATGGCCCCCATGCATAAATAGTACGATCTCAGACCATACTCTGCAAAATAGTACCAAAGCCGACAGAAAATCCATGTTGCCAACGATCGGGGAATAAGATGCCACAAATCAAACTACCTAGTAGAGTGGACAGCCTGTCAAGGCCTAAACCAAATCTGGACCATGGAATATCATAAGCACTGGATAACCCAAGTTGATCTCGGGGCAATCCAGAGAGCTCCGTCAAGGCAAAAATACCAGAACGGGTGGCATACTCCACAAGCACACCCTGGATCGGAAGCTGGAGGATGTGGTACACATCCTCCAATGTAACAGTACACTCTCTAGTGGGTAACCAGAAAGTGCATGTCTCAGAATGCCAACGCTCTACAAGAGCGGAGATCAGACCCCTGTTGGTCGTGATCTCTGGCATGTAACATATCCAATATAACCCTAAGTCCCTAAGAACTGACCTCTCATCCTTCGAGAGCTGGAACCTATAAACAAGACCCGCCGGCCTCGACTCCCGACCGCGCAGAATCCGCTCGGTGAACTGCACACATAAATAAATTAGAAAAATATCAGTATCAGTCTTACAAGAAAGTGCCAGAAACCATAATATGCAAAAATCAGACAAGGAAATCAGGGAAACAGTTCTAAAAAAGAAATTGCGGCAAAAAAACCCTACAAGTGCGGTACTCTTATGCGAATGTGAAACAGGACATGCAAATGCGGCACATAAACATCAATTGCGGCATACAAACTACTCAAGTGCGGCACACTTATCATTTGCGGTACTAAGCCTGCAGTTGTGTCATTTAAACTGCAATTGCGGCAAAACTGCAGACAATTGCGGCACAACATGCAAAATTTCAAAAAAAATAATTTTTCAAAGCGAGAAAAACAAGCATTAATGACACGCAAAGCGATAAAACTCACCAGACGTCCTGTGCAGCTGGTCTCTGATACATCTGGACTCAGTCGGATATGTGTGTAACTCCCGGTAAGCCCGCCATCGCACGAAAATAGGAGAAAAAAAGCAAGAAAACTAAGCACAAACTCACCAAGGTTCCGAGAGCTCCAAGAAGGCAAAGTTACAAATGAATGGCTCTCTTGGCTATTTATAAAGGTTCCCACAAACCCTAATTTCACTAGGAGGTTCGATTTTTCTTCTCGGTCACCGAAAATTTCCACACTCAATATCAGGGGCAATATAAGGCATTTTTCAAATCAGTCAGCTACCTAGATTCAGAAATTGCAGTTTCAACAAATTAACGTTCATGTCAAGACTTTTCGCTCAAATTTGTTGAGGGGGCATAAATACACCTACTATCGTCGGGGCAAGCTGGGGCAGAATCAAAATTAAAGAATCTTTGACACACTGCGACAAGTCACATCGCATCAAAGAGGGGCAAATGCAGACACCCGAAAATGGACAGGCTTGCAACTTTACATTAAAAACACTAATTTTTATCTATTAATTAATGATTTTTTAATCGTTAATTAATCATCTATTTTCTTCTAAATTCATTCCCCAAATCATCTAATCAAATTTCCAACATTAATTAAATAATTAATTTTATTTAATTAATTAACCTTAATTGATTAATTACCATTAATTAATTAATTAAATTCAATTTCCTATAGTTTAAATTCAAATATTTAAACTTACTAATTAAATTCTTCTAATTAAATTAATTTAATTTCATCAAATAAAGCAATTCTAAGTCAAAAAGAATTCAATTATCTCACATGCTGAAAACATTAATTAAATAAATGAATTAAATATTCATTTATCTTCAAAGAGATAACTCCAATCAGATCACATGGGTCACTCCACCCATCTCTCCAGTTCACATGGGTAACTTCACCCACCTCTTCAGTTCAAAAAGGTAACTCACAATTAGCTCTTCAGTCAACCAAACTCTATCTCCTATTTACCAATTGAAGAGGTGGAGTTTACTAATGGCTTCTCCAGTTCCTTTTAATCTCAACCATTCATCTTCCTACCTCTGGGATTGATCTTAACCGTTTATTTCATCCTCAATTCCTATATAATAAACCCTTCATAACCATTTGAAGGATCTAGGATTTCAAGCTCTCGTGCGCCATTACTATGTTAGTTTGGTTCTAGCATTCAAGTCATCTTGCGATCACACACACATTTCAAGTATCAAATTCTCAATGCTTCTCAAGTCATAGACGCTGCCCACGCCAGTACTGAGCATCAAAAATAGCGTTTCGGAAGGAGTAGAGAGAAACAATAGAAGCTTCAAGCACTTTGAGGTTTGCATTCATTTGTTTTCCTTTCATTGCTTGTACATTTTATTGGTTACGTTTCAAGTTATTCGTTTTAGTAGTTCTTGTGTACTTGATTTCTATCATTGTAATACCATTGCTACTAACCCTTGCCTTTGGAAAGCTTGGGAATCACGAATCACGAAAGGAGGCGTACAGATATAGTAAGGAAGTTGAGCCATATTTTCATAATCACATCTGAGCCATATTTTCGTAATGGAGTTTATTCTACATTGCATCATCCTTGCATAGTTTGAGCTTACCTAGTAGGAGACACCATCATTATGGGGAGTTGAGGAAATGTGTTAAAATTCCAAGTAGCTCTAGAGGATCTCTTGCTGAGAATCGCATGAAACCCAACGTAGCACATCATGGATCACTTCATTGTTTGGTATTCATGTTGGTTTTCTCCAACAAAGCATGTTGGAGGAATATGATTACCAATGGTACATTATCTTGCAGTTTATAGATCAAAGTTTCAAATATGTTACTTTTGGTAATGTTGTTTTAATGCAAATCAACCACCATATACTTATGATTGTATGCATTCAAGAAAGTTGGCAAATGTTTTCTGGTGTGGAATGGGAAAATTTTCAATTAATGATTGAAAGAAAATTTCAGAGTTTTCATATCATTAGAGTTGAACAAGCTGAATAACTGAGAATGAGGGTTAATCAGTTATTCATAAACAACTTCAAAAAGTTGTATTGAATTGATAGACACATAAACCATTCAAAACAAATGTAGATATGTTAACTTATGTTCTACTGGTAGATACTTAAAACATTCTAAAAATTAAAACAGATATAACCATGAAAGCACAAAACCATCAACATAATTAACACCAGAATTTACGTGGAAACCCAAACTGGAAAAACCACAGAGAAGCTAATTTTCATGAAATGAACATTGATTAAGGTGACACCGGTTAAAGTGATTTTTACAAGGGCTCACTGTCGGTTTGCTCACCGCAAGTTGGCTCACTACGGGTCAGGCTAACTACCCTAAAATAAGAATATGACTAACTGCCAATACAAAAGATATTTACTAAATAAAATGTGAACTGAAAGAATATAATCTAACTATGCATGAAACGCTTCCAATTGATGCACACAAATCACCGACAACCGAGATCCGATTCAGACCCTCCTACCAGCATACACCAAACTTCTACAACACAATATGTAAGGCCTTCTTCCTTTATCACTCAACTTCTTCCACACCACTGCTTGATATACCAAAACAGACTCGCACTATATTACCTTCAGTTCTCTATCTCCAACATGCACATCTATTCACACATCTATCTCCTCATATCATTCAGATACAAAAGGGTTTTCTTTATTTATACAAGTGTCTAATCATACATATGTTAGCCACACCAAAAGAGTGTGTCAGCCATAATACAAAAAGATATTATAATTGTAATCAATGCACTACCATCGAACCTAAATCTAGGTCTTACTTAAGATATCTTTACAACACATTACCATAGGACCTAAATATAGGTCACCCTTAAGATACACACGCTTCATATTACTTTCACCGAAAAGATAAGTAAATTATGGAACCATTGGAATGCAACAACCAGGACCTGCATGTTTGGGTCAACAAATCTTCTGAACTAATCGATAGATGAGAATTGATAAAACCTGTCCAGAACAAGATATGATCATATTACAAAAATCTTATGATGAACTGCAAGAAAGTCCAAATATCATAAACACTTGGAACAACACTGTAAGCGCAGCAATCAACAAGTACCGACAGAAAACACCATGCAACTCCAAACACCGAAAGTATGCCAAAAGATGTAATCCATAAGTAGAATCAAGTACACTTGTCACCAAGCACCAAAACTACACGTACTAAACATGTCTTGTATATAACCGAAACCACTGATACTTTACTGATAACATACTAAAACCACTACTGTCCAACCGATATCACCAGTTAGTCGGTATGAAGGTATTGACAACAATGTCAGCAACATCTCAATGTGTGTAACAATTAGGGCATACTCCCTCATTCTTGTTAGTAGATTTTTGTATTACAATTGTTCTCCTACTCTCATATCGCTAACATTGCTTAAATCAGATTGTTAGTTAATGGTTTTCAATTTTAGACAGTTATAATAATGCTCAGATCAACAACAAAGAATCAAACAGAAGTGTTGGTCAATTGTTACTAAAAAGGACAATTATGGCTATCAACATTGATCACATTTGGGAGGTAGTACAAAAGAAGCAATTTAGATGTTTGTCAACAATAATGATTTTAAGATGGGAGACTCGTCATGATGACTTGTTGATTTATGCATATCCTTTCATCTTCAAGATAATGATGTTACCAAGGTCTAGAATCTAGAAATTTGTAAGATTCTAGGACTACTTCCTAGGGCAATGTTGAGTGATGGATTATCAGTTTCAATTGTTCTAGAATGAGCCAACGGATTTGTGGTGGAACATTCACAAGGCTTATTTGGGATCCTAGAATCTTAGAGAGTTGCATCCAATATTAGACAGTGATTGAGTGGAGATTGCTTAAGGGAAAGCAATCTTTAGGAAGAGAGAATTGTAATGTCCCCATCTTCAGCCCAAGCATTCGAACAAACAAATAATCTAATAATTAATTGTGTAATTTTAAATTTTGGAAGCCTTGAAGGAGGATAGAGTCATTTGGGCGCTTTGGTTATTTGACCATAGTTGTGAAGATTGAACAAATTTGTTCAAGAACGACCTAAGAAAAAAACTTTACAATTAAAATCAGGGTCTGTAGTAAATGATCTTCCCCAGCTAATACTATGAAATCCTTTTAGCATTTCAATTTGCATGGAAAAGATTTGCCAGTCTCCCACTTAGACTCAATGATTGATGATTTAGTTTGTGAAGCCTTGCAAGAAAAATAAAGTACCTGCATAATTGGAAGTAAGGAAGATGAAATGCTTGAAAACCATTATTGAAAGGAAGACTATTACAAAGGGGTGACTACCTGAAGACAACAATTTAGGCAAATGTTACTTTGTGTGTCAGTTGCAACATGTTCTTGTCTCATGGCATGAGAGTTGTATTATGTTTTGAGAAACTATTATCATCTTGTTCTAAGCATTAGAAGTAGAACCATGGAATGATGACTGATTCATAACAAAAGGCTAGATAATTAATATTGTGAAGGTACATGTTTCTTTTGGGCAAATTTGGGATGACTTCCTATGACTAGTTAGCTACTAGGTGTGACGATTCATTGGGGTTTGGAGGAGAACTAATGTTGGTGTGGAACTTGTGATTGAACCAAGGCGATTAAACTCCCAAGGAGCTGGTCAACTAATTATTTGAGGCTCACGTAAGGTTCAATTCAAGTTTCTAGCTAGACGTGTATCTAAAAATCAAAATTATTTGTTGTTGGGAATGTTTCCAAGAAAAGGAAATAGATATATAGTGTCTAGTCAGTGCATGGAGCGATAACTTAGAGAGTCATTCACTATTTTAAGTTTGGTTTAAATGTGGAAAAAGAATTGTGATTTCAAATAGTTGGATAATAAAGGCAGATTTGTATCTGTATTGTTTTCGTATGAACAACATGTAGCTTCTTCATGGTAATAGCTAGTAAATTTGTAATGTAATACTCTAAGATGTTCATCAAATTAAGATGCCATTGATCCAAACCATTGTAAACTATGAAATTCTTCGTAAACTTATGCAAATAAAATGTTTGACAAAATGTCCCTTTAAAACAAATTGGAGTCCAGTTTTTTTTATAGAATTTTGGCTTGAGAACTTACACATAAAGAGACGACATTGATGAAGAGGAAATATCCTCAACACCATTCCATGGAAGTCTCAACATGAGACTAGTTGAGAGGGAACTAACTAGGTCTTCTCTCCTTGAGTATTTTGTTTCATTTTGTCATTCATACAACTCACAACAACATGACCCCATCAATGAATTTCCACAAGAACATTGTTACACATATGTTCCCAATTCTAAAGATAAAATAATCAAAGAAAGAAGCTTCTTACCAATGTCCACATTGATATAAAATCAAGCAAACAACAAGGACTTTCTTGATTTTACAACCTAATCAATAATACTGAATTAATTGCCAGTTAACCTAGCAATGCTAAAAAACACTTCCTTGTCCCAATATTTTATAGGCAAACTTGCATATCGAAAAAACCATGTCCACCCAAGAAAATTCAGTCATAATTGTCCAAAACTGGAAAAAAAAAAAAACTAAAGGCAAAGTCAAGATAACAATTTAACAAAACCTCCAATTTTTCTAACCCAACCTTCAAAATCATTAATGTTGGCTCTAGCCCCATAAAACTCCCCAATCGAGATGGGGTGAATCAATATTGGTGAGAGCCCCAAGGTCACTTGCAACAACAAATTGCACCAAAAAAGCTCCACCCTCAACTAAGTGCAACCCAACCCCCACAGATTGTTAAAACTACACTTTCTCCGTGAACAAGTTAGCAAAGCTCGAAACAAACACCCCCCAAATGGACTTTGCAAGATCCTACATAGACAAAGAAACTACGTGGCAACAAAATGTTGTGCAGAAAAGGAGAAATACACTGCAAAGACCTCACGCCCCCTCCCCAAAGTCAAGGGAAGTGAGATGCTATAAAGTTCCCCATGAATCAAACATTGTTGGAACTTTACTAGCAGCCACACGAGATGCACACCACTCTTACACAATTCGTTGCACCTCTATCCATATGTCCCAAAGGCTTTCATCTTCATCTCCTCTTCCTAGCTGCAATTTCTATCTTCAATAGAATCACTACTCCCATGTTCATCCACTTCGTCATCCTTCTTTCTCAAAGCACCCTGCAACTTCCCCATCCTCCCCCATTCAAAGTTTGATTTCCCTCTTGATGCCATCATTTTTTATTTTTTCATAAACTTCAATGGTGAATTTATGTTGTGTTTGCTTACCTTGTAGGTTGATGTACTACTTAGAGTTTGAGTCTAAACTAGAGGTTGTAAATGATGGGGGTTCCTTGAGCTTTGGCTTTCTTCAATAATTAGCTTTCCAAAATTGACCTACTTCTACATATGTTAGTTAAACATTCATGTGTATTCTAGAGTTATCGTTTACTCTAGAGTTATCGTTTGAGAAAATGGTTAAGATGTGAGGGTTGATGCATCTAGTGGGATGGAAGCTTAGCAAGCAAAGTGTTTGACTGTTTGTAGAAGAGGGGGTGGTTGGTGTTGACTAGAGGAAAAGGTTGTTCAATGTTAGAAAGGGTGGGTGACTCACTAAAAATACAAATCCACTCTAAAAGACCACTGTTGAGTCTACACAAAATCTGGGTAGGAGTCAAATATTTAAGCAAATAAATGTTCCTAAAGTACTCTCAGCTGAAAGTATAGCTAAGGACTCTAAATCCACTTGTCTAAGTTTTAATTCCATGATGACACTTGCCAATTTTCCAATACTAGCTTGAAAATATGGTGGTGTTCTTCCTAGGGCTGCAAGTGTCAGCATTGAAAGGAAAGGGAAAATGGAGGAGATGATAGATAAAATTATAAGTGTGCAAGGAGCTTGAGAATATGGTGGTGTTCTTCCTAGAGCTGCAAGTGTCAGCATTGAAAGGAAAGGGAAAATGGAGGAGATGATAGATAAAGTTATAAGTGTGTAAGGGCAGTCTTATAAAACTAACCTTCTTTCAACTAACCTTCTTAGTTGTTTTACTTAAGACTTTGTGGTGGTGGGTACTATACATGGCCACTGTAACTTTCATTTTATTAGATCTCTTCATATTGTGGTGATAATTTTGTGAATGTCAACTTGAGATATACTTTGTAACAAGAGTTAACAAACCTGGTAGAAATGGGGTAAGAGAGTACTCGTCAGCACCATTTTCATTCAACAATGCTCATTTGAAGGGAGTAGGCATCAACTATCATTTTCAATCAGCCAAACTCAATCTCACAATGTAAACATTAGCCAGTACTCTGGTTTAAGAAAGCTCATTAACTGCAATTTCCATTAAATCAAGCTCACAGCCAAAATGATATTATGCCTTACTAATGCTCTTGAGGACACTCCTCTTTTTTGAGTTGATGTGGGCAGCCAATAATTACATCTAAAAAGTGAATTGTCTTTTGGACCATGATACTTTTGGCCACTTTCTTAAAATGGAAATAATGCATTTACCCAATGTCTTATTTTATTAATAAAATTCAAAACCCAATTCCAACAAAAAAAAGTCATGAACCTATTGAGAGTGCAAAGGAAATATTGATTGATCGATACCTTTTATTGATTCAAGTAGTGCCTTTAAATAGGCAGTATACACAACTTTGCAATGGTTAAACAATTTCACAACCATTGTAACCAACCACAGTGGTTATTAAACTAAAGCTAAACCCAAATATTCACACCTTCCTTTAAACAATGTTTCAAATATCCACACCTTCCTTCAGACATATTGAAGATTCAATGTTCAAACCAGATAAAAACGGCTTCTGCACAGACATAAGAGCGCTTCACACAACCTTCTCAATGTTTTAAACGTTTTGGAGCGGCTTCACCAAGATTGGAGGGAAAAAAGGGCATTACTGGTGTCTCAGCTTTCAATGGCCAACGCATTCCATCTGCGCTGCCTGCTATGATTCATCAAGTTTCTCACAATAGCAGCACAAAGTTTCCACGCAGCATTAACTTTTAATGACTAAAAAGATAATAAAACATATAATAATTCACCAGTCATACTGCCTTCACACTAATCTGCATTTCAGCAGGAGTCAAAATTGCTTCACAAATTTCATCCTCGAACATTGCTGCGTCTCTATTTCATCCTTCCCATTTTGCACAAATTGCAGGTATTCACTCTACACGGTGGGAGCCGCTTTCAAAAAGAATGTGGCCCAGGTTCGTTCTGCTCAAGAAACATCTTCTTATTCAGGAATGAGTCTTCTCAGACCACCACAGAAATGCTTGCATCTGCAACTGCAACTTGCATCTCTGAGCTACATGTCTTCTTCAATTCAATGAATGAAATCTTTTACAGAATGCAACAGATACCTCAAACTCCATCTTACATCGCCCTACACTAAGATGCCACATGGGAGTGCAAAGGAAAAATTGATTGATCGATATCTTTTATTGATTCAAGTGGTGCCTTTAAATAAGCAGTATACACAAGGCTGTGATGGTTCAACAGTTTCACAACCGCTGTAACCAACCCCAGTACTTATTAAACTAAAGCTAAACCTAAATATAACGTAATACGCCAACACCTATATGGTTACAGATCAATATCTCCCTCAAAGCTTTATTTCCCAAGAGATATGTTTCCATAATCTTTCTTTTTTTTTAAATTAATGTTATGGTTTAAATATCTGCAATGTCTTCATCAATAAACCACTTCAATTTCCTTTATTATTAAACAAACAACCTCACCTCGTTTCAGAACTATATTTCAAGGTCTGAGTCATTCTCTGGAATCTCAACCTTCTTGAACTAGTTTTAACTTTAAGTTTATTTTAACAATTAACATAATGGTAAGAGGAAATTATTTTTGAGTATCCCAAAAAAATATTCATGTCAGAATGTAAAAGCATATACAAAGAAACGAAGGAAGATAAGACACACAAGGTATCTCCAATATCAATGATTGGAAATAAACTTTGCGCCCAACTTCACACTAGAGATTTTACTCCACTTACAACTGCAGGATTCAAATCTTTCTCCTCAATTCCTAAAGATCTAGAAGTCTGCATGATATATGCACACCAAATCCGAATGTGACACAGAAGAACGGCAGAGAGGGCATTCTGGCTTCTCGTTGCACCATTCAGTAACGCAATTCCTGTCCAAGCACGTAGCAGAGGGGGGTGGTGTGTGGGGTTAGATATGACTTATGTATAGAAATTGCTGTATATGATTTCAAATTTTCAACAATGTCGGCGTTGTCAACCAAATAGCAAAATAATCGTTTAATAAATATTTACAATAATTGCAGATTGCATACCAACAAAAGACATGACCACATGGTGTAGCCGTAGGATTTTGGCGGGGACTAAGGCATAGTGGGCACTTACTCAAAACCCCTGTCTGAACATCAGCACAAATAAAATAAAATCAGATGAATATTTCGCTTTTTAATTTCTATAAAAAAAATGCATAACCATGCATATATATTCTAACAGGGTTCATGTGTTGATTTTCAAACTGTAACAAATCCCGAACATCAAATTCCTTAGCTTTTGACTCTGTTGCCGGTTTGGGTTGGGGTTTCAATTTCAAGACTTCACAAGCATTGTGATCCATTCTTCTCAGTCTAAGTCTGGTATATCCAATCTGGCAATCCAAATTTTTAAACCCTCTCTCTCTCTCTCTCTATATATATATATATATCTTTGGAAACAAACTGATAGCCATTATATAACTTCCAAGTGGTTATATATCTTCATTTTCCAGCTGCAAAATATGTAAGATACCAAAACCTTTACTAATTACTTTTTGACTGTTATTCAGGTTGGTTTTCCAACTTTCCACCCCAAATTTGGCACAGCTAAATTTTGCCATATTTGTTACATGATGAATCTCTTTAACAACTGCTCACATAAATATCAAAACTATACCTGAACCCTTGAGGCAAGGGACTAGAGAAGAGCCTATGAGCAACTGCTAACGATGGTGCTGGCATGCATGCACTTGTCTTAGTGGAGTGTTCGAAAATTGCTGATATGCTTTTCTTAAGATACCTAAAGACAGATCTGAAAGAATTTCTCCCCTGAATTGCTAGGAATAAGTTAGTGAATCAGTGTTTGAATTAGATGTGTCAACCTTATCTCTGGGTAGGGACTGGGCTACATATCACAGTTCAAATGTCATCAAATAAGAATCTTCAACTACGCCCAGGTATGCACTGAGTCTGCCCTAACTGGCCAGGTAAGTCTCAGTGCCTAGAGAACACCAGAGCCCAGATGTAGCAGACCCATTCTGTTCAAGGCAAAGAAGCCAGGTCTTGCATAGCTGGCAACATAGCTTTTAGGTAAACTTAAAAAGGAAAACTTAGGGCTTAAATTGGTATATCGTGGGGACATTTTATTTAACTTCATTCCACTTTTCTTTTAAGATTTAAATATTGTATTTATTAAATGGTCAATAATATTTTATTTGCTAAGTATCATTCTGGTTGGGAAGTAGTGTATGGGTATATGCGTGCATAGTAGTCACAAATTGTCTGGATTTACTTGATTCATGCAAGTTGACTTCTTCACTTTCTCCTGGTACAATGACTTTCTGATTGAGTTAATCCCTTACTTTTATCTTGGTTCACGCAAAGAAGACGGAATAATGCAGCAAAGTATCACAGGAGAAATGACCGACTCTGATTAATTGGAAAAGTAAATAAAAATTATAAAATATATTCCCGTTTGATAATATATAAACCACATATAGAAATATTTTTCTTAAGACTTTAATGAATTATTATAAAACAAAGAGGAATTCCTTCTCAAAAGAACAGACTCTGGGAAAGAGTAAATAATGCTAAAACAGAAGCAAATGATTAATAATAAAGTTTCGAAAAATTTTAATTTTATTCCTGGAAATAAAGTCACTTTCACAGACAAACAGTGAACTGTAAAAGCAAAACCCTCCTGTTGGCACCAAAAATATAGTCATATAAGTGATAGGAAACAACTGGAAATGAGAGACTTGAACTCTGCATATTAAATCATAACAACAAAAAGATAAGGAAACAACCACATTAACACAAGAATTGTAATCCTAAAATCCCAAGGTGGGGAAAATGGCTGCAAGTATCAATAGCACATCTTCCTCTTCTTCCCTTCATTATTGAAGCCAAAATAAAGAGATCTCAGAGTATAAACTCGCACTCTATATTGTCTACTATCGTCCCTATGCTGAATGGGAATGTTGGCAAGTGGCATAGAGTAGCCCCAACTAAGTATAATTGGCCACGGTCATCTATCACCAGTTCACTTATTTTTCCACAATTGTAATCTGAGATCTCTCCTCTCACTCCTCCATTTCTCAATTGGGGAATAGCATCATACTTAAGGAAGTTTAGCCTACAAAAGAACTCTCTGGAGTCCTAAAATTGGCAACATTATCCTATTACCACTCTCACAGTTCAAAAACTTGATCGAAAAGCTTGCGGACTCATGATTACTTAAATAACTTGCTTCAAAATTTGATAATTCTTAATTACCAATGCATAATGACCGAGTTGTCAGAGCACTTGGTGATGGGCCAGATCTGCATCCAGATTAGAACTAGATAGATAGTCCAATCTGATCCCCTTGCAGATTCCAACAAGGCAAAAGCAGGAGGAGTTGGGTTCGTCTGGGACAAACCCAAGGAGGATCCAGAGGAATCGCAGTGAACCTGTCACCTTTCGGATGGATTTTCTTTTTTTGCATTTTTTTATTAAAAAAATAAATTTAGAGTTTTACTTGATTGCACTAAACAAATCCCTAACCCTACAAATGCCAACTAAAGCATTTCAAACACTAAAACAAACTCACTTTAGCTCCTTTTGCTTGCAAAAGACAAATAGCATTCCAAAAGGATGAACTTTCACTCTTTCTTGTCATTCAACAAAGAGAGTTGCAGATCTATCATTGAAAGTTCCACAACAGTTGCATTGTTCTTCCTGTGCATGTGCAAGTGTCCATTAGCTGTCAAGAAGACAGTAGAATAACTTTCTTGAAAAGTTCATTTATTTATTTTTTTCTTGCATTTTTGTTTGACAAACACGAAACACGCTCTCTTGCTCTTGCTCTTGCTCTTGCTCTTGTTTTGCTTCACTTTGCTTTTCTTTCATTTGCCTACGAATGTATCACTATGCTTGAACTTTTTAAAAAATTCAATTTTATGTATCTACCTTTCGTTTTTATTTGTTTTGAATGTGTTGTTTATAAAATTTGTTGCCAAGAGAATAAAAATGGTAGCTAGTTCTAGCTCCACAAGCCAGCCTAAATTCAAAACAACTTCAAGTTCTCTTTGGAAGTATGCTGATATAATACAGTCAATTCTAGGCAGTGGGCGTTTTGGATTTGTAGAAAGTGTGATGTTAAGTATTCAAGTATATATAGTTGGGTGAAAGCCCTTTTGAATAGAATTCACTGGGCACCAAAGCTTACCCTCAAAATAATGGTGTGCCCGTGCCATTGAAACAAATGATAGCATATAATGAGCAAGACCAAGCAAATGAAGTAGCAAGCCATAGAGAAAATCAGTTTTTTAGAAAGGAGAAAATCAAAACGAATGAAGCCCCTATCACCCTTTTAATCTCAATGTTGTGGTAGAGAACCACCCATTTTTGGAAATGACATTTCAAAATGAGACTCAAGACATTGTCCATCAACACATAGTAAAATGTATGAATGCAAATGGGTTGGCTTTCAATCTTGTATGCTCACCATATTGGCAAGACATGGTGAAAAAAATTAATTAGACTACAAAAGGGTACAAGAACCCAAGTTATGAGATGTATGGCACCTTATTCAAAAAGGAGGTCGAGCTTGTAGAAGATCAATTAGGGCCTAGAAGGGATTCAGGCATGGATACTGGATTCAACAGAAAACACTTTTTTCAGAAAAGCAATAACAGCAAAAAAAAGAAGAAAAAAAATTTAAAAACAACAAAAAAAGAAAAACTGTTTTTTGACAAAGCTATAAAAAGACAAAAATAACATTCTTTCCTAAATGACTCTACAAACTTAAAAAGGTTATAAAAAGAGGCTGGGTCTTGAGAAAAAGGGTTACTGCTTATTCATTACATTTCCTTTGGTGGAAAAATGTGAGTTCTTCCTATTTGCATGAGGACAAAAACCTTTTGGTGAATCCAGTACTGGAGATGAAAACTCTCCTATCCAGTTGAGTGATTCATCCAAAAATCACCATTGTGTTGAATGCTGAGTCTTTTCCAATCGGTTGTTGACGATGGATATTTTTTATGTATTTTGAAAGATTTTGGTATGCAAGTTTATTGATGTTTATTGTCCCAGTTCTGGCCTGAGTTTAGGAGTGAATTTTAGAGCTTTGCAAGGGTTCTTTATTTCAAGCAATATTATTTACTGCAGCAATAATCAAGGCATCTTGAATGGATTTTTCTTTACATATTGGGCCATACTACAATGTTATTATCCTATAGTTAAATGGTGGTTATACAGTGGTTTGGGGTATTAATAATGGTGGATAGAAGGCATTTTTTAAACCCAAACAGTCTGATATGACAGTTCTAAATAATGTTTAGTGAGTTTGGAGGTCTACAATCAGCATTCTTCATCATCTTTTAGCCCTCTTTGGTAGTGCACTTCAGTTTACTGAATCCGCATCAATGGTATAACATCAACCAATGATTTTATGAACAAACTTATGTATATGCAGCAGTTTGTTCATTATTTTGAATAGCATTATTAGAGTGTGCAGCTAGTTTCTCTTATCTATATAATTCTCAGTTGTAATTAATGCATTCCATGCTCGAATTATTATAACTCTAGATGGTAGTACCACTAGAGATTTGTGCATCTCATGTTCAAAACATTGTAATACCGGATAGTATACCACCGGTCAATGCATTTATAATTGAAGATCTTGCTTGAGTCGCCGCATTCAAGCACATTTTGGCATTGATTTGATCCACATGTAATCAACCATTTTGGCTTGATTGGATTCCATCTAAAATACCGATGAGCCCTCCTTAGCACTGGATGCAGGTACGGATGTGAGCTGGTGCGGAAGCTGGCGCGAATGCCCTATGGATGCCGCCCAGAAGCGCATCCCAGGCATCCGGATGCGTCTGGATGCCTGCCACAGGCATACAGACGCATCCGGATGCCTGGGATGCGCTTCCGGGCGGCATCCACAGAGCATCCGAGCGCATCCAAGGGCTTCAGCGAGCGACTGCCCAAAAAAAATAATAATAATAATATTTTTTTAATAATTTGTCACTTAAACCTCTTTAAAACATGTGCAAAATAGATTTTTTTAATCTATTTTTTCTCCTAAACCCTAAAACGACCCTAAAAGAGGTCTTTCAAACTATTCGTATCTCATTTTTTTTGTAGCTGCACTCTCTTCTCATTTGGTCTCCATTTTTGCATGTTGAAGGCAAAGTGATTCTTTTCGAAAAGAATTGTTTGTAGGGCAAGAGATTGCTTCCACAAAGGAGTTTTGTGCATCTAAGGTAAGCATTTGATCCCATTCTTGAGTTCTTTAATGGTTTTTTTGAGATTTTGATGAATTATTTCAAGTTTGGGAAGAAATTTTTCAAGTTTTTAAAGAAAATAAATAAATAAAAGAAGTAAAGAAACAAGTTTAGCTATCCATTTTAGCAGTTTTGTATTATGTTTTTGCACTTGTTTGGTTGATGTTCATAGTTGTTTTCTAATTTAAGTTTATTTAATTTCTTAATATCTTATTAGCAAAGCAAGAAATTATATTGTATTGTGCAAGAATGGCCACCACCAATAGTCAAAGTTCAGTGGCAGGGGAAGGAGGTGATAATTTCAAAATTGATGTAAGATCTCCTTTATGGAGACATACCACAAGAATACAACAGGTTGCAGGAGGTGGTTCATATTTTTGGAAGTGTAAATATTGTGAAAGTAACAAAGGCAAAGCATTCAATAGCTCATATTCCCAGGTCAAATTTCATTTTATGGGCCCTGTTGGTAAAGGGATGGCTATGTGCAAAGGCACAAGTGGGAAAGGAATGCCAGACGCACAAATAGCATCATATGTAAAAGAACAAGAGGCTACTGATAATATGGTTAAAAGATCCAAAAAAAGTTTTTATCAACCTCCATCTGAAAAGAATAAAAGTAAAACACAATTACCCATTCAACCAATTCAATCCTCCAAACATCCATTCTTGCAAGTGCCTGTACCGGAAGAGAATGAGGAAGAAGTAGAAATGACAGCTAGCAAAAGAGGTCCATTGGACACTGCATTTAAAATGGAGGCAAGAGATCGCGCTGATGAAGTCATTGCACGTTGCCTTTATGCCAATGGTCTTCCTTTCAACTTGGTAAGATCACCAATTTGGAAGGAAATGGTGGCATCCATCAATAAAGCACCAACTGATTACACAAGTTCCGGGTATGAAAAGGTGCATACCACTCTATTGCAAAAAGAGAAGACTTTTGTAGACAAAGCTCTTCAACCAATTAGAGCTTCTTGGAAAACTTCGGGTATATTCTATTGTGTCTGATGGATGGAAAGATACAAGAAACCGGCCATTGATTAATGTGATTGCAATGTCCCCCAAAGGGGCAATGTTTTTGAAGCAATTGATTGTGAAGGGGAGGTGAAGGATGCAAATTTCATTTCTAGAATTCTCATTGAGGTCATAGACATGGTGGGTAGTGAGAATGTGGTCAAGGTGATTACGAACAATGCCAAAAATTGTACAGGTGTAGGTGCTTTGGTTGAGGGTCGTTATGAGCATATTTTTTGGACACCATGCACTGTACACTCCCTCAACTTGATCATGCAACAAATTGGCACTCAAATAGATTGGGTGAAGCAAATATACCAAGAGCGGGAGGAGATACAAATGTTTGTGACAACCACCACATGTCACAATTCATATTTAGATCATTCTCCAAATTGGAGTTGTTGAAGGTAAATTGTAATTAGTAAATTTTATGTTCATGTTCAATTATCAAATTATTTAATTATGCTTGATATTTATTGATATGTTGTTTACTTGCTTAGGTTGATGAGACCCGATTTGCATCTCATACTATTGTTATGAGACGACTTGTCAAGGTGAAAGAGGCATTGAGCCAAATGGTTATTTCTAACTAGTGGAGTATATGGAAGGCTTCAAATTCAGAGAGAGCCCAAAAGATCAAGGCTTTGGTCTTGGATGACAATTGGTGGGCTCGTGTGCAATTTGTATTGAATTTCACCGAGCCTATCATGACTATGCTCCGCTTTGGTGATACAGATACATCTTGCTTGGGGGATGTGCATGATGGCATGGACACAATGGTGGAGAAGGTAAAATTTGAAATACAAAAACATGAGAATGACCCCACAGAATGTGAAGCCTTACGCAATAAGATGGAAGAAATCATTCATCATCGTTGGGAGAAGATGACTACCCCATTGCATCTCCTTGCATATGCCTTATCTCCAAGGTACTATAGTGAGGAAGTACTTGCTTTGCCAAATAGAATTGCACCACATGCGGATAAAGAAGTTGCTAATGAGTGCTACAAAGCTTTTGTAAGACTCTTCCAAGATGAAGAAATGCAAGAAAAAGTGAGGCCAGAATTTGGCTTATTTGCTTCGGGAACAAAACTTACTCCATATGCAATAAAGGACCAAAATAACATGGAGATGGGAGTTGTCACATGGTGGTACATGTATGGTCAACCATACAAGCATCTACAACCTCTTGCAATCAAGATCCTCTCACAAGTAAGTTTTTTTTTTGTGTTTTGTTTACCACTTGTATTCTACAATTTAGTGTTTAACATTTTTTAATTTGCTTTTCATTTGTATGTTTAATTTTGTGAACATTATCCAGGTTGCAAGTTCTTATGTTGTTGAACGGAATTGGAGTACATACTCCTTTATCCATTCAGTGAAGTGCAACCGGCTGGGCTCAAAGAAAGTTGAGGACTTGGTTTACGTTCATACCAACTTGCGTTTTTTGTCACGTAAGGAGGATCAATACAAGGAAGGGTCAGCCAAGCTTTGGGATGTAGCCCCTGAGTGTGCAAACTTGGATGCAACAATTCAGGATCTGACTACAATCTCAAATGATGGTTATAATACCAATAGGACACATGGTATTGGTGCATCTAGCACCAGTGGAACCGTTTTAGCTTCAAATGATCTTGAACTTGCAACAGATGGAGATGATGAGAATGTGGATTTTCTTGAGAATCCTTATGATTCTGAATCTAATTAGTGAATCTTGAGTCTTGACTCTTGATTGATGAACATTGAATCATGAACTAAGTTTTGATTTTGTAG
>MU224249.1:2789539-2831582 GCA_018584345.1 Thuja plicata | reverse complement strand
ATATAATGAAAGACTGTTTTATTAATATCGGCAGTCACGATATTATCGTGACTGTTATATACTAACAATCACGATAGTATCGTGACTGTTAATATATAACAGTCACTATACTAATGCGTGCCGATAATGTAATCGACTATTAAGCCGATCGATTCAATAATATGTCATTACATTATTTAATTAATATATATATATATATATGTGGTTTTCACTCATGACCATATTAATATATATTATATCTTTAATTTAATATATATTATATTATTATATTATATTTTATATATATATATATATATTTTACGATTGTCTCGTCGTTTATTAAACACGAACGAACAATACTTTAACATACTGAATGTTGAGTTGGATTTTTGGCATAGCAGAAAAGGTTTGAGATCATTTTGAAGAATCTCCTTAAATCCTGACTTTTAATGCTTCTATTAGATATGGAAGTGTTCCAAACAGAAGACTACAGCTGTGCATTCAAATTGTGACTAAAGCAATTTTTTGTGCGATTTTATAATCATCAAAGGCATTGTGGAAAGACATCCAAAGAGCTTCCATTCACATAATTCCAAATGCTTCTATTAGATATGGAAGTGTTCCAAACAGAAGACTACAGCTGTGCATTCAAATTGTGATTAAAGCAATTTTTTGTGTGATTTTATAATCATCAAAGGCATTGTGGAAAGACATCCAAAGAGCTTCCATTCACATAATTCCAAATACTTTCATCATCTATGGTGAACTCTTTATTGCATAAGGCATATTTTGCAAAAAGAAACTTAAGTCAGCATTCAATAAATGGAAACAAAGCAAGAAAAGAGGAAAAAAGTAGTCTGAAATAGTTAGATAGCAAACCTCAAAGGATTTTGAGAATGACGATGAAGCTACTGTCTCTGTGTGAGTATCAGAAATGAAGTGCCCATCTTCACTCAAAACTGGAGGGCCTTTTCCTGCAAATTTTATTAATATATTGAATCATATAAACTTTATGCAACTAACGCAGAAAGGCGTATTAAACTTAAAAGCATATCAGAAAAATCAAGATTGCTTTGATGAAATGTTTCCGAAATTCTTTCACATACATTGATTTAAAAAAAATACTAATCAGAAACACTATTGGTAAAGGGTACTGCTACCAAAGACAAAACAGACAAAAAAAGGGTAAAATTGTTTGGGTGCTAGTTGACTACCAAGATTCAACATCAGGTATTGTTTGTTCTGTAGGATTGTTCCGACAGAGTTGATGGGCAATATATCACATTACTTTGGTGCAGATCAAATGATGATTCAATGCATAGTTGCATAAATCAGCAATAAATCAAATTTTCTACCCTAAAAATATTACAGTTTTGCCACTAAATTGGACCTAAAGATTTTACCACAGATTTTTGCACAATTTATCCTGTTTTTAATATCAAAACACCAGTATTTTGCGTTGAATACAAAATGAGTTTTTTGTGCTTTTTTAAAATTTCTGGTGTTTTTCCCAAAAAGCCTAACCCCAATAGCATTTTTCCCCAACTAATTTGCAATTTTTTGAAAAATAAATTCTTTTTATTTTGGTTTGCCAATTTATTCCTGAGAACAATTTTTGCTCCTATGGACTTCAATGTGCAAGTAGTTTAGGTTGCCCTAGATGCTATCGCTTGTGGAATTTTGAAACCAAGAACCTAGTTAGAGAGGAAGATTTTATCCCTGTATGAAGTGGTTTTGCTCAGATGCTGAAGTTGATCTTTGATTTTCTACTCACTGTCAAGGCTGATGAAGAAATCTTGGCAGCACATATTTCTTGATCTAAAGAAAGACTCCAAAGATTGCAAGAGTTGGATGAAGTGTGGACAGGAGTTGTGGACATCTGGTGGAAAGGCATTTTGGTTAATTACTAACTGATGCTTGGTGTGTGTGTGTGTGTGTGTGTGTGTGTGTGTGTACTTGTCTGGAGGAAGCTAAGTTCTGATTCCTTCAAGAGCCACAATGTAGTTTTCTTGATTCCACTCCATTTTTAATTAAGAAACTAACGGTTGGTTTTGATCTTGAAAGCCTCATAATGGAGGGCTAAGTACATTTTGAGCAAGAGCTACATTGAAGTTAGAGAAAGGTGTTGGCATGACTTGTACACAGAAGAAATGGTAAAGAGTGGCCACGAACCAAGTGAACCTGAAGAAAGGTTACATCAATACTAAAGGCCAGCAAAATTATCTAAAATGGATCCCAAGAAAATAGCAGTCTTGGATCAAGAGGTCCTGAGTATCCAAGAAAAGAAGAGAAGACATGCATGAAGAATGTGGAGGAGGCAGAATGGGAAAGGAATTGTTCACAGTGGATTCTAAAAATGGATTTGTTAAAGATTATTTTCAAGATGAACAAAGAAAATGCCAATTGCTCTTCCAATGGAAGAAAATGCCAACTACTCTTCTAATGGTAGAAATTGCTTCACACAATTTCAGAGATTGCATATATAAAAGTGAGGAAGTGGATGATTAATATATTAGTTATTTGCAATTTTGCATAGTTATATTGATAGAGAACTAGAAGTCATGATGGAACAAGTGGTTCGATACAATTGTTGAGTTCTAGTAAGTTAAGAATGGCAGGTAGTATGCCTTCCGTTGGAAAGCCAGGTGGTTGGTCAATGAGAATGGCATTTTCTAGAGGTTCCGCACGTTCCAGTTCTACAATATTTGGATGTGCTTTTTGCTTAGTGTTGGGAGGAAGTGGGGTACAGATGACTCAAGGGATTTCACAAGTTATGCACAAACGTACACTGGTATGATGTTTAATGCGAAATCTGTGAGTTCCTTGAATGTACAGACAGAAGCAATACAATGCCCTGCACAATCTGGAGGACAGAGCAATAGAAGTCCATTTTTGCATGCCTAGCATGATGCGGACATGTTATCAGAGCAGCGTTATGTCTAGAGCCACCCAGAAGATAAGTATGAGTAGTGGTCTAAACCGATCACCTTGAAATTTTGTTTGATGGAGTTATTCCAAACATGGCAATGTTGAATGTTTATGCACACAACATTCCACAACAGGGTATGGCTCATCAACTGCCAGTTCATAGGCATTATGAGATGTCTTTTGAGTTGCCAGAATTCAGGGAGCATAGATGAATCAGACATATCCACATGTAAGGGGGCATCGAGATCATAGAATGTAGGGGACATAGGAACACCTAAGTTGAGAACAAATCGATTTGCTACTTAATTACTTGATCTGGCACCTGTTACCAAAAGTGTAATCCAACCCAATTGGTTGTTGATTTTTGGGCAGTTTAAGGATGCATTTCTCAATGACTTTGACATCCCAAAGTTTGAGCAGCAAAGAATTGCTGTATTCAAAGAAATTAAGGATTTGTCCAAAAGTGTGTTGGTGTGATGCAAGGTTTTAGTCTGTTTATGAATTACATCCTATGCAGCATGTGCATTGGCTTATAGAACGCTTGTTGAAACCATATTAAAGGTAATGATTGAAGAGGACCTATACAGATAAATAAAAAGTATTAAGAGCTGCACTGTGTATGGAAGCAATGGGAAGCTTTGACACGAGTGGATTTTTTTAGAGGCTCAAAGTATAGCAACCTAACTGCAAAAGTTATTGACGAATACTGCTCAGGTTCAGCAAGCAGATTTATGACACATAGGGCAGCAGCAAGGACATAATAAGAACAACTGCTCAAGGAATGTCAAAGTCATGTTACATGAATGTGAGATCTGTCACATCCCAAGACAAAGACTTGTCCGCTATTACAGAAGGCTAGGAAAATTAAGATATCACTATGATGTAAGGTATGTGAGAGTGCTACTTGTGAGATGAAATATGTAAGCCTCATGAGATGGGCTTATAACAAACTTCCATGGGACTGCATGAAAACAAACATAGGGCAAGGAAGTTGTGCAGAAGTTGAGTACATAAAAGATCTCTGGAGCATGGAAAAAAGGAATAGAAGCAAAGATGGAGAACATAGTGCTGAAGCCAAAGTTATAATTGTTGGGAAAGCTGAATGCATTTGATGAGAGGGTGCAAAGATCACAATTTGAAAAATGGTCATAAAATGAAAGGAACATATCTTGCATAATGGGATTTGAGATTAAAGCAAATAAAAAGAGACAAGATCAAGAAGCATTCTACACACTAGGTAATGGTTGAAAGAAGTGTCAATTGCAGATAATCTTTAGCAGCAAGCGAAAGATGGGTAAGGTAAAGATCAAATAAAGAGAGGTTAAAAAGCAATTTAAGGAGAGACTATAACTCAAAACAATTCAACTTGTGCCTAACTAACCACTTAGTAAATGTTATTGTTGGCAAAACATCAGAAACATGCTTTAGATATTGTGAGATCAAGGAATTCAATTATAAGGGGAAAGCTGAGAAGATATGGAGGAAAGACGTGATTAAAGCTACTAAACAGAGGGATGATGGAGGAAAAATGATTGTAGATAATTCTGTAATAGATCAGTTGGTATAGAGTGTTGTATAGAATATCTGAGCACTTCCATACTTCAGGAAACCAAATGAGTCAATCAATTTTCTATATCCTAGATTAGAGGTATGGAGAAGGTTGCTAGTTTATTGACAAAGGCCTGGATGTATGGAAAAGCATGAATACATTGAATGTTCTGAGAGATAGTTACACCTATAACCTCATGACCCTATAAAACCTAGCCACAGGGACTGCGAGCATATTGAGCACAACATTTGTCTCCAGCCTGGGAATGGAGCATTGTATTGGGGGAAATTTTGTAGCTCACCCATGAAATGGGAAAGAATAGAGTTGCTTTCAAATTTGCAATGTTTATCATGGAAGAGATAGCATCGGTAGTGGAGATTGCACACACCAAGGGTCAATCCTACAAATCTAGCCCTATGCTACTTTTGATGTTGCAAGAGGAGGTTGATATCCCTCAACGTACAAGGTTTGGGATGATGTCATGGGTTGATTCGCTGACATATAGATACCACATGTTTACATATGCAGCAAACAAGATCTCCAAGTATGAAAAGCATATGACGTTGTTATAACCGGGTAGTATAGGCATTTGGCAGTCAATAGTACCTACAAAGGTTTTGGATGATTCAAAGTAATAGTGTGTGAACTTTGATCCAAGCGAGAATGGTAGATTAGAGATGGTCACAATGCTTGGCGCTGCCAGCCTATAACCACACAATATGTAAAAAATCCTTTTTCAATGCTAGATGGGATAATGGCAATGCTCACCAAAAACAATATAGCACAACTAAATTTCACAATTATCAACCATTGATTAAAATAGTTAGGGAACCAAGAAGTATTGTCCAAAACAAAGTAGTTAGATGATTAGAAAACCAAGGTTTAACCACCAAAGATAATAAAGGTGGACATAAAGCATCTTTGACATATAAATTTAAGCCGCAAAATAAAGAAAAGGCACAAATTAGTGCACAACAACAAGGTGCATAAAAGTTGGTCATGCAAGAAAGGCAAAAGGAAAGATTAGTGATGATTGATGAAGCACGTTCCAAACAAAAGGTGAAAGAAATTTAAAAAAAAGCAATAGTAGGCAAGAGCAGCACCCAAGAAAGATAAGGGGAAAAAGCTGGACAAAGAGGCAGTGGTTAAAGACTGGGACAACAAAGAGAGAAAAGTGGAAACATTGTGTTGGTACAAGATGAAAGAAGCAATTGGGGAACAAACACACAATACAGCTACCTCCCACACAAGCACAACCACATCCCTTGCAATAGGGGATGCAGCTAGTAGCTCAAGCTACTGAAGAGAACATTGAAGGACTTAGAGTGGATATCCATGAATCCCCTTGATTGTTGAATCTGGCACCAATTATCAAAAAGGTGGGGTAAGCATGAGAAGATAAAGGTACACCAAAGAGGAGGATGCTCACACAACAAGAAAAAGAGTCATAGGAGGTTAAAGAGTTGGAGAACACATCACAAAATTTAGGAGACTGAAATAGAGACTCCCATGCAAGTGGTAGTACAAGTGGAGCAGCCTATGCAAGTGCCATGCCCCCTAATGGGACTTGACTCAATCTGCCCTAAAATTCTCTTTTTAGGGTTTGAGTAATGCTTGGGAATAGGAATTGTCACTTTAGTAACCAAGTTAGTATCATAAGATAAATAAACATATAAGCCAACATTTTACAGATAGAGTTCACTATTGTAATATTCCAAATGTGAATATAGGCTTCCTTTGAAGTTCTATCCAACAAACGCATTGTCATCATGGAGCACCAGTTGGGAGATCATACAAGGTGCCTCAAGCCGTTCCACCCAGTCTGGGAGCACAAAATGACAACCTTCATCCAGCCTCCTAGCCTGACTTGGGATGTCTCTACCGAATGAGAATCCTTAGAGGAATCTTCATATGTGTCACATTATACACCAACAGAGATATAGCGAAGGTAACAACATATAATATGCATATCGGCAGCAAGGTGGAATACTCTATCTTCGACCAGATGCAAGTCCGAATGATTAATATACAATTCATTACACAATATACATCATAACACCAAGTATAGAAGATGCAATTCACTATGTGTTTTCTGAAACTGTATCCTTATCAGATTTATTGCTTAGTAATCCTAATGCTATAGCCTGCTGAATGTATTCAATTGTTTCAATCTGTAATGCTTATCAGATTTTATGTTTTTCTTATGTTCTCTCCTTTATACTTTATTGGTGAAAGGGTCACCACCTTTCATGAGAATCAAGTCACCACTTTGCATTGTTGCCTTTGAGAATAACATATATTCCCCTAAATTTATCTCCCTTCTATGTCCTCCTCAAATGAAATCTTCTCCCCATTATATCTTCCAATGTGAGGGAGAGTCACACCTCTTCATCATGTCTTCCCTTTGCAATGGTCACAACCTTTCACAATTACAACCCTTCATCATTTCTTCCCTTTGGAAGAGTCACAACCCTTCATAATTACAACCCTTTGAAAGAGTTACAACCCTTCATCATCCCTGCCCTTCCATAGAGTCCCTTATTTTCTTCCCATTCCTTTCTTCTTCTATTAATCCTTCTTTAATTCTGATGCTCCCCTCTTCCTTCCTTCCTCCATATACCTTTTTCAAATGAATGCTCCTCCCTTTTATATTCAATGTTGAGGGGGTCACAACTCTTCATTACATACCTCTTGACCTTTCATTAAACTTAATTAATTTGTAATTATTTATATTATATTTTTTTATTTTTCTATATTTTAATAGTATTATTATTATTATTTATTATTAAATCTTATTTCAAAAAGGGAACATTACAGCAAGGAACATCTCTACCTCAAATTATCCATTAATGTCTTCAATAGGAGGATCTTCCACGAGAGTGAGACATTACAAAAACAGAGACCGAAAAAGCTAGGGGTTGACGCTCCACATACTAGTGTTCAATCAAAATACAACCAAGTCTTGGATGACAGCAGATTTATGTAGGGGATGGACCAAGAGGAGTCCTAGGCTCCAAGTAGGTCGGAATATAATTGTGAAAATGGATGTGACTGATCAAGCTAGTGGCTTACCATGTAAGTCATTCCAATTTAGAAGTGCCTCCAAAAGCCTTGGTACCACCAAAGGGACACACATCCACCAATTTTCAATGTAAAACATCCGTGCTATCGGAGGTAATTAAGGATAGAAGTAAAAAGGATGGCAGTACAAATGGCTAAACAAAATATTGAGTAAGCTGGCAAAATATGTCCACAAAATGCATAGCTAGAGATGATTAAGGTGGAATTGAAGGAATCTTTCATTTGGCCATAAAATAGAAGGCTGCCCACTTCTCTTCAGAATGCTCTGCAACATGAGCTTGCTGCTAAGACGCTCCATGGTTGGACTTCTGATTAGCCAACCACTTTCTAAAGAACTTTCATACATGACCAATTACAAGAACATGTTGAGTGCCTTCCAACCTAATGTTGGGCAACCAAGCCATCCCTCCTTTATCAAGAGACCAAGATTCGATTTTTTTTCATAAAACATTGGCAAAAAAACATTGAAACCACGATTTTGCCAAAAATCATCAAAAGGAGCAACTGCAAACTAGTACCACGATTTTGTAGAAAATTTGTCAAACCCTAGTTGTGATTTTGAAGTCACAATTTTGTGAAAAAATATCAAAAACCTTCCACTATTGTAGAAAAACAGAAACACCCACAATTTTGTAAAAAATTCATGCAAAAAGCTCCAATACATTTGCAGAAACAAACTTCGCCCTAGAAACTTTGGGCACGACCCAAAACAATCTACAAGAACCAAAGACTTTAAAAATCGTCAAAACATTTTGTCCGAGAGGGAAAGGCACGATTTTGTGAAAAAATCGAATAGGAAAAAAATAATAAAAACCCATGATTTTGCCAGAAAACTCACGACAAAGAAAACCGCAATTTTTTGGGAAAAATCAAGCAATACTCTTTTACACCAGAAAAATCATGAGAAAACCCTCTAGTGGTCACGGAAACCATTCTTGTGCAGTACTGCAGCACTGCAAAATTCCAATGCACAAACAAAAAAAACACTTTCATTGCACCAAACACAATAATCTTGTTAGACTATCGTTAAATTCTTACAGCATTATTTTCCACTTCTTTATGTCTACTTGTCAGCATGATCAATAGGGTTTTCTAGAGAGTTGGGAACTTAGATCTTCTTCATGAAAGTATAGGCCAGTGTGGTGACCCTTTCCCTGTTGGGTTGTCAGGGTCTTTGGGGGACTTGAAGTGACAAGCAATTGGCCCAACATTATGCATGGTGAGATCTATAAATCTGATTTGGGGAATCATAGTAAGTATGTTTAAATAATGGTAATTATTTAAAATCTATTATATTTTGGTTGTTGCAAGTATGCAACATCCATTTAGAATAGAATTGGTTATGCACCAAGGTGTTAAGCTTAAGTTGAGAAATTATGTTCTAGATTACAAGATCATAATGAAGGTTTGTTGCAAGACAAAAAACTATATTTTTGTACAAATATTTTTCCAGTAATAAAATATCTATAGGGCTTTTAATTTATACCATCCTTTTGTTGTCTTACCGTATGCCATTCTTGTAAGTTGAGCACATCAATCCTAGCCTAAATGCCACACAATAATATGATTTGAACCATAGTAACGAGAATCACCACTGAATCGCCAGAATCGCCAGTTCAGCGATTCGATTCACCCTCCCCGATTTTTTGGGAGCCGGTGAATCAGATCGGCGGTTCTTTGGCGTGAATTGCCTGAATCACCGATTCCGGTGATTCATGCAAAAATCGCCTGGATCACCATGCGGGAACCGCCATGAATCGGTTGTGCGACTAGGCTTGAAGTCAAGTCAAAAAATATTAAAAAACACTTTTTTTTTTAAACTTTTTTTTGTCTTTCCTCTTTCCTATAACCCTAAAGGGTCTTCTATTTGCATAGCATGAGTAGAAGAGAGGAAAAGTGAGAGAGAAGAAGAGAAAAGAGAAAACACAAGTTTGCAACCAGCAAGAAGGAAGAGCACCAAAGAGATCAAAAATCCATTTGGGGAGGCCATAGATTGCATTGGGAGCATTAAGAAGTCAATAACAACACTCCTCAACTCATTTGCAAAAGGTAAGTGTTCTTTTTTTTTTTGTATGTTAGTGTATTATTCATTTTCTTTTGTATGTTAGTTTTCATTTGCAAATCTTGAATGTTTTTTAGTTTTACTAAATTGCAAAGTAGGCTTTGATGTTTTTTATATTAGTTTCAAACTTTGAGGTTTTATTTGAATTTTCTTAACTGCAGCAGCCTTAAATTTCATTTTCCACAATGGATAAAAAAATGAATGTTGGAAATATACCAAAGAATTTCCTGGAAGAACAAAATTTCAAACAAAATGTATGTTTTGTAAGGAAATAAATTCTGGTGGCATTTATAGATTCAAATTCCACATTGCTGCCATACTTGGACATGATATCACAGTTTGCACTAAACAAACTCCTGAGGCAACACACGCTTGTATAGTGGCATTAGAAAAATTGAACAAGACAAAATAAATAAGAAAAGACAACTTGAAGGGTTAAGGGCTATTGGCTCCCATGCTCCCACAGCTGCAACTACACCTACATCTGAGTCCGCATCCGTAGGTTGTGTTGGAGAGGGTTCTTCCAGGCCTCCTTTTCATCCTACTGCTAGTGTTGATGCTAGTGCTAGTCGTTCTTATACTGAGAATGAGTTCAGCCGCCTATTGCAGCCTAGAGTGCGGAAGAACAAATTGGATAGTTACTTTGTGCCCCGCACTACTCCTAGCTCACAACCCACGCTTCAGGGCATGGGTTTGAACAAGGAGATTCATGATGCTGCCAGAAAATAAATTTGCAAATTTTGGTACTTTTGCAACATTCCATTTATTGCAGCCAGGTTGATTCTTTTTTATTTGTTTTCTTTAAGTTTGAAGTTCAATTTTAATTATGTCTACTTGTTTAATCATAGATTCACTTTACATAATGATTTGTCATCTAAATTTCTAATCATAATCTATTTGTGATAGGGCTCCTTATTGGCAGAACATGATAGATGTGGTTGCTATTTGTGGTCTAGGGTTTAAAGCCCCATCTGAGACTGAGTTGAGTGGATACCTTTTAGATGAAATGGTAGAGGATATAAGGTTGAGCTTGCAGACCACCGAAAGGAGTGGATCGAAAAGGGTTGCACCATCATGACTGATGGTTGGATAGATAGGAGGAAAAGAACACTCCTAGTTTGATTTAGTTTTACTTTTAGTTCTATATTTAAGTTTTGACTTATGTTGTTTTTACATTATATGCAGGTCACTGAGCCCCTCGTATCTCTCCTACGAACTGCTGATGGGGAGAAGCCCTCTATGGGCTACATATATGAGGGCATGGATAGGGCCAAGGAGGCCATTAGAGCCCAGTATGCAAGAGTGCATGACAAGTATGCCCCTATTTGGGAGATCATTGATAGGAGAAGGCAGAATCCGCTCCACCGACCCATCCATGCAGCAACTTATTATCTGAATCCAGCATTCCGTTTCCGTCCAGACTTCAAGGCGGATGAGAAGGTTTACACCGGCCTATATACAGTGATTCAAAGGTTGAGTAGTGATGAGGATAGCGCAGCTGCAACCATTGAGCTTGACAAATTCAATAATAAAGAAGGGCCAATTTTCTCTGGCAGGATAGCCATAGATGCTCGGATAACAATACAGCCAGGTAAAAATAATATATTCTTGAATCTTAAGTTTATGACTTACAAGTTGTGCATTTTAATTTTTGATTTTGTAATTTTAAAGTTGTAAATGAGATTAATTGTTTTTGTTTTCCCTTATTTCAGATAGATGGTGGCAAATGTTTGGGTCCACAACCCCAAAACTTCGGAAAATTGTCGTCTGGATTCTGAGTCAGCCAAGCAGTGCTTCTGGATGTGAGCACAATTGGTCTATGTTCGAGCATATCTACTCGAAGAGGAGAAATAGGTTGTCTGTGCAAAGGTTGAATGATCTTGTCTTTGTTCATTACGACTTTCGTCTTAGGATCAGACAGATTTTGGGCGTTGACTCCTCTCCGATCATTCTAGAGGAGATTGATCCAGAATCAGAATGGCTGACTGAGGTTGTGGATCCGATCATCACTGAGGCAGACCATGAGTGGGTTGACCAGGTAGATAGAGAAGTTGAGGCTGTGGCCATGACAGAGGAGGCGGCTAGAGCACGTTCAGGCACTGGCAGATTCACAGGCACACACCGACACAGGCCGTAGTGGTGTTGTTCGTGAGCCCATCTTACATGCAGGGGCTATGGCTCAGCAGTCCTCTAGGACCTACCTTAGACGCCTTTGTAGAGGGCACCGAGAGACAGGATATTCAGAGGTTGAGGCTGCGGCTGAGCTTGAGGATGATGATGAGGATGATGATGAGGCTTGAGCTAGAGCCTTATTTTTTCATTTTGTTTACAAATTGTCAGATACTGATAGACATATGTTTCACGGTTTCATGGATCTTTGTCTTACATACATTTATGATTTGATGTCTTATGGATCTTCATCTTACATAATACATTATTACATACATTATTACATTCTATGATTTGACTCATTATGATCCTATGATTTCTATTTACTTCAGCCACAATTTACATTCTACGTGTAACGCATGTGATGGATTTATCATTTATGTTCCTTGTTTATGTATGTTAGCTTCAATTTGATGATGTTATAGTGTGTTTAAGTTATTCAATAAAGGGTGCATGAAATAAGTTTTAAACTGTTAAAATCTCTAAATTTTAAGGGTTTTTAAAATTTGTCGTTTCATGGGCAATTCGATTCCGGTTCATGGGCGATTCGCGATTCGATTCGGCCTTGCCGATTCCGAGACGATTCTGATTCTCGTTACTTTGATTTGAACTACTTTTAATATTAAAATTGGGATGCTTTTACTAGAGACAGAAAATATTAATTAATTAAAGTGCACCATTACCTAGGAGAAGACCTCAAATCATAAATGGCCTTTCCCAATTTGCAAATTAAATGTTCATTTCTTTGTTTAATAAAACATAGGTAGTATCAATTAGATTTCTTTGTATAAATCAATAGTTAAAAATTCACTCCTTCCATCCTTCTGGTGAAGAGGCCAATGAATTTTCATTGCTAAAACTAAGACGAACTTAAATGTGGGCATTTTAGCAATTAGAAAAAAATAAGTTTCAAGAAAACTTATCTTTCAATTTATGAAAAATCCCTAGCAACTAATCTTTCCTTATAGATTTTATCATTGAATACATAGCTTTTATTAACCATTTAAAAATAACCATAATTTTTACCTTTATGCAAAGAAAACAAGTCCCATATTTAACTAGAGATGAAACAATCATATTCCTCTTGCATTGGCGCATCTCAATGAATATGGCATTTAGCATGGGAATATAATTGATTGTTGATGTTTTGAACCAGAATACATGAGTATGCAGAGAACTGAATCTCAAAACACAAAAGGACAGAATGACACAATTATTTACCCTGGGAAACCCTCCTACTCGGGGGAAAAACCCAGCCACGCCCAAAAGTATATCCTTTATTGCATGAAAGCAATTACAAAGATCTCAAGCTTTTGATTGTTAACACTTAACAATCAATCCAACAGCCTTATGTAGAGTTTTATCACTTAGCTGTGAAAATACAGAATATATAATGTTCTACAAGTATCTCATAGATATTATTTTCTATGAGAATGACTTATTCACATAAGTCTATTGTGGATCGAACATATACACAAATAATGCTGAAAACATGCCCTACACTCATGACAGTAGGTAAAGCTTATACTTCAGTCATGGGAGTATCACGCACACATACACAGAGAGCTGAAGGGAAAATATATCATTCTCCAAAATAATCAATCAACACGTGATCATAGATTTTCACCGTTCTTGAATAGAAACTCCAGGAGAGATGAATCGACTCTTCACATGGAATACAAAGGACACACATGTTACATAATGCACAGGAACACACGATACTGTAACAGGCCCAAAAATCATTAAGCCGGTGATTCTTGCCCCGACTTGGAAATGCCATGCAGCTATCTCTTCATTGTCACCCCAAATCTAAACTATATCGCACAGAAAGTAACAGTAGGAAGCCAAAGAGGTGTGGCTTGATGAGTCACTAACACCCGACGACAGTTATCCCTTATGTTGTTTGGAATGAGAACAGACACGCGATCTCCAGCTATGATCAAACCTTTAATATGAAGCAATTCGTACCATAACCGCTGCCAACAAGCATGATAAGCTTCATCCACTCATTACTCGATGACCCTTCATATTAACGCTAAGGAGAGAGTCAATTCACCTTGAAAAGATGACAGAAACATCAAACATGATGATCGCTGCTAGGAAGATGAGCACGGGTATGAATAATTTCTATCGCAACTACTAGAACTTCAACACTCCCTCTTAGTAAGAGAGAGATTATTCTTTATCATAGTGTGTCTCAACCTGACAAGCACAATGGAGCTGCAACCAAAAATGTCAACAAAATCTCATCACAATTTTTCTCAATAAGAATTGTTATCTCAGCATAACAATATTCACCATAACTACTCCCAGAGGGTGAAACAGAAAAAAAGAGAAAACTAAGTCATGGAGTCACACACATGACTTCCACCATGGCTACTCCAAGAGGGTGGAACAAGGGCTTTCACCTCAAACTTATCCCAGAGAAGAATGTATTACCACCTTGCCTACTTGCAAAGGGTGGTTCCACCATACCTACTCACACAGGGTGGTTCAAGGGCTTTCACCTCAAACTTATCCCAGCGAAGAATGCATTACCACCTTGCCTACTCGCAAAGGGTGGTTCCACCATACCTACTCACACAGGGTGGTTCAAGGGCTTTCACCTCAAACTTCTTCCAGAGAAGAATGCATTAACAAGGGATTTCACCTCGAACTTCTCCCTCTCGGAGAAGAACTCATTAAAGCATAGAAAGATCATCTAAATACTGAGACTCCCTCTCAACAGGGGCAGCATATTCACAGTTTGAATAACACAATAATTTGCTCCAATGTTTGACCAAGCAAAGAGCTTTTGCATTCTCCCTCTTCCACATAAACTCCCTCTGAATATCAATTCTTCCTCTTCGAAGAAACTAACCACAAAATAATCTGAATGGGTACTTCTTCAAGAGCCACCAACTCAACTCAGGCTGCAATCTCTCATCATCCTTGTGCTCCTCGATCCATCTTAGAAGCATTTTAGAGAGATTAGTAATAGAATCAAACAAACTAATGCTAGAAGCATGCATGATTCACTACTTCCAATGTTATTGCATGAATTAAATATATAAAATTCATGATCAATATTCAAAGATACAAAATACTTATCTCTGGACTGTTTAATCTTTCTCAAGAAGGATCTCAGCACGCACACAAATAAAGATCAATACACAACTATCTCTTTTAACAAGATTGAACAAAAATCACAGTCCAGCATTCATAAGATGATCATTGCACTGCATGCATACTATCTTGCACGATGAATACCAACGAACATCTTCTTAAGGAATACCGTAATTGTAATCATAATGACCTTCATCATAGGTAATTTAGAAGCTTTGAACACAAGTATTCTGGAAACTCCGGCCCGGCCCGCACAATATTGAATACACGCGGAAACAACTCATACTTTGCTCAAAAATCATAACTGAATGACATCTGGTTCTGGATCTTTTCTATAAACCTGGCTCTAATACCATGTTGATGTTTTGAACCAAAATACATGAATATGCAAAGAACTCAATCTCAAAACACAAAAGGACAGAATGACACAATTATTTACCCTCAGAAACCCTCCTACTCAAGGGAAAAACCCAGCCACACCCAAAAGTATATCCTTTATTGTATGAAAGCAATTACAAAGATCTCAAGCATCTGATTGTTAACACTTAACAATCAATCTGTAAGAACCCTTGCTGGTTCTAACTCTGACAAACACCGAATTTCTTTACTTTTCAGATGTTTGACACTTTATCACACTTTGTAGGCAAGCTTTGTCTTGCTATCTTTTATTTTCAGATTGCTTTTTCTTGCTTGAAATGGTTTCGAATGTAGTTTAGATGCTTGCAAATAATTATTAAGAAATCCAAGCAAGGAATTAAAAAGTAAATGCAATCTCTTTGACTTTTTAAATGCATACATATGATTTCTACATGTAAAATGCTAAGTAGCCGATCCTGATTCTGGTTCGGATCCGGATTCGGATTCGGGGATTCGGGGAATGGGGATTCAGCAAAAAAAAATTTGGGTCGGATCCTGGTTCCATGGGTATATATATAGACATTTTCGAAAAAAATATATATATATATATATATATATTTTATAAATTTATATATGTATGTATATTCATAGATTCCATACATGTAACATGTAAGTTCAAAACTTCAAAGTTCAAACATATAATGATAATAATAGGAAGTTAGAAGCGTGATTCTCATAAAATGATAAATCCATAATTGTCAGTATATGATTATATCATATTCATACTTTGCAAAAGTCTCAAAATGTCATTACATGATGAAAATTTTTTAAAAAAAAATTAAAAAAAACACAAAGTGGGCTCGTTTTTTGACGCCTAGAATCTTGGATTCTCGTGGATCCTTCTGGATTCTTGCGGATCCTCCTAGATTCCTCCTGGATTCCGGCAAGGTTCCAGAATGGAATCCAGATTCCCTGTGGATTCCTCACACTGAGGAATCCACAGGGAATCTGGATCCGGGTCGTACCAGAACTAGGATCCGGGGCTAGGCAGAGGAATCCGGTATCTTAGGTAAAATGTGCACCTATAGCCAATGGACATTTTCACAAACACTTAACATGCATCCTTTCAATTCCCAAATGCAAAACTTTATGCAAATTAGTCACTTACAACAATTAAGCAATCATTTAAATGCTAAACCAAGTTGTTATGCCTCACAACCCAAATGCCATTACAAAATCTGATATAAAATGTGTATCTACAACAACACCTTATGCCAATAGATATCATAATGCAAATTACATTAAAGAACCTGAAGCTGATTGCTGATCACATTTAACACCATCAAATGGGACGTTGTTGCTACAGGATGTAACGCCAAGGTTGGGAAGTGGATGGAAAACGCCCAGCAAGCAAAGACAAGCCACCAAAAACCCCAAACGCCACCTTTCTTTCAGCTATTGTGACTCCTAATGACCTGCAGCCTCTTATGTATTCCAAATGCAGGCTTATTTAAGTGTTGTGATCTGCACTTAACAAAGTCTTCAGCCCTTGCAAACAATTCTGAAATTAAAATAGAGTTGTTAATCATCAATCTCTGCAACAATGAAATCAATCTTGGCCTTTGGATGAAGCCAAAGCTCTTGCACAATTCGTTGGGTGTTTCACCAATTCACTACGCTGAAATAACTTGGAAGAATTCACAATTCTTCAAGCTCGAAATCTAAAACCCTTGTTTCAATTTCTTCTCCACACAAACAAAAGCAAATGCACAAGCCATGAATGATGAAAAAGAACTCATGTGAGTCTTTTATAACTTTTGTGGGAGAACTCACACACTTTTCCAGCCAATGTGGGATAAATAGATATACTTTTCCTTTTAATAATTCATTTACTCCAATACTTTAATAGGCTTAGGCTTCAATGAAATAATTGGATAAATGGCCCCTTCCAATGATGACTCAACCCTCAACTTAAGTGAAATTATAAAGTTAAATTATAACTTTATAATAAGCCATTTAATGATTAAATAATAATTTGGCCACTAAAATAATAATAACTCCCAAATTATTTATCCTTTAAATATGTCGTCTGAAATAGGAGTCACCTAATATTTCCCCACGTGACCGAATGCACTTTCTAAAAATAGAAAGGGTCCTTCTCGATCAACCTCAGACTTACTATATATAGTAAGTATATGAAACTGAGCCCAAACGAAGTCCAATCTGAGCCAAACGAAGTCCAATCTAAGCCAAACGGAGACCAAACTAGAACATGCGAAATTCTTGAGAAGATAAGAACCTCCATTAACCAAAACTCCACAGAAGACCCTCTATCCACAATAATTAGCCTACAAGGGACACAATAATAGGCTAATCCCTCAAATTCCAATGCTCATGAAAATGGGGACATTACACAATCCAACAGCGTTATGCAGAGTTTTATCACTTAGCTGTGAAAATACAGAATATATAATATTCTACAAGTATCTCACATATACTATTTTCTATGAGAATGACTTATTCACATAAGTCTTTTGTGGATCGAACATATACAAAAATAATGTTGAAAACATGCCCTACACTCATTACAGTAGGTAAAGCTTATACTTCAGTCACGGGAGTATCACACACACATACATAGAGAGCTTAAGGGAAAATATATCATTCTCCAAAATAATCAATCAACACATGATCATAGAATTTCACCGTTCTTGAATAGAAACTCCAAGAGAGATGAATCGACTCTTCACATGGAATATGAAGGACACACATGTTACATCATGCATGGGAACACACGATACTGTAGCTGGCCCGAAAATCATTAAGCCGATGAATCTTGCCCCGACTTGGAAATGCCATGCGGCTGTCTCTTCATTGTCACCGCAAATCTAAACTATATCGCCCAGAAAGTAACCAAGGAAGCCAAAGAGGTGTGGCTTGATGAGTCACTAACACCCGACAGCAATTATCCTTTATGTTGTTTGGAATGAGAACGGACACGCAATCTCGAGCTATGATCAAACCTTTAATATGAAGCAATCCATACCATAACCGCTGCCAGCAAGCATGATAAGCTTCATCCACTCATTACTCGATGACCCTTCATATTAACGGTAAGGAGAGAGTCGATTCACCTTGAAAAGATGACAAAACATCCAACATGATGATCGCTGCTAGGAAGATGAGCATGGGTATGAATAATTTCTATCGTAGCTACCAGAACTTCAACATTGATAACCACTACTCAGCCCTTTTAGTTTTGATAGGTGTAGATCTATTTACAAATTCATTTCCTCTTTCTTTCACATCTCTAGCCCATTTTATCATGCACTTAGTTTGTTGAGGTGATATACTAGAAATAGGAGTAAAATCGTCACTTGATTCTTCCTACTCATTATCCACATTACAACCCATGCGACTAAAACAAGCATATTTAGATGTAGACATATTGGGTACAATTTCAACCATATTGAGGTGATCTATAATCATAATCATCTAAAAATTTAAATGCCCTGATCTTTCCTTCTAAAGTTACTATTAGAAAACAATAAGAGAGCATCTTACATCAGATTATTTATGTTCAGAAAAATTTACATTAAATATCTCAAGTTTCCGGTTCTTTAGCTGCTGAGAGGAACTGGCCTACTTATAGATACATCTGCTCTCTTAAGAGGAAGAGACTTACCTCTAGGAGAGGCAGAGAAGCTTGTGGTTGTGCATAGTGCTTTGTGTCTCATTGATTGCAAATCACTTGTGAACAAAGAGAATCCAATAATATGATGGGATGTAGAGCTAGAGGAGGAAACACAAGTTGATGAGGATGCTACAATTACAAAGGCGGGATTGGTTAGTTTGGTGGAGCTTGACCATGTGGAGTCTAGTAGTTCTAGTGATGAGGAGTTCGGGGATGATTAAAAGCCTCCTTAACTACACTTTGTTATTTTGACATCATTGTAATTTGTACTTATTGGAATCATCTTTATGAAATCTTGAATGTAATATAAATTTAGAATTTGACATTTTCAATGTTCAAAGCTCAATGATAAATTGTTAATTCTGAATGTTCACTTCAAATTTCAGTTGTATTCAAGTATTTTAATATTTTCTATTTACTCTTTTACGAATTTGCCAAAGTTTTGACCGCGCCAACACCCACCCGTCCCCAAATTCGGGCCCTTGATCCCCACATCCTTTCTACGAGTGATATCACTTTATTATGCCTAAACACAAAAAGAGCAATCAAAGAACTTTTGAATATTATGGATCCAATTGAAAATGGCAAACATTGATCCTACATATTTTCCTCGATAACTAGACAATAAGGAATGAAAATAGTTCTCAAATGTTTTTTCTCCAAGGATTTCCAATCTTCTGTCATCACCTTAGACCTCAAGCAACAAATTTACTTCTAAAAAAATAGAATAAAAGCAACAATTAAAAAATCTATGCAACAATACTATTTAGAAGTAGCAGAAATGGTAAAACCTGCTCTTGTGAGTTCATTTCCCATTGAATGTTGGTGCATAGCATTGGTAAGAGAATACAAACTGCTTTGGCGTAACCAGTCACCAGCAATTATGCAAAGCTGAATTAAGAGAAATATGCCCAAAATTTGGTACCTTCATAAAAACATTTTGAAATATTACAAGTTGTTATTAAACCAAAAAAAACATTTCATCTACACCAGGTGCAATCAATGTTTCTCCTTTCACCATAAATATACAAGTTTTTGGGCAACAACTACTGGAAATGAGAAAAAAGTGTGGTGAGTTTTTGTTTTATTAACATACAACAGATTTCAAATATATTAAAGAGAAATTATATCCAAATGCAGAATTCAGATATTATATTATAAAGAGTGAGCCAGATCTTGGGAAAGATTAAAAAAACTCATATCATAAAGTGATACAAATCTGCAATTATTTCTACACCATGCCAACAATCTAGTAGAAAGATTAAATGGCTGGATTGAACCTAGACTACAAAATACTAATGATTGCTTAAAACTACCATAGCATTTCAACTTTCACTAAAGATCTAATAACATATCTCTGGAACAACCACATCTTAAATAGTTCGGAAGGGATTCTTAGATCCAAAATTCCTGAAACTGCTGGCAAAATGACTTATTAACAGTTATTTTGTTCTTTCTGTGTCCCAAGGAAACGTCAAAATTGCATTTGAAGGAATAGGAAATTGATTGTTCACGGGTATTGTTTCCAATTCCTTCAGTTTTAAAATATGTACTCCGCTTCATCTGCGGAGAGATTGATGTCCTATTCTGAAATTCCCTTTGTTTTAATATCATTTCCTTAAGTCTGCAGTTGAATTCCTGCAAAGCACGATTAGAAATTTCTAGGGCACACAACTGATCTTGTAAATGGTGATGATTGTGATGTTGTTGTTATGGCTCCCCTTAGTCCTTCATTCTGATATAATGTATCTCCATTGGAGTGGAAACTGTTTCTTGAGATTTAGCAGCTCATTTTTTCAGTTATTACTACACCAGTTTCACCACTACCCAGGCCTAAGGAAGAGGTAAGCACGTGAAAATTTATAGAAAGTTTGCCAAAGATAGAAAACCAGATCTTTTATTTCAGTTGCAATGAGGATGGACACATTGCACAAGAATGTAAGCATATTATTCTTTGTGATAGATAGCATCTCTCACAACAACCTTTACCAACATTGCAAGGTAAGGGCTTGTTATTTGATTCATTGATAAAGCATTTACATTATCTGTAAAGTAGAAAAGGATTAGATGCTTTCGTTTGTACGGGAATATGAGTAGCACTCTAAGCATTTCCTAGTGAATCCAGTTGGAAGCCAAACAAGGAGAAGGAAAGGGAAAATGTATGAGGTGATTAATTAAGTTCAGCTTTCACATTTTTTTCATTGATGATTGGTACTTGCATCCACATTTTTTGCATAGCAAGAAAAGATAAGTAGAGTTGTATTAAGTTTCATAGCTTCTTTCAAATTCTGAAGAACAGAAGAATGGGCAGCAGCATGGGTATTATTCTATGTTCCATTGTGTTTCCAAGGAAGGGATGGCAATTTAAAAATAGGGAAATTTTTAAAAAAATAAAAATATATAGGAATTTCAATTATTCATATGCTAAGGCATTCATCATTATCCTAAGTTACCAAGTATCATACTTTTGCACTGGCATACTTGTTTCTGCTACCTTACTTTCAGAGGGAACTTGGGTGCCTGAACACCCAAGTTCCCTGTGCAAGTAAGGTACCAGATACGCTGCCTACACTAATCTATGACAAAAGAAATGAATGAAAGATACAATCAAACAATTTCAAATAGGAAATATTACACAAAATTTCAATCACATAGACATAGTAGACAATACATATCTTCGAAAACCCTTTCAAGAAAAATCACAGCCTTCAAATATCAAACCAACTATATTTCCAGCAATAATAGTCACAATACAATCATAGGCTCGAGCCTTCAAGGGTGATCGACACCAGCTACAAGTTTGGAGAAATGTTGGTGGCATAACCCCTTGGAGAATACAAGCAATAGTACCTTCATCCCAAGCACAAAATAAATAGGGAAATCCCAAAACACAAAACACAAAACACAAGTGCCTTCAACAAAATCATAGTCCAAGATTCCATGGGCAAATATTGCACCCAAATCTAGGACCAAAATCCAATGCTCCCTCCCATGATGATCAACTAGCTAAAAACAGAATGTAACTTCCAAGTCATGAAAGTTCTCATTAGCCACCAATAAAATTGAGTTCTCCATTTTGGACCTGTTGTGAGGTTTTCACACCATCGCCCCTTTGCAAATGGGAACCCCCTCTTTTTGCTTTAGCAGTAGCAATAGTGGTCTTAGGTAGCGTTAGTTGGTAGCAGTTTTCAAGTCTCCAAGTCTGAGGGATGAGTTTGGGCAACGTTGGCCTGCTGAATACTCAAGTCTATCAGGGATATGCGCGGAAGCTAGGCTAAGCTAGTCATGGAGATGGAGTTGAAACCAAGTGATTTGTGAGGAAATGAGTTAGAATCATAAGATCCTTGTTCCAGCTTCAATTTGACCTTAGAAAGTCAAGAAAGGTTATGGTAGGTAACACTGCTGAAGGCATGCTGAAAACTGAAATTTGGCCAAGTCTGGAATTTTTTGGAAACTCCCAAAATCTAGAATCTTTATTATCACTCCAATGAAGCTGAAACCTATCTCAAACATCCTGTCAGTATTTATATAAATAGAACTTAAAGTATTAACTTATACTTAAATGTTATACTTATATAAATCTTCTCGCTCTTTGAGCTGAAAAATTGACTAGGTCTGGAAACAGAGAGCAAGGATGGCGGAATTCCTCTAAGCTTAGGAATTCCACCCTTAATCTTTCCTCAACTTCAAAAAACACCGCCAATGAAGAACTTGGTTTCCTTCATGAAATCGAACACTCAAGTTGTGAGGATGAAAAATTGATGATCAAAATGATGTGATTTAGAGGGCAGATGAGAGAGTTTCGGACATGGCATGAAGGCTGGCGGAATTCAGAGGAATTCCGCCCAAGGAAATTCCTCTCATCTTGATATCTTCGCCCCTCATTAAGCACCAAAGTCTTGATGCAACCAAGCCCTCAAATTGTGGAATGAAGATCAAAGGGCGAAACGATGAGTCCAAAACCATGAAATGGGGGAATTGTGAGCATGATAAGGTCTGGTCGGAATTCCGCCTTAGGAAATTCTCCCAACACCAAAATTCCCGCCCAACAAAGAACACCAAATTTGATGAATGCCAAACACCTAAGTTAAGGGGACAAGAATTGATGGCCAAGATGATAAAGTTGTGAGATTTTGAGGCAAAATTCGGAGGCAAGACAATGAGCATGAGATCTGGTCGGAATCCCTCTGATTAGAGGAATTCTGCCCATGAAAATTCCTCAAGCTCCAAATATTCCGCCTATGAAATTTATCTTCCTCTATGATGGCGATCACCCAAGTTGCTAAGTGACTAAGATAGAGAAAGAATGAGAAGGAATTAAGCCAAAGGAGAGCATGAAAAGGAAGAATTCCTCTAATCTCAGGAATTCCTCCAATCATTATTCCTCAAATCTTGAAAATTCCACCCAAGGTCTTTCTCTAAAAATGGAAGTGGCGATTTGTGATTGAAGCTTAATTTTTTCTTCCCTCAAGCAAGTCAGCCTTAGAAAACATGATGGCAGTGATTTTGGAGGGAGAGTTGAACATTTTTTGAAATCATTTCTAAATCCTCAACAGGTCGGCCTAGAGGGAGAAGAATTAAATAAAATTATTTTTTTTCATTGGTCAATTCCTAACCAAGGTCGGCCTCCTTGAAGTTTGTGCCCCTTCCTCCTCTTCAACGCCTATTTAAGAGGATCAACTCAAATCATTTTGTCACCAAAACAAACCAATTTCCTCTCTGCCTATAGACAGCGAATCAGCAGCAGTAAGGCAGCGAATTTCATTTCTTCAAGGCAGAAAATTGCATATGAGACCTCAGATCACGTTGGGGAAAAGATGCATCTTACAAGAGGCAGCAAATTTAGACAATTATAGTCAGTTTTCCTCTGAAATCTGAGATAAAAAGGGGGTGATAAAATGAAATTTGGGAATGTTATTGCAGCCCAAAACTCATTTAAAGCCCAGATTTTGATAGAATTCATTTTTGATTGCAAGAATAAGATTATCAAGCTTGGAAGAAAAATCTAATTTTGAACTAAGGGAAATCCATTTCATTTTGCCTCTTTGATGTTGATGCAATTATCATGAAAGCTTTCAGATTTCTTTATACTTATCAATTTTATGAAGTTTAATGCTTTTCTCCTCTGTTTTGCAAGGTGAATTGGAGAAGGAGAAGCTAGAAGGCAAGATGTTCAAGACTTCAAGTGGATGCAAGGAGACAATTCAAGCTCGAGGACTTTCAAGTAAGAAGGAAATTCAGCATCAAGGTCGTCAAAGGAAAGTTCGAGATCAAGAATCAAGAAAGGAGAAAGTCAGAGAGGAATTTTTTATCAACTTGAATTTCTTATGGAAATCCAAGTTCACCTTGAAGGGATCCAACTACATGGAGGATTTCATCACATCAAGGAGAATTGAAAGAGACGCCAAGGAAAGTTCAAGATCATGGCAAGGAGAAAATTTCCAAGAACAAGGATGAGGAAAATTTAGAAGATGAAGCAATTTGGGAATATGCCATCACTATTGAAGGCTTGATAATGTTGAGTATCAAGAGATATTTTCCTTCAACCAAAAGGATTGATCAAGTCTACAGGATAAAGAGGTTGAGGTGGCACCCACTTCTCTTCTCCAATCAAAAAATTCCAGTTACAAGCACATTCAATCATATCACGCCAAGTGTACAATTTTCTCATTGGTTTTCAAAGCTTTGTAATTTTCTTATTGGCCTACTGGGTGGTGCCTTCATGTAATTGGTTGACAATTTGGCAACCCTAATTAGGGTTTGTAGGGATAAATCTTGTCCCTTGATCCTGGCCCTTTGTTGTAATTGAATACCTATAAAAGGCCAAGGCCTTCTCATTTGTAACAGTTAGTCAGCTAGAATTAGATTAGAGAGCTAGAAGTAGAGATAGGCTAGCTAAGGGAGAGACTTGATCAAATTGTTGCTATAATGCTATCAAAGTGATTGATAATTCATTGTTGGTTTTCATGGTGGATTACTTAATGTTGCTTTGAAGTGATGCATGGTTTCTTCAATCCTCACTTGGAGTAGATTTCATTTCATGTTGAAGTAGTTTAGTTGAATGAAAGAAATTGTGGATCCTTACTTGTTTGACTCGAACAAAACTAGGCCACTAGCCTCTTGCTGATGGTAAACCGTAAGAGTGCCTTGCGTGGTAAGCTAGTGATTGCACTTAACTTCAATTGATATTCAATCTTTAGTCAACATCCATTGATGGGATTGAAGAGGAGATATTGATATGAAAATCATTCAAGAATACCTTAGAAGCTTGCACTAGGTGGGTGGAAATCGCTTATAAAATCGCATCTAGTAGAATCCAAGTCATCCATGCTTCCTTCCATTCATAGTTAGAAGTTAGAAGCTTAAGTTTAAGTTGAAGTTCAAGAGTTTGAATTACACATTGTAAAGTCAAATCCATAGAAGTATGTTGACAAGTCTTGAATGAACAGCTTAAGTCCCCTAAGTGATTACCAGCAAATCACATCATTTCAACTGAGCGATTGTCCACGATATAAGGAACCTTGAATTCATTTCATGATCTTACTTTGCAAGCTTAGAATGAGAGAAGACCTTATTCAAGAGAGGATTGAGTATTTAGTGTTTCACCTCAAAACATTGAGTGTTCAATTCTACATGTTGTAGTGGAACAAAACTCACATCAACAGGACCCATCATTTACGTCAAAAGATGCTAATAATCCACCAATAAAATTAAGTTCTCCCTTTTGGACCCATCATCTACATCAAAATATGCTCTATGATGCATCACTTTTACACATCATTAAATAGTCAAAAGTTCATAGTCAACATTATAACCTTCCCCTTAAATGTTCTTCTACATGTCATGCTATATTTTACGCCATTAGGATTGGAACGTGTACAACACCTATTCCAGCATTCTCTCACTTGTTGTATATCTTGCAAGAAGAAAAGAGAAACCCGACAATTAGTCAACTATTTTTTGGAGGCCATGAGGCCATAGATTCACTACACCATCTAAACTTCTCCAATTTTTCAAGCATCGCACTCCAATCCTCTAGCATCTTTCAAAAAAACTATTTAACGTCAATGTGCTTCATCCATACATGAAAAGTTGAGTTCTTTAGCAAGTTGAGGGCACTCTAACAATCACAATCACTCTAAACTACACTAGCATAAGGAAAATGAATCATATCCTCCATCTGACCAGGTATGGATAGACAATACTCAACCAATAGCTTTGTTCTCATAAAAACAAGATGACTCACTGATTTACAATCTAGCATGCTACGACATTGCAAAACAGAATCAACATACTCACTCTAACTCAGCCAAACTTTTATGTTAGCTAAATTCTATCTAATCTCCATCCCCAAGATAAACTTAGCAGCCCTCAATTCCTTCATATCAAACTACAAAGAAGATTGAGATTTATGTCCCAGATCATACTCTTACTGTTACCAAAAAGCATTCTCTCAGCAACATACAAAGTAATAATAATAAAATGATAACCATCCTACTTATATAAAACACAATGATCTAATACAAATCCTAACCTCAAAACATAAGAATCAAACTTTTGATACCACATTTTGAATGACTATTTGAGAACACAAACAGATTTCTTCAATTTACAAACCAATGATTCCTTACTCTTTACCACAACTATGTCATACAGATATCTTCCTCCAACTCACCAACTAGAATAGTTGTCTTCACATCCTTCTATTCAATCTCAAGGTCATGTCACAGTAACATATAACAACAATCTAATGGATGTTAGCTTAGAAATTGTAAAAACGATCTACCAAAATCAATTCCCTCTTCCTGGGAAATCCTTTTGCATCCAACCTTGCTTTGCACTTTTCAACCTTTCCCTCAAAACTTAATGTTTTTTAAGACCCATTGACAACCAACAGGCCTCCTTCCCTTCGACAAATAAACCAAGTCCCATGTGTCATTCTTTTTTAATGCTGCCATCTCATCATACATACCCTAGGATTTATTATCATTCATCTCCATTGCCTCTTTCATAGTTATAGGCTCATCAGTGTTAGTAGATTAAGAAAAACTACATTTGAAATCAGGCCGGCTATACCTCTGGTTGCCTTCAATGCCAAGTGGATCTCCTCACAAGCTGAGGATGAGGTTTTCCTACTCTGAGCTCTCATAGTGCTCAATTCTATGCTTCCCATCAGATCCATCCTTTTAGTAAATAATTAAATCTGGCTTGAAAGTGACTGTAATTCTTAAGGAAATCTTGTGGAAGAGTCTACTGACATATTTGTTTCACAATACCTTTGCTCAATTTTTTGTTGGAATGAATTTTGAAAAGATTTGTCAAAAGCTATCATTTAAACATGGTAAGATCATTAAAAGAAAATTCTAGACTATTAAAGATAGCAAGTTTCCACAATCCATGACAATGCTAGTAGCTTTTGGAACGATTGTGTATCAATTTTTTCAACATCAACGTTTCGGATCATACTCCATGATCCATCATCAGGATGATGGATCATGGAGTATGATCCGAAACATTGATGTTCAAGGATGATGCATCCTTGAACTCTCTCATCCTGATGATGGATCATGGAGTATGATCCAAAACGTTGATGTTGAAAAAATTGATACACAATCGTTCCAGAACCATACTAGCAATTCTAGGCTATGTTATTCCTTTCAGGTGCTTCCATTGTTTTGTTTAATGGCATTTAAGCTCCTAATGATCAAAAAATGGCAATTCTGCTTCTGTAAACTGCAGCAGAAGTTTTTCCAACAATGTACTTTGTGGTAAGGGGCTAAGGTTCAACATTGTAGCTCTTCCCAAGGAAGGGCAAGGAGATATTGCCATCTTCCAGTAGGCAAGAAGCATCTACACTTGATCTCCATTTAAGGATTTGCATTCAAGTTACAAGACAGAGTCAAAGAAAAACACCCCTTGTTCAAAGAAGACTTGACAGTTGACAAAGTATCTCCATAAACTCCTTGAGGAGTCAACCATCATCGCTCTGCCTTTAATTCAGAAGCTCACCAAGGATCCTGATGATGAATAATTAGCTAGGTGATCAGTGGTCCAAAAGAAGAAATCATCCTCCAATAATGAAAATATTCAGTGTAAAAAGACTCCAAGGTCCCCTGTTAGGAGAGGATAATTAATTTTAAAGCCTTTCTAGAAATTGAGGTTCCATGTTGAGATTAAATTTTGCCTTTCATATGTTTTCAATTTTGTATAAGAGGGTAAGTTTTGTAATGGATCATTTTTCTCTTGACAAGTTGTAATTTTGAATTGATATGGGTGAAGGCACCAATAGATTCACTGAATTTACCTAGCAAAACAAAAGATTATGAATATCTTGTTTCCTGCTTTGTCAACACCAATTTTATGTCAACAAATTGAGGATATTAAGCTTCAATTTAGGAAATTACTGTAATATAGAACTGATTCAAGACTAGTTTTAACATACAAAACAGAAAAATTAAGATCCATGATTTCTCTAAAGAAGCATTTAAGGATCATGCAATACCTAGGTTTCTGAGGCAATGGTCTTCCAATGAATACATAAGAGATCCCTGCTGCACGTTTTGCTATATGATAGTAAAGACCTGTGGAATTTCGAAATTTTATATTAAAAATAAAAGTGCAAATCCAATTTATTTTGTACCAAAAATTATGAAAGATCAACCTTATATTAAAAGTCCTGGTCAATTCTATCCAGTTGAAATATACTCGTTGTTTAAGACCTTGAATCCATAATGCAATGTTAATTCTCAACTATTTGAATTTGTCATTTCTTATAAACTAGAAGAAAAAATATCCATATGGTTGAAGTTCTGAAGTAAACACTCCAAGATATACGGACTCATAAGGTTAGATAAGCTGCATAAGATTTATTGAATAAATAAACAAAGTATTAGTAACTAATAGATATAGCTAATACTGTTCAATTTCTTTCAATGAAATTATCTTAGGAACATTTCTGCAGTTTGCAAATATACATGTTCAAGTCTGACACCAGCTTCTTTTGGAGATAATGGAACAATGAAAAATACCCTCAAAATAAAAGAGCATCAAGTTTGTGCGGATAACTAGCTGTGAAGCCTCCCGTACAGATGGTAGAATCTGTTAGCAATACAGAGAATAAAGACACTTTAAGAATGCTTTACAATATTTTTGAATATTCAGAATGTTCACTATGTTTTGTTTATACATATAAATGTGCATATCTCAGATCATGTAAGACACAAATAACCTGGGTCCTCAACCAATCAAGTTGTAAAATGTTACTCTAGTACAACCTTCCAACAAAAATATGACGCAGTTTTTCTAAATAAACTCAACCAAAAATGTTCACCTAAGACAGCTATGCAAAGGTCGAAACCAGAATTTCTCAGTAGGTAAAGAAAATACCAAAGGCCATTTTTGAACTGCAGCTATCCACAATTTCTTAACTCTTTCTTTCCATCCTGAGCATCTTATGGAAGCAGATTCTCTATATGCTGAAGAGGACAATAAGTCACTTGCATGTTCAGAAGCACTGTCCATTACACCACTTCCAACTCCAAATCTAGCATGTGACTCATCAAGATCGCCATTGGCCAGCAAAACGCCATGTGTAGCCACCCTAGCACTGTAATGCTACATAATAAGTTTAGTGATCCCAAAGTTTACCCAAAAAAATGACGAAAAACAGAAAATGATTAGACTAGCTAATAATAGTACAGAAGACACGATGCATCACCTAAGCCTTTCAGCAAGATAAGGAAGAGCTGACTGAAAGAAAATAAAAAGAATCCGCCTTGCTGGTGTTGGAGGAACTCCAGATGAACTTGTAACCTATACAATGTAGTCAACCAACTATATCTCAAATATGGCACTAACCATATCTTACGTATTGATTTCAAATTCAATCCTGCTTGAACAAAGACTACAAAAGAGTTGCCAAACCATATTTGACATTTAAGACATCTAAATTATGAATTAAGTCATGCACTTATTTCAAACATTTATTTACTGAAGGATCCTCACAATTCAAAATATCATTTCCAAAACATTGAATGAAATGTCCCCTTCCTAAAATACGATTTCTTAATAAATATTACATAATAATAATAAAATTAAAATATAAAAAATAGATAAATAATGATAAAATATAATATAGTATAATTACAGGTTAATTAAGTTCATAAAAGGTCAAGAGATACATAATGAAGAGTTGTGACTCCCTCAACATAAGATATAAAAGGGAGGAGAGTTTATTTGAAAGGGAGAGGGAGTAAGTGATAACTGAGAAATACGACATCTATTTAAAACAGATATATATATATATATATATATTGCAGAAATTAATTAACTACTGCAGTGAAACATCCCTTTTTATGAGATTTAATAGTAAATAAAATATTAAAAACATATAAATATATAATAATAATAATCTTTAATAAAATCACATTAATACATATACTCAAAGGAAATAGTGATGATTGATTGGTGCATTATTTCCTCAAGATGCCAGCCGTACACTTCCATGAGGGAACCACATACTAGATGAGACAATCTCCAACGTAAAAACCTATTTTGTCTGATACTTCTATATTATATTAGGCTGGGTAAGTTTCTTCTAACCATCTTATATTTTCACTTGAGAAAATATCACGAGCCTTATTTGGATCGCAGCCCTTAGAGTATATCATCAGCAATATTAATACAAAGTATAATAAAGGCATTTAAATAAATGTAAATTAAACGATTAAACAGCAATTATAACAAGAGTAGCGACTAGATTATTATACGATAATATAATTATCGTCAATGACAGTGACCAATGTCTGAAGCGGCAGCTATGACCAATGTCTGAAGCGGCAGCTATCACCAATGTCTGAATCAGTGATCACTATTAGAATAGATATAATAGCGATTGGTATTATTATATTTCATAGAAAAAGACTAATAATTAGATGAAGTAAATAAGAGTCCGTAAGCAGTGATATAATCACCTCCCAAAAGGTGTGACTGTAATTAGTGTTAACAAGAGGCAGATGCGATCTCGTAAGGGAAGAGGTGCATTGGTAGAGGAGACATCTCTCTTCCACAGCAAGGAGATAAGTAAGAAGAATATCGAACAAGAAAAGAGGATGGAAAAGGGAGAAGACAAAGTAAGAAAGAATAGATTACAAACTCAGACATGCGATACAGGTACGGATACTACATCAAAGGATTATAGATTATTAAATATATTTGGTACTGATCACAAGGAAGATCAGAAGGCAAATAAATCATATTTAATTGCTGGCAAGCATTGTATAACAGCAAGTTGGTAATGCCATACTTATCTATGAATCAATACTGATTTACAGAATATTATATTTGAATGCTATTAGGAATAAGGGGCCAATATACAGTCTAGTATGTATGCTGTAGCATTAATATCAGTTTATAATAGCAAAATCAGAATTATATATATCAGTTATGTTATATTATATATATATATATATATATATATATATATATATATCCATTTGTTGTATAGGGAGAGGCAGAGTAAATTCTCACAGGGTAGGTGAATCCCAAGATGGGATATGGATAGGGTCCTGAAGCCTTTAGGGAGCCTACTTGTAGACTGGTTTCCAAGCGCCCTATGACAAGTAAATCCCCATGCTCCTTGAGGCTGATGTTAAGGAGAGTAAGGAATTGGGGCTTAAGTATGTTAACTGTCAAATGTATTATGAACCAATTGTTTCTGCATAGTGATGTATGTTAATTATTGGGAAATTGGCAGTCTCCTATAAAGGAACACTACAGAGACTAAGTTAAATTTCCATTTCCAAGCGCAATCCAAACCCCAGTTGGGAATTTTAGGGTAAATCATGTAAAGTCCCAATAGGGGATATAACATTGAAAGAGCCTTTCAAGCAAGAGACATACTAGACCTTGAGATCCATGGGATTTGTATTATATTTGATAATATCAATGAAGTGCTATTTATGATGTCCATTACAAAAGCAAGACAAAAAAAAAACAAGATCTAGCAATTCCAGTCTTCCTTCCTTGCGTACATACTTGAAATCAAATGTTCCCACAAGTAAACTTTGTCATTTGTTAATAAGACAAGAAGACATCCTAAAGGCTAAAACAACACTTCATATATAGAAGTATGACATTCATCTTTTCTGCAATGATGTTTCCAACATAAGGGCCTTCCTATGCTCAAGGCTGTCAAATACTCCACTGATCTCTTTTGAGAATATAACCATTCCATACCCATATCTATAATGAAGTGTGAAGATTTAGATGCAAGCATCAAATGAATCAAAATTAAGCCCTACAATTCTCCTTTTGAATCTTTGGTTGTACTCATTTCCAAAATAGTCGAGGCATGCTTTATGAACAAAGTATTTGACAAAAGTATTGTCAACAAAATCCTTTTTTCAGTTGGTCAACAGAACTATAACAGAGAATGTGGAGATTGTTGTTATCAACAAACTATGAATAGTGTTTGACAAAAGAACTTTTCAGTTGCTCAGCAGAGCTATAACAAAGAATTTGGAGATCGCTGTTATCAAAAAACCCACATGCTTGCCTTCTCAAGAGGAAACCATAATTATTAGGGACCGAGGGGTCAGAAGAGAGATTCAAAATGTTGACTTCAGTAAGCAAAGGATGAGGAAGTGCATGAAATGGTTGCCTGCCCAAACTGAATGGGTTAAATTGAACTTTGATGGAATTTCTAAAGGGAATCCTTGGAATGTTTGTGGAGAAGAGGTAACTAGAAATTACAAAGGTGAGTAATTGCACACTTTGCAGGAAGTATCAGGTTTAAAACCAATAATGTGCTAATTTTATAGCTGCTGGAGCTATCTTTCTATCCGAGTGTCAAATAAAATTCTCAGAAGGAGCCGTCTCTATGTGGAGCAGCTGTTTCAAATTCCTGCGGAAAATAATTCATTTCGTATTTATTATATTCTGTTCCACTGTAGCGATGTCTCTTTGTGTTCCATCGCAAGAGAAAATTCTTGTAACGCCATGCCCCGTTGTGATGAGTCTCTTCAATGTACGGACTCTTAAGCTGATGATGTGTCAACTCTTCATTGTGAAGACAATGAAGAGTCCAACTCTTCATAATACCAGGAGTTTTTTTATCAAGTCAGTTTTGGAGCATTATATTGACGTATGGATATTCCTTGCGGATGGTTAAGAAAATCAGCGGAGTATTTTATATAGTCTGCAGTTACAGAAGCATAAAATTTTCATTATTGTTTTTCAGAAAGTTTGATATCGCAGAAGACTGTTATAATCTGAGGATTGAACATTAAGAGAAGTATTGTTATTTTTGTTTGTAACTCAGACTTCTACTGATTCCTTGATAAAGTGATAATTTTTGTGCGGCTGGGTTTTTCTCCCTCAAGTTGGAGGGTTTTCCCAGGGTAATCTTGGTGTCTATCTGTTCATTTTTGTTGTCTTGCTGTTTTTATATATTTCTGGTATAAATTTAACATGGTATCAGAGCAGGTTTAAGTAAGATTCAGAACCAGAATTATTCAAGCAGCAAATTTTTCTTATTTTTTTCTCTTCTAGATTTATTATTTCAAGTTTGAACAATGGTGAATGGACTTAATGTTGAAGATAGGCTTGATGGTGCATCAAATTTCACATCTTGTAAATTCAGAGTTCTTATTACACTAGAAGAAAATGATTTTCTAAACTATGTGAAGAAAGATGTGCTTGAGCCAACCGATGATGTTGAGAAAACTCAATGGAAGAAGAATAACATTATGGCAAGGAAGATATCGATTGATTTTGTAAAGGATCATCTTGTGCCTATTATATCCAAGTTGAAGTCAGCTAAAAACATATTTGAGAATCTTCAAAGCTTGTATGAGTTCAACAATACCAACAGAGCTCTTGCCTTGAGACATCAGCTCCTTCATATAAAAATGGCTAAAGGAGAATCAGTCATCTCCTTTTTCATGAAGATTACAGAATTGAAAGATCAGCTGAGTGTCATTGGAGATACAATTGAAGATAAAGACCTAGTTATGTTGGCCATGAATGGTCTTCCTCATTCTTGGGGGTCCTTTATTCAAGGCATTAGTGGAAGATATGGATTACCCAAGTTTGATCGTCTTAGAGTTGATTGCATTCAAGAGGAATTCAGATTAGAAGCAAGAGGAAATGGACGAAAATCTCACCATGAAGAAGATCATGTTCTTGCTGCTCAAACGTCTAAAAGGAAAGGAAGAGAAGGGAGAAAAGATAATTACAAGAGAAATAGAGATAGAAATTCAGATTCAGCTCCTGAACCAAAGAAGAAGAAGGATCTCTCTAAAATTCAATGTTTCAGATGTGACAAGTATGGTCACTATGCTCGAGATTGTGTAACAAGACCAAAACATCATGTTGCCGCTACAAATGTTAATGATGTGTCACCTCAAAAAGAACCTAGTGAGAACTCAGAGGGATTTTTATTTATCTCATCCCTTTCAAGCAATGTTCCAACTGACAGTAATACTTGGTTGATTGATAGTGGTGCTTCACGTCACATTACAGGATACTGAGAGCGTCTTTCTAACTTGGTAGAAAGAGAAACTCATTTGCCAGTAATAATTGGAGATGATGTTGGTTATTCATTGAAAGGTGTTGGGACTACCTCTTTTCACCTAGGTTCTGGCATCCCTCTTAATTTGAGCGATGTCTTGTTTGTTCCAGGAATCAAAAGAAATCTGGTCTCAATTTCAACATTGGAGGACAAAGGGTATCAAGTTGCATTTGTTGAGGGAAAAGTGCTTGCATGGAGGAAAAACTCTAGCATCAAGATAGCTCGTGAAATTGGTGTTCGTCAAGAAAGTCATTATAGAATTTTTGTTCGTCCTATTCAAGCTTTAGCACATGATTCCATCAGTTCAAGTGAGTTGTGGCATAGGAGATTTGCTCACTTAAATTTCAGAACTCTTTCATCCATGGAGAAGATGATTACTGGTCTACCAAAGCTTAATCAGGAGCACGATGGCATTTGCAAAGGTTGTGCACTAGGTAAGAATGTTAAAGGTCCTTTTCACAATAGTGAAAGTAGAGCAAAATAAATTTTAGATCTAATTCATTCTGATTTATGTGGACCAATGTTTGTGGCATCTTTGAGTGGTTTTTGGTACTATGTGATTTTTATTGATGATTGTTCTCAAAAGACTTGGATTTATTTCTTGAAATCTAAGGAGTCTGAAGAAGTACTTTCTAGATTTAAAGATTTCAAAGCTCAAGTTGAAAACATGTCTGAAAAAAGGATCAAAGTTTTGAGATCTGATAATGGAGGGGAATACATTTCTAGAGGTTTTCAAAGATTTTGTATTGAGGTAGGGATCAAGAGGGAGTTTTGTGTTCCATATAACCTGCAACAGAATCGAGTTGCTAAAAGTAATAATAAATCCATAGTTGAGGCAGCCAAAGCTACGATTCGTGCTCAAAATCTGCAAACTTTTCTTTGGGTAGAAGCTTGCAGAACTGTTGTTTATGTTAAGAATCAAAGTCCTCATCAAATCTTAGAAAATATGACTCTCGAAAAGGCCTTCACAGGTATTAAACTTGAGGTTAATCATTTAAGAATTTTTGGTTGTCTTATTTATATTCACGTGCCTAAAGATAAAAGATCTAAGCTAAAACCTTCAGGCAAGAAAGGAATTTTTGTAGGTTACAGTTAGTCTTCTAAGGCTTACAGGATCTACATTCCAGGACAGAAAATTGAGATCAGTAGGGATGTATCTTTTGAAGAAGTAGCTTTCAAAAGATCAAAAGGGTCTTCCATGGAGAGAGATAGGGAAAAACAAGAGATATCTCACGATATGGACATTTCACCTTTTCATCCTTCTCAGTTTTAGAGGGAGACTACTGATTTAGAAGAGTCTATTGATCCAGTTGATCCCATAGAATCAACTGATGAGCCAAGAAATATTTCTTCAGATAGAAAGAGACCTTTATGGGCTAGATATACTATGCAAGAGGCTGAAAAGTATGCGGCTCCTCGTGGCACCTTTAGAGAAAGCAAGAGACCACAAAAGTTTTCAGGTTATGTTGCATTAATGAGTCATATCAATGAGTCTGAGCCTTCTAGTTTTGAGGAGGCATCAAATCAGCAAGTGTGGAGAGATTCTATGACTGAAGAATATCAATCTATTATCAAGAATGATGTTTGGGATGTTGTTCCAAGGCCTAAAGGAAAATCAGTTGTCTTACAAGTGGCTGTTCAAAATCAAGCATGTAGTTGATGGGAGAATTCAAAAATATAAAGCAAGATTTGTGGCAAGAGGATTCTCTCAGAAGGAGGGAATAGATTATGAGGAGATATTTGCTCCTGTTGCTCGATATACATCCATCAGAACTATAATTGCTATTGCATTAGCTAGAGGCTGGAAACTACATCAAATGGATGTAAAGACTGCATTTCTTAATGGTGTAATTGAAGAAGTGTTCATCGAACAGCCATATAGGTTTGTGATTCATGGAAAGGAATCTCGTGTTTGCAGATTGAAAAAGGCATTATATGGCCTTAAGCAAGCTCTGCATGCATGGTATGAAAGGATTGATCAATACTTAATGAGCTTGGGATTCTCCAAGAATGATGCAGATTCAAATCTTTACTTCAAGGTACTTGATGATGAAGCTTTAATATTAGTTCTTTATATTGATGATTTATTTCTTACTGGAGCAGATAATCTCATTGTCAAATGTAAGAAAGATTTAGCAAAGACTCAATGAGATTATTATTAGTCAAGGGAAATACACCATAGATATCTTGAAAAGATTTGGAATGTTCGATTGCAAGTCTATGTCTACTCCTATGGAAACAAATTTGATGAAGTTGATTGAATATGCAGTTAGTTCAGATCTAGTAGATCCCACCATGTACAGACAATTGATTGGATCATTGATGTATCTAGTGAATATTAGACCAGATATTTGTTATGTTGTAAACACTCTCAGTCAATTCAGTCAAATATTTGCGTGGTAGGGATATGGCTTGAGATTTACTTCGGGTGAAGTTCTAAATTTGCAAGGTTTTTCTGATTCTGATTGGGCAGGGTGTGAATCTGATAGGAAAAGCACCTCTGGATGTTGTTTCAGCTTAGGATCGAACATGATTTCTTGGTGCAGCAGGAAACAGTCATGTGTGGCTCAAAGCACTGCAGAAGTTGAATATATTTCAGCATGTGTCACAGCTCAAGAAGCAGTGTGGCTTCGAAAGCTTCTTGCAGGATTGTTTGGTCAAACATTGGAGCCAACTATGATTTAATGTGATAATCAAAGTTGTCTGAAGCTTTCTGTTAATCCAGTATTTCATGATAGAACAAAACATATGGAGATCAAATATCATTATTTAAGACATATGGTGCTTAGGAAAGCAATTCAACTCAAGTATATTTGTACTAATGAGAAGACAGTTGACATTCTCACCAAGACACTTTCCAGAGTGAAGTTTAAGTATCTTCAAGATAAGCTTGGTATTGTGGAGAATGTTGCTCTTGCTGAGAGAGCGTCACGGCATCAGTGATTCTTGCTAGTTGTAATACATATTTCTCTGAGACGGAGAAATACAAGGTGAAAGCCCTTATAATGCATATTTCTCTGAGACGGAGAAATATGAGGTGAAAGTCGTTGTTTTCCTCTGAGATGGAGGTATTGCTCTTTCCACTCATGGGAGTAGCCATGGTGGATGTCATGTTGAGAGACTCCATGACAACATCACGTTGAGTGACTCCATGATGAGAGCTTGCGTTTATATTTGTTTCACACATGGGAGTAGCCATGCTGACTACATGATGCAATCAAGTTGAGAGACTCCGAGATAAACTTTTTTTTCACAAATGGGTGTAGCCATTGTGAATTTCATGTTGTGAGATTCCGTGACATGAATATCTGGAAAGATACCTCCCTAGCTAAGAGGGAGTGTTGATATTATAGCTGTTGGAGCTATCTTTCTATCCGAGTGTCAAATAAAATTCTCAGGAGTGGTCTCTATGTGGAGTAGTTGTTTCAAGTTCCTACGGAAGATAATTCATTTTGTATTTATTATATAATGTTCCACTGCAGCACTGTCTCAATGTTCCATCGGAGAAGAAAAATCTTGTAACGTCATACCATGTTGTGATGAGTCTCTTTAATGTGTCGACTCTTGAGTTGATGATGTGTCGACTCTTCATTGTGAAACAATGAAGAGTCCAACTCTTTATAATATCAGGATTTTTTTATCAAGTCAGTTTTGGAGCATTATATTGATGTATGGATTTTCCTTGCAGATGGTTAAGAAAATCGAAGGAGTATTTTATATAGTCTGCAGTTATAGAAGCATAAAATTTTCGTTATTGTTTTTCATAAAGTTTGATATCGCAGAACACTGTTATAATCTGAGGATTAAACATTAAGAGAAGTATTGTTATTTTGGTTTGTAAATCAGACTTCTACCGATTCCGTAATAAAGTAAATATTTTTGTGTGGCTGGGTTTTTCTCCCTCAAGTTGGAGGGTTTTCCCAAGGTAATCTTGGTGTCTATCTATTCATTTTTGTTGTCTTGTTGATTTTCTATATTTCTGGCATAAAATTTAACATAATGATTTTGTCAGCCGAGAATTTATTTCTTTATGTTTTGTTAGTCATTTGCTATGCTTTGTAATTGGTAGTTCATGACTGGTTGTCAGTTAGTAGTTACCAATAGTTGGTAATCTTAACCAATGTTGGCCTACTATACATGCTATCTTTAATTCATAATCGGGAACTCACGACCAATTAGTAGACTGACATATGAATATTATAATCACTGCATATCATTCAATAATAATGAAAAAGAATGACATGTCTTTCGTATACCATTATAAATGCATAAAGGTGAGAAGAGGCCACAAGGTGGTCAAGACCAAGCAATTAGGCAATCTTTAAGGATTTTAGAACAAAGAGAACAAAGGAGATTATGAGAAACATACAAGGAAAATGCAGTAGGACGATTCAGAAGTCGGAGCCCTTCTCGAGAACCAAGTAAAAGCCAAAGCCATAGTTGGGAAGAAAGGAAAGCCTTCAATAAAGAAGGCTTGAAGGGAGAGTGCGAAGAAATTACCAAACACTTTCCGCTCCCTAACCAAACATACCAAGACCTTGCCAACCAAGCAGGACAACCATTCGTACAGACGACAGCGGACGACGAAGAAGAGACCCTAGACATAAATTAACCAAAGCATTTGAGAATAGCATTAGCCACATTTGAGAACTATCCATCTCAAGAGAGGAACCAAGAATTGGAGGAACCCAACCAAAGACCCCTAGACGAAGGGAGTGCGAGAATGAGACAGAAGATATCCAAAGTACAAGGACGTTGAAGGTGGACATAGAGGACCCATACATGGCCAACAATGCAAGGAAGGCACCGGAATGTAGCGATCAAGACAGTCCACCTAGGTTCAATGCACAAGGAAAAAATCAGGCAAGAAGAATGGTGACTCCTCCGGCGAGACCGAGCATGAAAAGACAAAAAACTTTCAAAATTCATGGGGAATGGATCTAAAGATCCTGTGAGGCACTGCAAGATGAGCGAAAGCATTGAGATAGCAAATGGCCAGGTAGACAAAGATTATTGGTGAGAGAGTTTCTAGAGATGGTGTGGGTTATAGCTATCAACTAGTTCATAGAACTTGATAATGAATCTATATAACCTCTTGGGCCACCGTAAAGAAGGCATTCGAGGCGGAGTTCAAACTATTGAGAGACAACAATGAATTAATGGAATACATCTACAACACTAAGCAAGGAAATAACAAGAACGTACAAGCTTACAATCGTAAGCTCAAGGAGTTTCTTGTAAATTTGTAGAACCAATTGGCCAATGGACCGAAGAAGCAATGGTTTATTGAAGGACTAATCCCCTCCTTGTGCAAGAAGATTAAAGTGGTGCCTCCATCCTCATGCACTAATGCTTACAATTGGGCAATGGACATCGAGTGAAAACAAACGATCCTCTCGAGGGAAGACAAAGATGGGACAATGACGAGAGCACCAAAGGTAGCAACAATGAAGAATCGAAAATGGTTCAGGCCAACGATAGGATATGATGAGAATGATGAAAGAATTGAAGGCAAAGAAGGGAACCCATAAAGAAACTAATGAAATATAGTGATAGAGTGCAAAATTAAAGGGCACACGAAAGGTAATTGTCTGAAATCTCCTTCCTAATTTTCCCTAGAATTTGCGCTAGGATCAAAATTGCAACAAATAAGGATTAGGGTTACATCTTACCAAGTCAATATTTCTTTAAATAATGTGATCTTGGATTTGAATCTTGCAATCATAACATAAGCAACATATAGAAATATATATATATATATATATATATTCAATCATTAGGGTTAGACAAGATCACATCATATTCATATACTATCAATAATATTATACAAGCATATTAGGGTTTGGAGGAAGAAACATGATAGGTCTTCCTGAAGCCATTTCTACACTAAGCCCAAGAGTGGATATCTGTCAAAGCTCCCTTTGCTTGCTTAGTGGCTTGCTTGTACCTACTTTCTCTATCAATGTCTCATCATCCTAAAGACAAGTGCCATCTTGTAGAGTTAGACAGAGATTGTAAAGGAATTTCTTGGTTGTTCTTTGTAAGTGCCCTCTTGTCCCTAGGAGCTAGTTATATGGTCAACTCTAGGATAGCATACTTATATAACCCTCTTATAAAGCACCTCTTACACCCCAGGCCCTTTCTACAAGATGGGTTTCAGACAATCAGGAATATCTCATATTCGACCTTATACACTTAAGCATTATCTATTGTGTATAAGCAACACACTATAATATCCCCCTAGGATTTTTGCTCCAAATGTTTAACCAAATGATCCACAAAAATTTTAACAAACTGTTTGTATGCAATTGAGTTCAATTTATCCAACAAATTATACTGAAAATTATAAAATATCAAACTCAAATAGAGGTTCTGAAATGAGATATGAATATTGCCTTTAAATCTTCAATAGAGCAACAACAAAAATATCCAATCGTAGCCACAAAACTTACAGTCAGATTGGATAGTTCTAAAATGAAATATGAATATTGCCTTTAAATCTTCAATAGAGCAACAACAAAAATATCCAATCGTAGCCACAAAACTTACAATCATATTGGATAACCAAAAATATGAATTTGAAGCACAAAGTGAGACACATGAGTGATGTCTCCAACAAATAATGGGTTTCTATCCATTGCCTCCAAGCTCGAGGGTTTCCGTCCTCAAACCTATTGAAAGCCAAAGCTTTCCAAAATTCTCCAAGAGAAAAACATAACCAAACATAAACCAAGCATGTTGAAAATGAGCTTCTCCATGTTCTTTAATACGACATCCCTGTGACTCTTCATTTTCCCTCTATCTGTCTCTTGGAATTCCTTTTCTATCTCTTTATTATTCCCCTCTTTAAAATGACTTTACTAATTTTCATTGAGCTCCAATAAAGTCATTTTAATACTTTGTTAAGTTGTCATTTAATTTGATATGATTTGACAACTTTAAAACTTAATTATTTGATTGACTTCTAATGTCCCAAAAAAGGGACATTACAGTTTTCCCTCCTTAGAGATTGCTTGTCCTCAAGCAATCATGAATCTGCATAACAATACTGTTGATGTCATTTTTGTACCACTACATAACATATAGGAATTGAATACTTGATACAGGATATCAAACACTCAACCCTCTCTTGAAAAGTAAATACTCATGAAGAACATGAGAAAACTCCAAGGTTCCTTACACCTGTGGATACTAACTCAGTTATATTAATGTGATTTGTTGGTTAATCACGTAGGCGGGCTTACGTTGTTCATTCAAAGATAACTTGGTGGTACTTCGCTTGCTTGACTTGCTCTTTTCTCCTTGATCATTTTCACTTTCAACTACTCCTACCACTAACTGCTTACTGCTCTACTACTACTCCTACAAATGAAGAAATTAGCAAATGGACAGGGATCCAACCAAATGAAAGCTTGTCTGCAGCGCTACCTCTATTGGTGCAATGATTCAAAGGGATACTCTTAGAATTTTCACACTAACACCTATCTTCCAACCCAACTTGAAGTACAAGCGGAAAGATGAAATGCAAGTAGAACTTGGGAGCGATTG